>JAVGWX010000020.1:50073572-50530297 GCA_036924085.1 Ariolimax columbianus | reverse complement strand
GGCTAAGGAGAAGCTATAGGGCAGACTGGCTAAGGTGGCAGACTAACTAAGGAGAAGCGATAGGGCAGACTGGCTAAGGGGGCAGACTAACTAAGGAGAAGCGATAGGGCAGAGTAGCTAAGGAGAAGCTATAGAGCAGACTAGCTAAGGAGAAGCTATAGGGCAGACTAGCTAAGGAGAAGCGATCGAAGAGGGAAAGCTAGGCCAGTACACGAAAATATCCTTCTTAAAGACGGATGTGTCGGACCGAAAGGTGTAAATATCGCAGTCAAGCTGTAAACTATGACACAAAGTATTCCGTTATCCGAACTACATCCTGCTACTTGCAAAACCCTTTTCTGAGATTGGTAGCGGGAGTTTACCAACGAACGAACGAAGATGAAGAAGAAGAAAAAGAATACATATATTGGTACCTGATCTACCGTTAGGGAAAGTAAATCAATGAGGAAGGGAAATGGTCACCTCGTCTCATATATGATGTGGCTTGGTACAATGAAGTCTCCAACACTTCATCCCGAACGGCAGTTTCTGCTATAGGGCTCACTTTTAAAGAAAGAAAGATTATTATACCTCTGCTCTCCGTTCCAAGCTTTTAGAATTCAGATTGAAAATACCTTTTTTTAAATTTTATTTTATGTATTTGCCTCACTAGTTTCTACTGGCGGAGGAGCGCCTATTCTACAATAGACGGCAGTCAATTTGGGCGATATTAAGACGCATAAACCAGTGCTTGGATGTATGTGTGCGTCTGTATGTAACTATGCTAGGTTTGTGCGCTCACAGAAGCCAGGCCAACCAAAGTGCAATGGAAGGGTTTCATCCTGAGGGCGCGTGTGAAAGTTGTGCGAGAGTGTGACTGTAGGACAGAGTCCCCCTTCCCCACCCCAACGATAATTACCATCTATCTCGAGGTGTGTTGCGAGTTTTTACGTTGTTTGAAGTTCTGAATTTACCGGAAAACGAATCCAGCTATAAAGTGGGAAATGACGTGCTCGAAGGTCTCTCTCTCTCTCTCTCTCTCTCTACCTCAAATATGACTATGATTCACGAAGAAGGAATCTACAGACGAGTGCAAACTGGGCCGAGATTGGAACGCGATATCAGCTGTTTGGGCACTGGTCCTTGAAAATGGCCGATAATATCAAGAAATCCATGTGACAAACTTATCTGAATTTACCAAGAAAAACAAACACACAGATTCATATTTTGTAAAAACCTACCCCTCGAGATGGAAGAATGCCAGGTGTATTATTTCTTCTTCTTCTTCTTCTTCTTCTTCGTTCGTTCTCAATCTCCCACTACCATACCCTGAAAGGGCTTAAGTAGCAGAATGTAGTCCAGAGAACGGAATGCGTTGTGTCGTAGTTTACAGCTTGGCTGCGATATTTGCACCTTTCGGTCTGACACATCCGACTTCAGCAACCATTTTTTGAGTACCGGGTTAGCATTCCCTCTTCGATCCATTCTCCTTAGCCAGTCTGCCCTGCTGCAGCCTGTTATCCAGGATCACCGCGCTGGAGGTGTAGAAGGGTCTTGGCAGCTCTGGTTCGCTGGCCCTGACGCTAGCAGTCAGCTATGGGTCGCTGACCACTGCAGCTCATGCGCTGCTCAGCATCTTGATCCCAGGTGTATTTAACATGCCACTTGATCAGGTTTCTGTCTACATTTGCCCCCTCCCCCACCCCTAACAATCTCTATATCTTTCTCTTTTTCATCTTTCATCTTTTCGCTCCGTGGAAGGAAAGCACTCTCTGTTACTTCATCTGGGTCCCGAACTGAAAATCGATATCCAAGAGTTACATCTGTAGTTTAAGCAACAATGGTTTTATGTGATGAAGTTGTTATGATGTGGTTGTATGTGATGTGGTTGTTCAGTCCCATGAACCTTTTTACAGCATGGCTGGTAGGTTACAGTGTTCATTTTCTTGTCCTACAGGGCACCACTCATAATCATATAGCATTAGTATGTGCAACTTGTAGCAATATTTCCCAGAAACCCATCGTGCCTGGTACATTTCTCCCGATTGGTTCATATCAGTTCCGATTAGTTCATATCAGTTCCGATTAGTTCATATCAGTTCCGATTAGATCATATCAATTCTTGGGAGACAATATTTCACACAAATGTCGTACCTGCGAAGGTTAAAGGTTTGTTCGATTGTATCTACACTATTGTTTAGGAATGAAGTTGGTGGAAACTTCAGTATTTTTAGTCACATCTTATATGAGGTAGTGTGCCCAGTTCCTTTCTTCGATACCTTATACTTTCCTAGTTGTATGCCAAGTGCCCATTTACAACTGGGTTGACTGAAGCGTGACGATTGTGAGAGTTGAAATGTTGCCGTGAAATGCAAGTAGTAAATCAGAAGTGCATTGTACATTTCACCTAATTAGTTCCTATCCGGAAAGAATATTTCACACAAGCCGTTCGTGCATAGGAAATTTCACCTGATTAGTTCATTACAGCCGTATAGAACAATATTTCACTCAAGAAAGGGTCCCTCCAAACTGCGCACAAGTGCAGACGCGCATTCATAATACTTGCACGATTTGTTACACATATGTTCAGTAATAAATTTGATATTTTAAATTATATTCCGATAAACTTTTCTATTGAATTTTTATGCCATTTTTTAAAGTTCCTTAAAGATTTAAATAATCTCCTCAAGTAGAGATTAAATAAGGTGATTGGAAATCTTTACAGGCGAGTTTCTTCTACTTCTTCCTCATTCATCTTCAGACTTCAACTTCAATGACTCTAACGAAGGCAGCAGTCGACTCAAGGCTCTGTACACTTCCCTACATCTTCGCGTGGATGGACACTGGCGAGCTGATCCTGGAACTGTTGCAACAAACCGTGTGGTCAGTTCTTTACATGTGTAAGGTACATTCTTGTGAATGGGAGACGAGGAGACTGGTTTCGCACATCAGTTGGTGTGAGACAGGGGTGTACACTCTCTCCAACTCTTTTCAATTTATTCCTGGAAGGAATTATGAGTGAGGCACTTGGAGGTCACGTTGGTACTGTCAGGATAGGGGGCCGAACGATTATCAACCTTCGTTTTGCAGATGATATCGACGGGTTGGCGGGTGCAGAAGCAGAACTTCAGGAATGGGTCAGAAGACTCGATGAAACAGCTCTTGACTATGGTATGGAGATAAACCCTGGAAAGACAAAACTAATGACAAACAACGCTACGGGCTTCAACAGCAAGATAAAAGCTAACGGTCAAGAACTCTTGGGTCGATTGTCAGTGATGAAGGATCAAAATGTGAAGTATTGGCCAGAATAGCACAGACAATAGCAGCGCTTGCACGGCTTAGCAAAATCTGGCAAGATAAACGGTTAGCACTACGTACGAAAATCAGATTAATGCGTACACTGGTCCTGTCAATATTCCACTATGCATGTGAGACATGGACAGTTATAACAGCTGACCTTCAACGCAGGATACAGGCCTTGGAGATGAGATGTTTCCGAAAACTTTTAAACGTCACGTACAACGATCGAGTTACAAATGTGGAAATACGAGCTAGAATTACAACAGCAATAGGGCCTTTCGAAGATCTCTTGGCAACTGTCAAAAAAGAAGGAAACTCACTTAGTACGGTCACACATCGAGATCAAATGGTCTTGCGAATACAATCCTCCACGGAAAGGTGTATGGCAGACGACGAAGAAGCCGGCCCAAAAAGAGATGGGAGGACAACATAAAAGAATGGACCAATCTCCGACCAGAAGAGTCACAGGCAGCGGCATCTGACAGAGAGGGGTGGCGTGGGGTTGTGAGGATGTCTTCATGTGCGCCCCAACGACCTCACCGGGTACGGGATGACCTGACCTGACCTGACCTATTTCTCAGTCTCATGCAAATCAATCGCAGACAATATCTTACCTCTCATGTCTCTAACCTCCACTCAAATCAATCACAGTCAGTCTTTCACCTCTTTTGATTTTCACCTTCACTCATCCCCACTCAAATCAATCACAGTCAATCTTTCACCTCTTTTGATTTTCACCTTCACTCATCCCCACTCAAATCAATCACAGTCAATCTTTCACCTCTTTTGATTTTCACCTTCACTCATCCCCACTCAAATCAATCACAGTCGATCTTTCACCTCTTTTGATTTTTACCTTCACTCATCCCCACTCAAATCAATCACAGATCTCTCTCATTCCCTGCCTCTCATCCTCTCTCATATCAATCATAGACTTTCCCTCCACTCGCCCCCACGGTATCCGCTCCCAGACATCCCACAACGTCCCCTCCCCATCTACCCAACCCCCAGCCTCAATCTACCACATCCGGGCTATCACAAACTCAACCAACATTCAGACAACAGTTCCCGGAATGGGTGTGCCCAGTTTCCAGCTGCACAATTCAACTCCTTTCCAAAGTATCGATCTCTGAGTCCCCCATCATTGCCCTGGGCTATACTGTCACCGCCCTCGTGTTTCTAAGTTGGGGAAATCCAGAAATATTCCACAGATTAAGTGTTGTTGTTCGTTCAACCATTCTCCTTTAAAAAAAAATATATATTTAAACATTATTTTTTTCCTTTGCTAGTTTTTCTTTTATATTTTTTAAAACTCAGTACTTCTTTCAAAGGCAACTACGACTTGTATAAGTAATGTTTATAATTACTATTACTGGTCTTCTTTCATGCCACGGATAGAACCTGTTAAGTATCCCTTAATCTGTCATCCTGTGTTTACTTGTACCATTATTTTCACTTGTCGATGTGTGTTCTATTTTGTGTTAAATTGTTCTATAGTACTATTGTTAGCATGTGTGCTTCTACTACATTGTTCACCGATTAGTGGTGGGGGGGGGGGGGGGGGGAGGAATTGCTGAATAAAAGTCGACTGTGCCTGCTGTGCAAATACGGTTTTTTTTAACTTTGAATACAGTCTATAAGAAGTCTAAGGGCCTTCCGGTCTGGCTGGGCTCGTTGGGGAATTGTTTCGGTATGACCACTTCTCCGCGTACAGAAAGGATTCGCAAAACTGCTGTACTGTAAAAATGTCATAGTGGAACACAGTACAAACAGATGCACACACGCATTCATACACCCGAAGATGGCAACAGCATCAGACTTCTGCTGCGAATAATGTTCTCTGATGGCTGTTAAGACCAATCCTGAAACGGCATTCCCTGCCACATTCAATTCACACATGTGGGGAGCTGGCTGTGGAATCGTTGGGAGTGTTGCTTTTTGAGGCAGCACGCTTTCGTTGAGCCTCCGCGATGGCTATTCTATCTGAGAACTGAACAACTTCGGTGATACTAGCGTGCAACATCCTCCAGGCGGGGACAGCAGTATTGGTCCCAGACGTCTACATTTCAAACGGATACACACACTGGCCAATACGCCTAGATATCGTCTAAAGGACTGCGGTCTGGGGTGGAAAGGAGTGTGCGTTCGCCAGTATAATTCATTAAGGCAAAACTTTAATTATACCAAAACCAAGGATTTGAACCCATGTACTCTTGGTCCAGTGACCGCTTAGATAATCCGTCGGCTATCTTCTCCTCTTATTATAATGCTCACTTTACAAATCTGCAATCCATGACCGACAGAAGAGACTGCAAAGCCCAGCAGCAAGCAGAAAAACTCAGAAGACTGACTGACCATCCAATTGATAAGAGACTAAATAATTTTGGAAATGGGAAACTAAAGCGGAGAAACTTTGCAGAAATAGCCAAAGCAAAGATGAACGAAGACCATATGAACGCATTAACAATACCAAAGCCCATCCCTACTGTACGTAAACCTACCTGGAGGCAGCACATATTTCCAGAGGTGGTAGAAAATATTCCAGATATTGGAAAAAAGAACAGCCAGACTGAAAAAGAAAGAAGATACATAACCCTGAGGTACATAACGGAAAACTACCTAAGCATGGACTGGACCCATGCATACACCGACGGCTCTGTAACAATCACAACACAGAACGGAGGGGCAGGGATATTACTGAGCCTACCAAATGGTAGAAAAACAACACTATCAGTGGCAACTGGAAAATACTCAAGCAATTTCAGAGCGGAGGCAGAGGCACTGAGGGCTGCAGTAGAAGAAATGGTGACATGCAAAAGAAATGAAAGCCATATAGTCCTGCTTACAGATGCCCTGGTCGTAGTCACAGCACTAAAAAGCCAGAAAAATACTGAACTTAATGATTTAAGAGCAGTACTCTGTCAACTATGCCAGCAGTCCGCACCAAAAAGAGTAGTGGTACAGTGAGTTCCATCTCACTGTAACATCCAAGGCAACGAGGAGGCAGACAGACTGGCAAAAGAAGGTGCAAGACTACCACAACCAGATACTAGTGTGACATACGAAGAGTCAAAAAGGCTTATTAGAGCTAGATACATGACCAAATGGGAAACAGAACATACTGGCTACACAAAAAACGATGCCTATTACCAGTTGAACAGAAGAGAGCAGGTCGTGGTCTTCAGACTTCGCACTGGCTACAATAGACTAAGGTATCACTTATTCAATAAATTGAAGATAGGTGGCACTGACGAATGCATGTGCGGTACTGGGAAAATGACAGCTGAACATCTGCTGCAAAACTGCCCGGCATACGAGGATCAGAGACAGCAGATGTGGCCATCACCAGTGGCAACACTAGACAAGATCTATGGCAGTGTCGACAGCCCCAGGATGACCGCTGCTTTTTTCGAAAAAATAAAGGTTGACGTCTGACTGCGTACGATGAAGAAGAATAATAATAATGCTCACTGTCTCAAAACATACCTTCAAATGGTCGCTAGTCCGGTCAGGCACAACATACTGACCTGGACATCGCGTCAGGGTCAGGCCCAACATACTGATCTGGACATCGCGTCAGGGTCAGGCACAACAACTGACCATGACATCACGCTCCCTTGATCAGGCACAATGTACTGACCAAGACCATAATGTCTCTTCCATGTAGCTTTCCCTGGAAACATCATGTTTTCAAGGCAGTATGTCTGACATGATGCGGATCAACAGGATCCTGTAGCAGTGAGAGCCACTCAGATGAAGCCATGTATAGCATAACGGCTTGGAGAACTCAGGTTCACCTTCATCAGCATGGCTCGTTTTATCAACAAATGTTCTACAATCCGCAACGTAACACATTTTTCAGGGCAAAAGAGTAAACATACTCATTGTGGCCGTTCGCCAACAACCGCCAAGCTAGGACTACTTCTTGCCTGCGCAGTAATATTTCTTTGTGTGCACATATGTTTATTCAGACGTGCACTTCAGCCTTGACCCCCGGTTCACCTTCATCAGCACGCTCGGGATGTGAGGAAAGCTGCTGTAAGCTACCACGCAAGTGTTTGTGGTTCATATATATATATATATATATATATATATATATATATATATATATACCAACACATACACACACACGCACATGCACACTGATATGGGCATACAGGATCATAGATAGACGGACAGGCGTAGAAGGTACAATTGTGCTGGTAGCCTAGGCTGCAATCAGAAAGATCATTGGCCGGTGTCATGAAGTCAAAAGCTTTAATTTTGCACTACATATTCATCTTGTCGATCATTAGAAGGTTTGCGTGGTTTGCATGATCTGCCTTTCGGAATTTATTTGGCTATTAGTAGTACATTTGTGAGGTGGTTTCCTTCCAGCGGCTTGCTAGGCCTGGGACATAGGGTCGATAGGTTAGTTAATAGCAAATCTATCATCGTGAATGAAGTGTTGAAGACGTCATGGTAGTAGATCTCAGCTAGGTGATGTGACCAGATCCCTCGCGTTCTCGAACAGATAGGTGGGTGTACATTTACAGCTGGGTACACTTGTGCGTGCCGATACCAGGGTATTAAACCCAAAAAGCTCAAATATGTGAAAAGTAACACTTTATTCAAAAACAAGAAATGAATATCCACACACATTAACCCTTTACACAGTAGCTGGAGGCAGAATTTTTTTTAAAAACCGAAACAAAAAACACACGAAAGTGATGTTCGTACTTTGTGTCACTCGTTTCCCAAATGTTTATGAGACATTCAAGTTTACTCTTGGAAGTCCTCGAGACGCCTACAGGGGCAATAACTCACAACTCTGCTTGTTTTGTCGATTCCGTTTTGAGAACACACCCGGACCAAAATAACCCCTAGTATTTGCTTCATGTCCCCTGACGATATCCAGAAGATATCAAATGTACACTTTTGTTCTACCTCTTCTTTTGATCAACAGGAAACGAGAATTATTCGCATTGTTATTGCTGTTTCACATTTAGAGTATTGTTTTTATATATTTCTTTATTTTCTATGCTGTTTCTATATTCTTTCTTTATTTTCTGTAGTGTTTCTTTACTTCCTATATTATTACTTTACTGTTTCTATATTCTGTCTTTATTTTCTATATTGTTTCTGTATCGTTTCTTTACTTTCTATATTTCTTTATTTTCTATATTGTTTCTATATTCTTTCTTTATTTTCTATATTGTTTCTTTATTATTTCTTTATTTTCTATATTGTTTCTATATTGTGTCTTTATTCTCTATATTCTTTCTAGTCGTTCTTTATTTTCTATATTATTTCTTTACTTTCCATATTATTTCTACATTATTCCTATATTGTTTCTTTATTTTCTATAATGTTGCTATATTGTTTCTATTTTGTTTTTCTTCAACACCCAGACGGTTGCTGTTTACTCAACTATGTCATCATCAGACATAATTGAGTAAGGAGCAACGGTCCGGGTGTTGAAAGAAACAAAATAGAAACAATATAGAAACATTATAGAAGAATTTGTTTGGGGCCCAAAACGGTAGTAGATAGTTACACTGTAAGGTGACTGTTTGAAGAAGTGGATACTTTTACCTATTGGAAAGGGGGAAGGGGGAGGAGGGAGGGTAAGTTAGTCAGGGTAAGTTAACAGACTGACCATGACTCCACCTCACTTATATGCAGTTCTTCCAGGAAACCGCCTGTTTCAGCCTGGCTAACGAGCTGGGGATCGACGCAATCCCTGTAGTACTGAGCGTCGCGTAGATGAAGCCAAACATAGCACAATATCATGGAGGTCTACAGTCCTCCTTCACAAGTACGCTCGGGATGTGAGGAAAGCTACCGTCGTCTTCCACTTATCGACCTTTTCATCGCGCACAAAAGAGTAAACTACCGCATTTTAGACATTCAATAACAACAACAACAACCTATTTAGTCGGCATCATTAACACATTTGGAGATCCAGAGAAAAAGATTCACACCAAAGCTAGAATATTCAACGTTAGTGTCAAATCAGTGCTGTTGTATGGATCCGAAACATGGAGAATGCTGAAGACGATACAACAACAAAGACGCCAGTCATCATTTAACAAATGCCTGCGAAGGATAATTGGTTTAAAATGGCGGGACCTGGTGAGAAATACCCGTGGGAATGACAGCTGTTGGACCAAGAAATAAGGACAAGGAAGGTGGGCTGGATAGGACATATGGAGAAGACGGCTATACCCAACGTAACTAGGCATGTTCTTACGTGGAATCCTCCACGGTAGAGAAAGAGAGGTAGACCTACAAAGACATGAGGAATAGAATATGAGTGGGAATCACGATTAAATAGATACTCCTGAAGAGAGGCAAAAAGAGTAGACCCGGATTGTGTCCGTTGGCTTGACGTCAATGGTCTATGAACTGAGAGGAGCGATGGGCGTGGATTGATTGATTGATTCATTCAATGATTGAACCCGCCAGGCATGGCTGATAGTCGACTAAGGAAAGTTGGGCACGAGACATGCAATACCCTATTCTGTAGTAATTTAAAACCACAAAACTATTAAAGAAACTGTACACTGGAAGAGTGAGACCAGTTCTCGAGTATGGCATTGCGGCATGGACAACAGCAGCATAGGCGAACTTTGATAAAATTAGCGAACTTCAAAACCAAGCCATGAGAGTTATAACAGGAAGCATGAAGTCAACGACAATTGTAGAACTTGAAAAGATTACAAATCTGCAATCCATAACCGACATAAGAGACTGCAGGGCCCAGCAGCAAGCATAAAAACTCAGAAGACTGACTGACTATCCAATGCATAAGAGACTGAATAACTTTGGAAATGGAAAACTAAAGCGGAGAAACTTTGCAGAAATAGCCAAAGCAAAGATGAGCGAAGACACTATGAACGGATTAACAACACCAAAGCCCATCCCTACTGTACGCAAACCTACCTGGAGGCAGCATATATTTCCAGAGGTGGTAGAAAACATACCAGGTATTGGAAACAAAAACAGCCAGACTGAAAAAGAAAGAAGAGATACAACCCTGAGGTACATAACGAAAAACTACCCAAGCATGGACTGGACCCATGCATACACCGACGGTTCTGTAACAATCACAACACAGAACGGAGGAGCAGGGGTATTCCTGAGCCTACCAAATGGTAGAAAAGTAACACGGTCAGTGGCAACTGGAAAATACTCAAGCAATTTCAGAGCGGAGGCAGAGGCACTGAGGGCTGCAGTAGAAGAAATGGTGACAAGCAAGAGAAATGAAAGCCATATAGTCCTGCTTACAGATGCCCTGGCCGTAGTCACAGCACTAAAAAGCCAGAAAAATGCTAAACTTAATGATTTAAGAGCAGTACTCTGTCATCTATGCCTGCAGTCCGCACCAAAAAGAGTAGTGGTACAGTGGGTTCCATCCCACTGTAACATCCAAGGCAACGAGGGGGCAGACAGACTGGCAAAAGAAGGTGCAAGACTACCACAACCAGATACTTGTGTGACATACGAAGAGTCAAAAAGGCTTATTAGAGCTAGATACATGACCAAATGGGAAACAGAACATACTGGCTACACAAAAAAACGATGCATATTACCAGTTGAACAGAAGAGAGCAGGTCGTGGTCTTCAGACTTCGCACTGGCCACAATAGACTAAGGGCCTATTCAATAAATTCAAGATAGGTGGCACTGACGAATGCATGTGTGGTACTGGGAAAATGACCGCTGAACATCTGCTGTAAAACTGCCCGACATACGAGGATCAGAGAAAGCAGATGTGGCCATCACCAGTGGCAACACTAGACAAGCTATATGGCAGTGTCGACAGCCTCAGGATGACCGCTGCTTTTTTTTCGAAAAAATAAAGGTTGATGTCTGACTGCGTACGATGAAGAAGAAGAAGAAGAAGAAGAAGAAAAAGAAGAAAAAAACCCCCACAAAACTTCAATATATATGAGTAAGTCAGCGAGATTCGTATCAGCCAAAAGACAACTACAAGAAAGATCATTCTAGCAGACTCCAGGAGCGTACTCCAAGCCATCTCAAGCCCCGAACAAGATAGACTCCAGGAGCGTACTCGAAGCCATCTCAAGCCCCGAACACGACAGACTCTAGGAGCGTACTTCAAGCCATCTCAAGCCCCGAACAGGACAGACTTCAGGAGCGTACTCCTAGCCATCTCAAGCCCCGAACAAGACAGACTCCAGGAGCGTACTCCAAGCCATCTCAATACTCGAACAAGATAGACTCCAAGAGCGTACAACAAGCCATCTCAAGCCCCGAACAAGATAGACTTCACACGATATACAATATAACATCGGGTTACTGTCCCAAAAAACAAATCGTCCTACAGTGGATTTCGGCCCACTGCTGATCATTGGAAACGAGACAGCAGATGAGCTCAACGTAGCCGGAAGTGGCGGCACTCGCCATCCACAGAGCAATGAAGAAGCAAAGACACCCATCAAACGATTCACGAGGACGGAATAGAGAGACCAGCACAAAGAATATCAGCCAGAAAATGATAGCGTAGACACTTGACAGAGATGGACAGACAAAGATCAGAATTAGAACAGGACATTGTAGACTCAAATCCCACCTACACTACTTTGACTGTACGAAGACATGTCTGTTACGGGACAATATTGACAGTCAGAAGGCATGTCTGTTACGGGACTACTTTGACTGTCCGAAGACATGTCTGTTACGGGACAATATTGACAGTCAGAATGCATGTCTGTTACGGGACAACATTGACCGTCCGAAGACATGTCTGTTACGGGACAACATTGACCGCCCGAAGGCATAGCATTGCCCGAATCTAGACAAGACGTATGTATACTACACAAAGCTTCTTCTTTTTATGAGTCTCTTCTCCGCTTCTGCTCTTGGGCGGACGAGTAGAGTTGATACACACGACTGACACGGATTCTAAGATATGTCGCGACAACAGCTTCAGGTAAAAGGGCGGTCAAATACTACTTTTGGCTGGACAGCAGAACATCGCTAGTTGTGACATGGAAAGGTGGAGATGGAGGCGGGAGAAGTTAGGATGGGGTGGGGTAGAATGGGGGGGGGGGGGTGGGGTAGAATGGGGGGGGGGGAAATTGGGTGTAAGGGAGAAGAGGAGACGAAGCAATCTTCAATTAACTGTGCTTTGAAATGTAAAAGGTTAAGAATGCCAACTGTCTACCTGGGGTTTCACTACGTTTTTCACCTGGAGAGAATTTAGACAAGATATAATTCGATATCAATTTTGTTTATGTAAGTTTCAGGTGGTGTAAAGTGAAAACAAGACGCAGCGAATATAATTCCGTTTGTATGCATGGAGTTGTTGCAGAAATTATGGAAATATTTAGAAATACAAATTCAACTTTAGAGAACAGTACAAGAACATCAGAATAACAGAGGATAGCAGAACGCTTGTATCTCACAGTAAATAAACACTCCAGTCGATCCGGTTGTAAATGGGTACTCGGTTTACATTTACAGAAGGAAGGTCAGGGAAGAACGGTAACTCGTCAAACCCATCTCATTAACAATTGGGCCATAGTATATCTATAAGTTATTTATGAGTCGCCGGTTGCTGTCATCTCGTTAACGATGTGTCCGGCTCCAAAATAAAGTATCACCATCATCGACCCTGTCCATGTGCGTCGTGGCCTGAGAGTTTCGCCCAGTCCTGTCTCCTGTATTTCGACAATGTCTGCAAAGACTTTTCCGCGAGTGACAGTTCCTGCTACAGATTGTACAACTATGCTGAGAGGAGGCTGGCTTGTCGGGGTGTCCCTGTCATAGATCGTACAACTATGCTGAGAGGAGGCTGGTTTGTCAGGGTGTCCCTGTAACAGATCGTACAACTATGCTGAGAGGAGGCTGGCTTGTCGGGGTGTCCCTGTCACAGATTGTACAACTATGCTTAGGAGGCTGGCTTGTCGGGGTGTCCCTGTCACAGATCGTTCAACTATGCTGAGAGGAGGCTGGCTTGTCGGGGAGTCCCTGTCACAGATCGTACAACTATGATGTGGAGACTTTCTTGTCGAAGTGTTTATATGTACTAGATTTCAAATTACGTGTCATAATTAAATGTCAAAATGGCCGCTGGAGCTATAAATAGTAACCCGACTTGAATGAGTCACTTTTCTACCATGGAAGTTAGAAGGAAGACAAGCGTCTGGTCGGGCACAACATACTGATCAGGCAGTCAGGGTCGGGCACAACATACTGATCAGGCAGTCAGGGTCGGGCACAACATACTGATCAGACAGTCAGGGTCGGGCACAACATGCTGATCAGGCAGTCAGGGTCGGGCACAACATACTGATCAGGCAGTCAGGGTCGGGCACAACATACTGATCAGGCAGTCAGGGTCGGGCACAACATACTGATCAGACAGTCAGGGTCGGGCACAACATGCTGATCAGGCAGTCAAGGTCAGGCACAACATACTGATCAGGCAGTCAGGGTCAGGCAAAACGTACTGATCAGGCAGTCAGGGTCAGGCACAACATACTGATCAGGCAGTCAGGGTCAGGCAAAACATACTGATCAGACAGTCAGGGTCAGGCAAAACATACTGATCAGGCAGTCAGGGTCAGGCAAAACATACTGATCAGGCAGTCAGGGTCGGGCACAACATACTGATCAGGCAGTCAGGGTCAGGCAAAACATACTGATCAGGCAGTCAGGGTCAGGCAAAACATACTGATCAGGCAGGCATGGTCAGGCAAAACATACTGATCAGGCAGTCAGGGTCAGGCAAAACATACTGATCAGGCAGTCAGGGTCAGGCAAAACATACTGATCAGGCAGTCAGGGTCGGGCACAACATACTGATCAGGCAGTCAGGGTCAGGCAAAACATACTGATCAGGCAGTCAGGGTCCGGCAAAATATACTGATCAGGCAGTCAGGGTCAGGCACAACATACTGATCAGACATGTTAGTCAGGGTCAGGCACAACATACTGATCAGACATGTTAGTCAGGGTCAGGCACAACATACTGATCAGGCAGTCAGGGTCAGGCAAAACATACTGATCAGGCAGTCAGGGTCGGGCAAAACATACTGATCAGGCAGTCAGGGTCGGGCACAACATACTGATCAGGCAGTCAGGGTCGGGCACAACATACTGATCAGGCAGTCAGGGTCGGGCACAACATACTGATCAGGCAGTCAGGGTCAGGCAAAACATACTGATCAGGCAGTCAGGGTCGGGCACAACATACTGATCAGGCAGTCAGGGTCAGGCAAAACATACTGATCAGGCAGTCAGGGTCGGGCACAACATACTGATCAGGCAGTCAGGGTCGGGCACAACATACTGATCAGGCAGTCAGGGTCAGGCAAAACATACTGATCAGGCAGTCAGGGTCAGTCAAAACATACTTATCAGTCAGTCAGGGTCAAGCAAAACATACTGATCAGGCAGTCAGGGTCAGGCAAAACATACTGATCAGGCAGTCAGGGTCAGGCAAAACATACTGATCAGGCAGTCAGGGTCAGGCAAAACATACTAATCAGGCAGTCAGGGTCAGGCAAAACATACTGATCAGGCAGTCAGGGTCAGGCAAAACATACTGATCAGGCAGTCAGGGTCAGGCACAACATACTGATCAGGCAGTCAGGGTCAGGCAAAACATACTGATCAGGCAGTCAGGGTCAGGCAAAACATACTGATCAGGCAGTCAGGGTTAGGCAAAACATACTGATCAGGCAGTCAGGGTCAGGCAAAACATACTGATCAGGCAGTCAGGGTCAGGCAAAACATACTGATCAGGTAGTCAGGGTCAGGCACAACATACTGATCAGACATGTTAGTCAGGGTCAGGCACAACATACTGATCAGGCAGTCAGGGTCAGGCAAAACATACTGATCAGATATGTTAGTCAGGGTCAGACACAATATACTAATCAGACATGTTAGTCAGGGTCAGGCACAACATACTGATCAGACAGTCAGGGTCAGGCACAACATACTGATCAGACAAGTTAGTCAGGGTCAGGCACAACATACTGATCAGACAGTCAGGGTCAGGCAAAACATACTGATCAGACAGTCAGGGTCAGGCAAAACATACTGATCAGAGAGTCAGGGTCAGGCAAAACATATCGATCAGACATGTTAGTCAGGGTCAGGCAAAACATACTGATCAGATATGTTAGTCAGGGTCAGGCAAAACATACTGATCAGACATGTTAGTCAGGGTCGGGCACAACATACTGATCAGATATGTTAGTCAGGGTCAGGCAAAACATACTGATCAGACATGTTAGTCAGGGTCGGGCACAACATACTGATCAGACATGTTAGTCAGGGTCAGGCAAAACATACTGATCAGACAGTCAGGGTCAGGCAAAACATACTGATCAGATATGTTAGTCAGGGTCAGGCAAAACATACTAATCAGACAGTCAGGGTCAAGCAAAACATACTGATCTGATATGTTAGTCAGGGTCAGGCAAAACATACTGATCAGACATGTTAGTAAGGGTCAGGCAAAACATACTGATCAGATATGTTAGTCAGGGTCAGGCAAAACATACTGATCAGATATGTTAGTCAGGGTCAGGCAAAACATACTGATCAGATATGTTAGTCAGGGTCAGGCAAAACATACTGATCAGATGTTAGTCAGGGTCAGGCAAAACATACTGATCATACATGTTAGTCAGGGTCAGGCAAAACATACTAATCAGACAGTCAGGGTCAGGCAAAACATACTGATCAGACATGTTAGTCAGGGTCAGGCAAAACATACTGATCAGAGGCAGTCAAAACATACTGATCAGAGGCAGTCAGGGTCAGGCAAAACATACTGATCAGACATGTTAGTCAGGGTCAGACAAAACATACTGATCAGACATGTTAGTCAGGGTGAGGCAAAACATACTGATCAGACATGTTAATCAGGGTCAGGCAAAACATACTGATCAGACATGTTAGTCAGGGTCAGGCAAAACATACTGATCAGACATGTTAGTCAGGGTCAGGCAAAACTTACTGATCAGACATGTTAGTCAGGGTCAGTCAAAACATACAGATCAGACATGTTAGTCAGGGTCAGGCAAAACATACTGATCAGACATGTTAGTCAGGGTCAGGCAAAACATACTGATCAGACATGTTAGTCAGAGTCAGGCAAAACATACTGATCAGACATCCTAATCAGACAGTTAGGGTCAGGCAAAACATACTGATCAGACATGTTAGTCAGGGTCAGGCAAAACATACTGATCAGACATGTTAGTCAGGGTCAGGCAAAACATACTGATCAGACATGTTAGTCAGGGTCAGGCAAAACATACTGATCAGACATGTTAGTCAGGGTCAGGCAAAACATACTGATCAGACATGTTAGTCAGGGTCAGGGAAAACATACTGATCGGACATGGTAGTCAGGGTCAGGCAAAACATCCTAATCAGACAGTCAGGGTCAGGCAAAACATACTGATCAGACATGTTAGTCAGGGTCAGGCAAAACATCCTAATCAGACAGTCAGGGTCAGGCAAAACATACTGATCAGACATGTTAGTCAGGGTCAGGCAAAACATACTGATCAGAGGCAGTCAGGGTCAGGCAAAACATACTGATTAGACAGTCAGGGTCAGGCAAAACATACTGATCAGGCATGTTAGTCAAGGTCAGGCAGAACATACCGGCAAAGACCCTCACCTAGGCTTACTAGTAGCCCTCTCTGGAAACGGGCTGTTTCATGGCAGCCGGGCTAATGAGATGAGGGATCGACGTGATCACCGCAGTAATGAGTGATACACATGTGAAACCAAGCATAGCACAACCGTCTGGAGTACACATTTCCACCTTCATCAGCACGCTCTGGAAGTGAGGAAAGCTTCTGCAATTCGCCACTTGATGTCCTTCTCAAGGCGCACACAAATGTAACCTACTCATTATGGAAATTAGCAAACAACAACAACAATGGAAGGTTTTACATAAAGCGTTTTTATTTTGTGTGTAGGTATAGTATTTACAGAATGGGGTAGCAGACATCATGCCTTAGTCGGGCAAGGAAGGTCACAGTGTTACTATTCTTTGCTCCTCTCTCATGCTCCTCTCCACCATGCGGGGCATATCGTTATGTGTATGTATAGTTATGTTTATATGGGTGTTGCCGTATGTAGATCTCCACTTTTGTCAAATTTAAATGTAGAAACCCCAGTGTGTTTTCATGACAGTAACTGGAGGTGGGAAGTGGAACTTTCAACCACAACAACATGTTTTCATTCCGTCAAGTGGGTTAAGAGATGGAAGGCGTTTGATGTGAGATATTAGTCAACCAACGTGGACGGCGTGGACTAGTGGTTAAGTGACACGGATCACAACCCGAAGGTGCTGGGTTCGTTCCTTATCACAGCCCTGGCCGTTATCCAGGGGAAGCAACCCCTTAGAAAATGCAGTAGGAAGCAGACCCTTACATAAAATGAATGCTGATGTCGGATGCAGTGGGCCGACAGGCGCAAAATAAAAACCACAGTGCAACGCACACCGCCTTTGGGAATAGAGAAATAAGGCGAACGCACTACAGAAAAAAATGCCCCAGTAATACACAGGCGGTTGAAAATAGTACGTTGTGGATTTTAAACGTGGAGCAATAACACACAAACAAACAATATTAATATACAAAAATAAATAGTGTACGTGTTTAACAGAATTGCTGTTTGAAATCATTAGTCTTGAGTGCTGGTCTTCTAGTGCAGATCGATGTTTGATCCATCGAATGGCAAGCAGAAAAAGAGAGAGACTAACTATAAGACAACCTGAGAAATGTATGGCTTTTATCAAATGAAAGAAGCCAAAAGTAGTGTGCTTAACCTTTGAGGTCATTATGCTTTTGGCTGTCAAAATTGGCAGCGAAATGTGCCTCGCACTTGGCAACCTACAGTTGACAGACTAATCTGGCTAGCGGTGTCAAATACTGGCAAATAAACGACAAAACTAGCTTCTCTCTTCCCCCTCCCCACATGTCCCTAACCATCTTCTTCTTCTTCTTCATCGTACGCGTACGCGGTCAGACATCAACCATAATTTTTCCGAAAAAAGCAGCGGTCATCCTGAGGCTGTCGACACTGCCATAGAGCTTGTCTAGTGTTGCCACTGGTGATGGCCACATCTGCTCTCTCTGGTCCTCGCATGTCGGGCAGTTTTGCAGCAAATGCTCAGCGGTCATTTTACCGGTACCACACGGGCATTCGTCAGTGCCATCTATCTTCAATTTGTTGAATAGGTGGTACCTCAGTCTATTGTGGCCAGTGCAAAGTCTGAAGACCACGACCTGCTCTCTTCTGTTCAACTGGTAATAGGCATCGTTTTTTGTGTAACCAGTATGTTCGGTTTCCCATTTGTTCATGTATCTAGCCCTAACCATCTGACCCTTTTTGTCCCTAAACGTTGGATCCTATGTCCCTAACCGTCTGACCCTAACTAAGAAAGAAATATATAATAGAAATGTCTGAGAGAAATGCATACCGTTATGTATAACATAAATATCTAAGAGATTTGGCTGAGAGAAGTGTAAATATTGTTTTGTACAAGAGACATGTCTAAGAGAAATATCTTATAGAAATACCTACCGTTATGTATAACATAAAAATCTAAGAGAAATGTCTGATTGAAATGCATATCGTTATGTATAACAAATATATAAGAGATATGACTAAGAGAAATAATTGAGCGAAATGCATATTGTTATGTATAACAGAAATACAGAAATATCTGAGAAATGTCTGATAGAAATGTCTGATAGAAGTGGCAAGAAATAGATCTCGTTTACCTAACATGTATTTCTCTCTGTGTGGAAGAAACTTGTTATCAAATTTATGAACCTTTTACAACACAGTTAACGTCATCGTAAATTATTGATTCTGTAATGCATAAATAAAATATTGAAACATGATTGATATGTTATTCTGTGGTACTGGACAGTTATCGCTTGCAAACACAAGAGGTATATAAAATTGATAGAAGATACAAGTTTATCGCAGAAAACCCGTTAGTACTTTGTAACAATATCCGCTCATATAGCGATGTGACTCCGATCATGCCGTTATAACGGGACGCACCTGCATGTTGCACCTGATCCTGCCGTGAGCGAATTTTTATATCAAAAATAAATTAGATACCCATCATATACGGCGGGAGTAGTGCTTAAAACACATACACATCGTACTTATGTGGACTAGCATTTTCGACTTTACACAACACTAGACTCTTGCAAGAATAGCTGCCCGTCACAATAACTGCCATTATATTCTATACGGAAAGAATCGATAACACTCCATGTCTGTCAAACTGGAAACGGCGGAATTCTAGCCAGGTGGGTTGGGATTGTGAAATGAACGTTTCATTCCTAGAAAACTCTAGCCCCTGCAAATATTTCCATTTTCAGCTAGTAAAATGTTATCCCTGGAAGCCTATCCCTGCGAATCATGGACGATTACCAAAACATTTAGGAAAGGAATCGTGTCCTTTGAGTAAAAATGTTACAGAAAGAACCTCAAAATACCCTGGACGGAGAAAACGACAAATATAGACATTCGGCGAAATGTGGCTTATCAATTCCATTTTGGCCAGAAAATTGAAATACTTTGGTCACATCAAGGGACACAACGTTCTTGAGAGAACGGTGATGAAAGGTATGGTGCCAGGTAAAAGAGGAAGGGGTAGACCAAGAAGACGATGGCACCAAGATATCCAGGAATACCTGGGTATGACTGTGTCGGAGGCTGGAGGATTAGCAAGGGCAGAGGCTGTGATGGGAATGACGTTTTATAAAAGACATGCTACATGATGATGATGATTATTATATCATCCTAGTATCTAATGTTGTTAATTTTATACCGTCTACAAAACGCCCCGATAAATATGTTATGTGTTTGAAGATCCATTCCGTGTAGATATTGATAAAGTAAGGGGACAGTACACACATTTGTGTCATCTCCTCTTTACAGATTGAAACAAAGTGTGGGAATCCTGCCAGATCTTTCTGACATCGCGGACAGATAACAACTGAGCAATCTTATATCTGTTTTGCCTAGACCAATTTCTATGAGACATGTAATAATTGTTTCGTGTTGAGCTGTCAAATGCCTGCACTATATGAAGAACACACAAACGTTCTTTTGTAGTTTCATATATTTCTAGCCACTGTTCTAAAACATAAACAACAAATGTAATTGTACCATTGTGTTGTCTGCAACAACGTTTTCTTCGGGTACTACCATGTCTATTTTATGCTTAACCGTATCATGTATCATCTTGAGTGGTATGTTAACAGTGCGACTCATCCGGCTGACAGTGCGACTCATCCGGCTGTCAGTGCGACTCATCAGGCTGTCGGTGCGACTCATCAGGCTGAGTGTTAACAAATCTGAGAATATGGGAAATAACTACGGTAGAATACTAGCAAAACGGCAATCTGACAATTTAGAGAACCTTATGCAGCACACCGATACAAAAGATGAGGTACCCAAACCCCAAGAAAGAAACCGAATCATTGGCATACAAGGTAGCTTCAGAAAGTTCCCGGAATATTCGACTCGTGTTTGAATGAAAGATGATATTATGTAGAATATATATTTATAAGTTGGTAGTGACCTTGACGAAATAACAGGACAGACGTGACCTTCACATTTACTTCACAGAAGTTACAGAATGTTTGTTGTGTGGTGTGCTCGTTGCATCGCTGGAGTTGAAAATGTTCTTGATTGAACAACGTACACATATCAAATTCGGTGTTTTCCTTGAGAAGTCACCCTCACAAACACAAACATTGCTTAATAAAGCATATGGTGATACCGCAATGAAGAAATCGCAAATATTTAGGTGGCACAGGCGTTTCCGTGAAGGTCGTATCAGTGTGGATAATAATGATGGATGTAGTGGACGATCGTCAACCTCGATCAACAATGAGAACACTGTGCGTGATCGAAACGTTGTGTGGGCTGACAGAAAACTTAGTGTCGAGAAAATAGCCTCAGAAGTTGGAATATCAGTTGGAGGTTGTGTGGGCTGACAGAAAACTTGGTGTCGAGAGAAGGGCCTTAGAAGTTCGAATATCAGTTGGAGGTTGTGTGGGCTGACAGAAAATTTAGTGTCGAGAGAAGAGCCTTAGAAGTTCGAATATCAGTTGGAGGTTGTGTGGGCTGACATAAAATTTAGTGTCGAGAGAAGAGCCTTAGAAGTTCGAATATCAGTTGGAGGTTGTGTGGGCTGACAGAAAACTTGGTGTCGAGAGAAGGGCCTTAGAAGTTCGAATATCAGTTGGAGGTTGTGTGGGCTGACAGAAAACTTGGTGTCGAGAGAAGGGCCTTAGAAGTTGGAATATCAGTTGGAAGTTGTGTGGGCTGACAGAAAACTTGGTGTCGAGAGAAGGGCCTTAGAAGTTGGAATATCAGTTGGAAGTTGTGTGGGCTGACAGAAAACTTGGTGTCGAGAGAAGGGCCTTAGAAGTTGGAATATCAGTTGGAGGTTGTGTGGGCTGACAGAAAACTTGGTGTCGAGAGAAGGGCCTTAGAAGTTCGAATATCAGTTGGAGGTTGTGTGGGCTGACAGAAAACTTGGTGTCGAGAGAAGGGCCTTAGAAGTTGGAATATCAGTTGGAAGTTGTGTGGGTTGACAGAAAACTTGGTGTCGAGAGAAGGGCCTTAGAAGTTGGAATATCAGTTGGAAGTTATGTGGGCTGACAGAAAACTTAGTGTCGAGAGAAGGGCCTTAGAAGTTGGAATATCAGTTGGAAGTTGTGTGGGCTGACAGAAAACTTAGTGTCGAGAGAAGGGCCTTAGAAGTTGGAAAATCAGTTGGAAGTATCCACAGTATTCTCCACAATGAACTGCACATGAACCGTGTTTGTCAACACATGATTCCCAAAATGTTATCTCCTGAACAGAAAGAAACGAGATTGGCCGTGATAGGAGACCTAATCATAATGGTGGACCAAGACAGTAATTTTCTCAACAGCATATTCACAGAAAATGAGACATGGTGTTTTTTGTACGATCCTCAGACAAAAACTCCCCGGATACAGACATTTCGTTGGTACAAGGCAAAGGAAAAGTTATGTTGGAATTTATTTTTTTTGGTTAAATTCTCAGGGTATTGTCGACCATGATTTCATTCCTCAAGGCCAAACAGTTAACAAGAAAATGTACGTTGATATCCACCGTCGTCTAAGAGATGCAATCTGAAGAAAACGACCAGAAAAATGAAGAACAAACAGTTGGATTATGCTGCATGACAGTGCGCCAGCACATCGATCCATACTGGTGAAGCAGTACCTCTCAAAGCACAATGTGATTATCTTGGGACATCCTCCATATTCTCCCGACCTGGCACCGACTGATTTTTTCTTGTTCCCTCGACTGAAATCGGCACCGAAAGGACAGCGATTCAACGATGCTGGGCATGTTATCACCAATGCAACAAGACAACTGAGAGAGGTGTCAAAGAATGGCTTCTACGAATGTTTCCAGCATCTGTATGCACGTTGGCCAAAGTGTGTAGTTACCAAAAGATGCTACTTTGAAGGAAATGTAGTGTAGATAATTATATTGTAACTTCTTTCTATAGAATCCACTAATTCCGGGAACTCTTTTAAGCTACCTCGTAGAAAGATCCTCAGAATACCATGGACAGAAATAAAAAAGAAAAATGTATTCGACAAGAATTGGGCATAGAGGAGAACTGGTTCATAAATTCCATCATGAGCAGAACTTTTAAATATCTTGGCCACGTCAAAAGACAAGCGTCTCCAGAGAGCTGCAATAGAAGGTATGGTGCCGGTCAAGAGATGCAGAGGAAGACCAAGAAGGCGATGGTAAGACGATGGCAAGGAATGTTTGTGCATGACTCTGGAGCAAGTTGGAGATTTGGCAAGAGATTCAGTTTCTTTCAGATGGGCTGTGATGGGAGCAACGTTCTGCATATGACTTGCTACATAATGGTGATAATATATATATGTATTTGAATCACAAAAACCTACAATCTAAGTGTGAGTCATTGCACGCCATGTAGGCTTAGAGAAAGCTTCACTGCTGAGTAGTGAGAGAAAAGGTCATAGTAGTCTGGTAGCAGACACTGATTTCGGAGATAAAGTGATACAGACTGTGCTCTACTTCAGCTTTTCGTGAACGGGTGTGACCAGTTCCCTTCCACGTTGAATTTTCCTTCCTTAACATCTAGGTTTACTGGTAAACCGGGTGATAAAACAGTGAGAAAAGAGGGATCCGCCACTCCACCAACCCTTCTGACTCGTGAGAAGCTATTGCGATCTTTGGTACCAGTTTCATTTTGAAAATAGAGTCACGGGCAAAGACAACAATCCAGAAAAGTCAGCTACAAGCGTCAGAACTGAGATATTTAAGAAAGATGGTCCAAGTAACAAAAATAGATAAGGACCGCAGTCAGACATTACGTCAAGATCTCGAAGCTCAATCCCTGTAAACGACGAGTGGAGCAATATTAACGTTGATGGTTGTGACCATGGCTCTATGATGAAAGACGATCGGCTAACGTGGCAACCAATATTCGCAAAGAGTCAAGTATGCTGACTCCGAAGACGGCTGTAAGTCCGTTGGGATGACAACATAAGACAATGCCCTAAGTCCACTAGGTTGATAACATAAGACAATACCCTAAGTCCACTGGGATGACAAGACAATACCCTAAGTCCACTGGGATGACAACATAAGACAAGGCCCTAAATCCACTGCGAAGACAACATAAGACAAGGCCCTAAGTCCACTGGGATGACAACATAAGACAAGGCTCTAAGTCTACTGTGATGACAACATAAGACAAGGCCCTAAGTCCGTTGGGATGACAACATAAGACAAGGCCCTAAGTCCACTGGGATGACAACATAAGACAAGGCCCTAAGTCCACTGGGATGACAACTTAAGACAAGGCCCTAAGTCGATTGTGATGACAACATAAGACAAGGCCCTAAGTCCGTTGGGATGACAACTTAAGACAAGGCCCTAAGTCTGTTGGGATGACAACATAAGACAAGGCCCTAAATCCACTGCGAAGACAACATAAGACAAGGCCCTAAGTCCACTGGGATGACAACATAAGACAAGGCTCTAAGTCTACTGTGATGACAACATAAGACAAGGCCCTAAGTCCGTTGGGATGACAACATAAGACAAGGCCCTAAGTCCACTGGGATGACAACATAAGACAAGGCTCTAAGTCCACTGGGATGACAACATAAGACAAGGCTCTAAGTCTACTGGGATGACAACATAAGACAAGGCCCTAAGTCCGTTGGGATGACAACATAAGACAAGGCCCTAAGTCCGTTGGGATGACAACATAAGACAAGGCCCTAAGTCCGTTGGGATGACAACATAAGACAAGGCCCTAAGTCCGTTGAGATGACAACATAACACAAGGCCCTAAGTTCACTGGGATGACAACATAAGACAAGGCCCTAAGTCCACTGGGATGAAAACAAAAGACAAGGCCCTAAGTCCACTGGGATGACAACATAAGACAGGGCCCTAAGTCCGTTGGGATGACAACTTAAAACAAGGCCCTAAGTCCACTGAGATGACAACTTAAGACAAGGTCCTAAGTCCACGGGGATGACAACATAAGACAAGGCTCTAAGTTTGTTGGCAACATAGGATAATCTATAAGAGACCGTGGATTATACTTGGACCAGGCCAAGACGAAGACAGTGGATAGAATGGTCTGGCGCTCTTTCTGGCCAACATCTACGCCCTAGGGTAGAAGAGAGTAAGTAAGTAAGTAGAAGAACTGAGATAGTCTGAACGAACCCCGAGTGTCTACGACCATACATTGAGAAACACTGACTTATAAGGGCTTGAACTCTCTTTGCACATATTTAAATGTCATTTCAAATCAGCAGTAAGCTCTCGCTAACTCCCCTTAGTTCGTTCACCCGATCGTTCATCTCTTCTACACGCATGACAGGTGACATGTATAGCCTGTGCATGTTACGACACTATTTCGTAACCATGACCTTGAGACCAATCAAAATGGAAGGGGTCTCAATACACGGACCTCCATGCCTTATAGCGTAGACCGCTATTGGATCCAAAAGGTGCGATAGAATTTTATTCCTTTATTCACACGGATATCGAGTTAATAGTGTATCATATATAGGGGATAAGAGGCAGCGAAGTAGTTAACAGCAGTTTACACAAATATACACGATGATATGTGCAGGACATCTGAGATGCGCTAGCCATGCGGTACGTATGTCGGATCAACGCCTTCCAAAAGAGCTGCTTTATGGTGGACTGTAAAATGGCAAGAGAGCAAGCGGTGAGCAGCTGAAAAGGTAAACAAGAATACACTTAAGAGATATCTGATCCAATGCGGCATTAACCATGATAACTGACAAAGAATTGTCACGAATTGCACAAACTGGGGCAGGACTATTACGGAGTGTGTTCAGAGACATGAGGCATCAAGAATAATTGAGGCTATACAAGGACAATCGCTTGCAAGTCAGCTCGCATCAGCCCTTCTTCAACCCCGGTGGAAAAGGATCCCTATTTATTGTACTAAATGCAACATAATATTCAGAGCTAAGATTGGCTTATTCAGCCATCTTCCAACTCATTCACATATATAGGCTCAGCGACCGCGCCAGGACACGAACACAAACACGCATATATAGGCTCGGAGACCGCATCAGGACACGCACATATATAGGCTCGGAGACCACATCAGGACACGCACATATATAGGCTCGGAGACCGCATCAGGACACGCACATATATAGGCTCGGAGACCACATCAGGACACGCACACATATAGGCTCGGAGACAACATCAGGACACGCACATATATAGGCTCGGAGACAACATCAGGACACGCACATACATAGGCTCGGAAACCGCACCTTGACACGCACATACATAGGCTCGGATACCACACCAAGAGACACACATACACAGGCTCGGAGATCGCAGCAGGACATGCACATACCAAGGCTCGGAAACCGCACCTTGACACGCACATATATAGGCTCGGAGACCACACCAAGACACGCACATACATAGGCTCGGAGACCACACCAAGAGACACACATACATAGGCTCGGAGATCGCAGCAGGACATGCACATACATAGGCTCGGTTACTGCACCAGGACACGCACATATAAACTGTCTCAAATGTTCAGTAAGACCTTTATTTATCTCAAATACTGAGTAAGACCTTAGATTATCTCAGAGATTCTGAAAGAATCTCAATTATCTCAAAGATGCAGTTAGACCTTAGATTATCTCAAAGATGCAGTAAGACCTTAGATTATGTCAAAGATGCAGTAAGACCTTAGATTATCTCAAAGATGCAGTAAGATCTTAGATTATCTCAAAGATGCAGTAAGACCTCAGATTATCACAAAGATGCAGTAAGACCTTAGATTATCTCAAAGATGCAGTTAGACCTTAGATTATCTCAAAGATGCAGTAAGACCTTAGATTATCTCAAAGATGCAGTTAGACCTTAGATTATCTCAAAGATGCAGTAAGACCTTAGATTATCTCAAAGATGCAGTAAGACATTAGATTATCTCAAAGATTTAGTAAGACCTTAAATAATCCCAAGACGTCAATGGAACCTTACAGTTTCTCAACAGTTCACCCAAAACAGAGAAATGGTTTACAAAAGTTACCTTCCAGTCCCGATTATACCCTCATGTGACCGGCCGACCCTCGGAGAAGTTTAAATTTGTGACCCATTGTCCAGGATTCAGGGTTGATCGATATTGCCAAGGTTAGGTGACATCAGATTATTATTTTGTTAATTCTTTAGCACGCCATGGTCGAGTGCTAGCCGACACACTAGGCCTACAAAAACGGTGTACGGAAAATGTTTTTGTTTTTTTATACGGAGTCACTCCCAACAGCCATTTTTTACTGCTGAATACATGCTCCATATATACACGATATTTTGCCGGTTAAAGTATCGTATGTTCGATTACAAATGGCTTTTGAACAGTTTTAATTTTGTATACGCCGTTTGGAGCAAGCCGACTTTTTGCGAAAGGGGAAGTAGGTTGTTGGGAAAGATCTTTATCGAGTAGATTTTTTTATTTTGTTAGTTTAAATGAAAGAACTACGTTTGAATTGGAAACTAACAGTTGTGTCGATATTGTAAACACAGTATCGATACGTTGTTACGGTTTCCATGGTTTT
The DNA here is from genome assembly GCA_036924085.1 of Ariolimax columbianus. Classification (NCBI taxonomy): domain Eukaryota; kingdom Metazoa; phylum Mollusca; class Gastropoda; order Stylommatophora; family Arionidae; genus Ariolimax; species Ariolimax columbianus. The sequence continues at coordinate 50,502,846 of JAVGWX010000020.1, read as the reverse complement.
CTATCGAAGCGACTAGGCCTAGTGGTCGAGCCCAAATTTTTTCTGAGATTTTCATAAATTTTCAACTTCATCTTTTTGTATCTCAAAAACTAACAAACACACAACAAAAACAATAACACCCACATGTTTGTTATCCTATTGTGTGTCTACACGCCAGAAAATCATATTTATTGACAAACAAACATAAAAATTAAAAATTTTGAAAAACGACTACCAAAGTGACTAATTAAGAAAATTAATTAGGTCAAATTTTTTTCAAAAAGAATCTGGCGTGCTAAAGGGCAACTTTACGAAAGTTAATTCCCCTGTTTTCGTGTCCAATCATGCGTCTGAAATATGTCGTCTGCTCGCGTGAAACACTGTGAACCTTGTCGTGTTTATGTGTTAAACTGCAACTTCACAGTACTTCCGGCAGGAACGGGTAAAGGTAGTCCAATAGCGGGCACTGTTGTCGGGAATAATTTGTTTGAGACTTGCCTATAATTCAGCTAGTGTGTGAGGTTTAGTGTCCAGTTCCCTTCCTTGCTGCCTTTTCTTTCCTAAATGTAACAATAAACCAGGTGCCCATTTACAGCTGGGTCAACAGACGTGTGTTGGAATCGAGGGTTCGAACCCGGTAAATAGGTTAACTTAAAAGGAAGAAATAAAATCCCAAACTGAAGACAGGACAGCACTTTAGGGATGCCAGGTCAGATCATCCCATAACTGGCGAAGTCGTTGGGGCACACATGAAGACATCCCCACAACTGCACGCCATCACTCTCTGTAAAATCCCAAACTGAGGACAAAACAGCACTTTCGGGATGCCAGGTCAAGCCAGGTCATCCCATAACCGGCGAAGTAGTTGAGGCACACATGAAGACATCCCCACAACCCCACGCCATCCCTCTCTGTAAACTCTCAAAACTGAAGACAGGACAGCACTTTAGGGATACAACAAAATAATAACATCGTCTCAGAAGCAAATGGTATATAAAATACTCAGGAGAAGTCGTATTGTTATTGTCGAATGTCCACACCGAGTAGCCTTACTCTTTTGTGCGCCCTGAAAAAAGCTCAGTGGCGGGTTACAGTAACTTTCCACACATCCCGAGCGTGCTGATGAAGGTTGACCAGGTCATCCAGGCGGTTGTACTATGCCTAGCTTCATCTGCGTGTCGCTCACTACTACATGAATCACGTTGATTGCCAATCTCATTAGTCAGACTGTCATAAAACAGAATGGTTCTAGGGAGAACTACGGATGTCTTGCTCCGTAAATTTTGCCTGAATCTGACTACTCATCAAGAACGGATCGAACGAATAGTTTGGTTACGGACTGGCATACTCAGGGATCATCTATTCAACGAATTACAAATCGTATGCCCTGGCGAGACAGGGGGCGGGGGGAGTGTCTACAACTGTTCGAGCATATTCTTCTAGTATGTCAACTCCACAAGAGAAGCAGAGTGACAACATTGTCAATTACAATTAAGCTAACGGGTCAAATGTGTGGTGGCGAGAAAATAATGAGACAGACAGCCATGTTAATGATGGAAATAGGTGTTAATATTAAGAGCAAACTAAAAATAACATTAAGAACAAGAAAGAAAAAAAGGGAAAAAATAAGAAAGAATAAAATGAGCAAGAAATAGAATAATAAAGACAAGAACAATAAGAAGAAAAATAAGGGCAAGAACAATACGATGCAGAACAAAGAGAAGTGAAAAGATGAGAAAGAATAAAATTAATTAAAGAAGGAACACGGAGAAGAATATTAACAAGCAGAAAAATAAGATCAGAACAAGAAGCAGAAAAAGAAGAACACGAAGAAGGACAAGAAGGAGATTAGGTAGAAGAATAAGAACAAGAGGAGGAAAGGCAACATGAAGAACGCGAATGGGCATAAGAAGAAGAAGAAGAAGAAGAAGAAGAAGAAGATGCAGAAGAACAAAAACAAGATGAAGGACAAGAGGAAAAACAACAACACGAACAAGAACAAGAAGACGTACAGACCAAGAGACAATGGTGTGTGCACTGTACTGAAACGGTTAACTGGAAGGTGTAACCTTCATCATGGTGATAATACGACTTTATTACAAACAAAAAAACCAACTTTTTTTGGTTATATTTGGCTGGACGTGAGAGCAGTGAAATCTGGTCGACATCCAGGCTTTTAACTCTTGAGTGTGATACAGTGCTCCCATAAGGGCCAGCCCTTTGTCCATAACGGATGCACTCCGCGCATGACGAAGCGTCCTGGCTCTATTATTTGTCAGCCCAAATTATATACCTCACTAAGGATTTGACCAAATACAATTGCATACCATCTGTCACCATTATTTAAACACCCTAACATAAACATGTCCACAAAATGAATGCTAATCAACAGTATATCCACGCCAACTCTCTGTTACCAGTGCCAAAAATGGACATTAACAAAAACTCAAGAGAGAAAGATCACGACGTGTTGGATGAGATGCCTCCGGAAAACAATCAACGTAACTAGGAGAGAGAGAATGTGCAATGAAGATAAGAGAAGAATAGTTGAAGCAAAACCTTGCACCTTATGAGAATGCAACCTGATCAACTACTCCTGTGCGCATATAAAGCACGCCGTTCGGGTTTTCGCAAACGTGGCAAACCAAGATAAAGATGGATAGAAAATGTTGCGGATATTGTAAATCGTCATGGGATGACGACTACTTCAGCGACACGCCTGGTCCGCCGGGACAGAAAACTAAGGCTCACCACAAGCTTCACTGCACAAGTAGATAAAACAAGGCCTCACATTTTTACGTTTACAGCGTTTCAGCATAGTGCCCTTTCATAAGTAGCATATTAGGGGCCTACACATGGGCTAACTTAACCATGTGTACCAGATGTGGCCCACAAAAACCTGCTATATGACCCATTGCGAATGCATACTTTAAAAACTACACACTTTTTGTTTTTTTGTTTTTTTAAATACATTTTGTCCGCGTATAATTTATTTTAAAATTAATTTTAGTATACCTCTATTACCTACAATTGTTACAAATGGTGCATTATGTTTTATGTAACCAGTTACGATTATTATGCAAATCCGCCGTTCTTTTAATTGAGTGGACCGGAACTGAAATATTTTAAAACGGTGTACAGCCGGCTGAGAATTGATAGTTGTGTTGTTAGAAGCTATTCGTGCTCAGCTGTGTTAATCCTTCACTACGAGTTCAGACAATAGACATACAATTACAACGATAGAAATTAAAATGGAATTAGAAATTAAAACAGTATCAATATCATGAGATCTACTCTGTGAAGAATACTTTTCTTTTTGCACTCCCCTTCTTTTTTGGCGTTCGTCCTGAAAGGACGTTGTGTTGTCGTTTACAACGAAGCTATGATATCTGCGCCTTTCGGTCCGACACATCCGACGATGAGGCTAACGTCTGGTCAGGCAAAACATACTGATCAGACAATGTTAGCCAGGTTCAGAAGAAATGTACTGGCCAAGACCCTCACCTGACATCCTCGTTGGTCGTCCATTGTTGTCGAGGACAACGGTCTGGCTAACAAGGTGAGGTTCGATGTGATCCCAGTAGTAGTGAGTGACACTCAGATGAAGCCAAGCATTACACAACCGCATGGAGGACCCTGGTCCACTTCATCAGCACGCTTGGAATGTCAAGAAAGCTACTGCAATCTGCCACAAGTACCGTCATTTTCAGGGCGAACAAACGTGTTACCGACCCATTGTCGGCGCATTAGAAACCAACCAACCATTACCCGATTGCAGCTTGTTTCCTCGGCCGCCATATCGAGGCGGAATATGGTCTTAGTCAGCTATGGTTACCCTGACGCATGTAGCCAGCTGTGACTCACTAGTTACTGCCAGCCATTCCCTGCTACGCCCATGGCCCATTTGGCGAATACACGACAGAACAAAACATAAGATGGATCCGTCATCTCGCGAGAAGACCTCGCTGTAACTCGCGAAGAAGGCCATGTTACAGACGGATAGATGATGCTTGCTTTTTCCTCCGGACGAATCATGGGGTCACCCCTACATCTGATTCTTGACAGGAAGGAGCATCTGCTGTAGTTTCTGCTGCTATTGTTTTACATAATGTGGTTGCTATCATAATGCATGACCCTCTTTAGTCGCTGTTTATGGCCAGCTTATAAGGTTACGGTGGTTCTATTTGCACCTTTGGTAACACTCAGGTCAGATACATGCAAATTAAAAAATACTACAATAATACGTGATTACAACGAAAATAAAAAACACCAGGCCCGGATGAGGATGAACCGTCACATACCCACGTCGCTGAACGGCACAATTGAACGTAAAAAATAGTAACAGTAAATAAATGCGCTCTTTCATTTCATTTGCGATCCCTTTCAACAGCGTACCCTCCATGTGGGCCATGCTCTCAGCAAGAAACAGTTGTACGTCACTCTTTGTATGTGTGTAATAGTCCAGCGTACAGTGACGGCTGGGCGTAATATGCAAACGCTTGAGGCGACAAAGTTTGAGAACGCGCAACATAAAATTGCAATCATTTCGCGGGAGACAAGTGCGTAAACATGTATAGTTCCAAATTTAATGTTCTTTGCGATTACTTTGTATTCTTTATCTCGCCACTATTCAGTGATTTCCGCATGTTTAATCGGCTGAAGCGTAAGTGGATAGCACACAAGAAGACATCTAGCTTTCAGGGAAGCGTTGAGATCAAATCTCCCGGTTGTGTTAGAGTTCAGGCAATGATAGAGGTTATTTGTTGGCCACGAAACACAGTGTGAACATTTTGTGTAGGTACAGAGAACATTCTTAAGTCATTCAATGAATGCCTGTTTGTTTATGACGTGTGGTGGCCCTGGAAACAGACTGCAACCATGCAGGATTATTAAGAGAGTGGGGAACGAAAAGTGACAGTAAGCCCGGACACAGTACTGTACTGATACCGGATGTGTCGGGCTGAAAGGCGCAGATATCGCAGCCTTGCTGAAAACTATGACACAAGGTACTTTTTAGGACGAACGATGAAAATTGTTGTTGTTGTATGCCCATAATGAGTAAGTTGACTCTTTTGTGCACTCTGAAAAGGACGCTAGGTGGCGGGTTGTAGTAGCTTTCCTCGCATCCCGAGCGTGCTGATGAAGGTGGACTGTGGTCCTACATGAGGTTGTGATATGCTTGGCTTCATCTAATTGTCGTTCACTACTACGGAGACCACATCGATCCCCATCTCGTCCGCCAGGCTGCCTTGAAAACAGCCTATTTGCTCGGAACGCTACATTGAAGAGAGATTATGGTCTTGGTCAGTATATTGTACCTGACCCTGACGCGACGTCCAGGTCAGTATATTGTGCCTGACCCTGGCGCGACGTCCAGGTCCGTATATTGTGCCTGACCCTGACGCGACGCCCAGGTCAGTATTTTGTTCCTGACCCTGGCGCGACGTCCAGATTGGACTAGCGTCTCAGTTCCCCGAACGCCGAAAAAGAAGAAGACGGAGGTGAAATGGACCGATGAGATTTCCTGTGCCTGCAAGCGAGTTGGAACAAAAGTATGTAGAGTTAGGGAGAGTGGTGGTTAATATGGGAAGTGGGCGGTGGCACGAAATGGACGTAGAGAAGGGATCCGGTGTATTTACAATAAGCGAGTTACAGGAAACATCAACATTTATATTCGTACACCTTTCGTTGTATGCTGACATAATATATACTTGCTGGGGGACTCGACGTTGCGCGGGATAATTATGAAAGTAGTTATGTGTTTAAACCCCTCCCATCCGTAACATCACCATTGCTCTACAATCATGCCTTCTAACCGGCCATCTCTCTGTCCCATCTTTTTCTTTCTCAACCTGACCAATCTCTCTTTCCACCCCCTACCCCCTTAACCAGCCAATCTCTTCTCTAATTAACCTGCCCATCTCCCCTCCCCAGCAGGTATATCTCTTCCCACTCAACGCGCTCATCTCTTTTCCCTCAACACACTCATCTCTTACTCTCAAAACGCCTATCTCTACCCCCACCCTCCTCCGCCCCAAGATCTTGGTCAGCATGTTGCACCTAACCACGACAGTGGCCTCCGTGCCTTTTTCATTGTAGTTGAACACCTCTGGAGTAACTTATTCACACACATAACTGCAACTATTCATACGGTCGGAAAATATACCCATACCTATTGACACAATATTCGTGTGGACGCAAACGTTTGACGTCATCCAGATTGTCAACAGAATAGCACAGAAGGTGCGCCCGACCTTGAACTTGAAACGGAGAAAAGTTCGCGTACCTCGACCAGTATGGTCGGTCGTGTGACTAGCGCTGGTAGCAACAGCTAAGGGTAGTTCAAGGGCAAAGGTCAATTCTTGGTCCTGTTATCTCTTAGTAACCTGACTGATATCACCTTTTCAAGTGGTACATATGATCGAGATATCAGGTTTAAACTCACATTTCATACTCTTTATATCTTTCTTGACTTTTTCCGTCCACTTATTCATCCACATTTCCAAGGATTTGTACTTCGGTACGTTTTATTTCTGTTAGTTGATAGGGACATACCCATGACTGGGGCTTGACAAATTTTAGGGTGACGGACCAGTCAGTCAAAAATTTCACCAGTCAGCATGATCGAACTACAGTCATGTAATTTATGTTAACAAATTTAAACTAGGCACTTTCTTTCTTTGCGTTCAGGATCTTTTTGGTCATGCTATATCTGCAGGCCAGTCTCTATGGTGAAGTCTGTAGTCTTCACCAGGTCGGAGCGGCTGCCCCACAGCTTTTGTCTCAGCTCCGCACCCTCTGGACAGGTCTGGCATCTCATTTCCCTATAGATTGGGCATTCTTGTAGAATATGCTCAGGGTTCTGGCATCCTGTTCCACGTGGGCACTAATTGGTGTGTGAGATCTTCAGTCGGTACAGATGTTCTAGTAGTCTGCAGTGTCCAGTTCTCAGGCTAAATAAGGTAGTTTGTTGATTTATTTTGAGATAGTGAATTGGGTCTGGTGTACTGCTTATATTTCTGTCTTCTCTTCATTGGTGTATACACTGATTTCTGATGATGTTCTTGATTTCTCTGTATGGTACTCGATGATTAAATTGTGCCTTTTTGCTGCCATCTTTTGTCAGAAAATCAGCTCTCTCGTTTCCCGTGATTCCGCAATGGGAGGGTAACCACTGGAGCGCTATTGTTGAGGATCTCTGGAGTTTTTCTAGTTCTGATCTGATCTCCGATTACAGTGGTTCGTACCAAGGAATGGACACCGATGGTTCAGCAGAGAGAGCAGGCCAAAACGGGGGAGGAGGCTTATTCATAAGACACAAAAGTGGAAATATAACAGAAGAGGCCCTCCCAATAGGAAAGTTGTCCACAAACCTTAGAGCAGAATCGATGGCCCTCCTGCGAGCACTGAGAATACTTCAAACAGAAAGGCAACCTCCAACAAAAATAGCTGTATTCACGGACCGCAGAGAACTATTAGAGACAATTTAAAAAAAATAGGCACTAACTCCATATGGACAATGTTGAAAAAGGAAAACTCAAGACTCGGCGTATTCCTGGAAATCGTTGGTACGATCTCCTACGAAATGTCGAGGTGTCTACTATGACTAACCTCCCAACTGTATCAGAAGTTCTGGACCGTCGCCGCCTTTCCCTGTTTGGACATATTGTCCGACTAGATCAGGAGGTTCCAGCTCACCAGTTCCTTCTTAAGACAGTTTAAAGTGCTAAGGGTATTCAACCAGCTGGCTGGAAGCGCAGGAGAGCCTGTCCCCGAAACACGCGACTTGTGACGTCAACAGATAGCAACTCCCACCCCACCCCTCCACTCCTACTATAGACGAGGTCTGAGAGAGTGCCATTTCGACTGGTCGTAGTGGAGTTCGAAAGGCGGAACGGGCCTCAGATGCCTACTCGAACATTATTTTTATTATTATTACTAATTCACCTTTATTTCTAAATAACAACGCGTACCAAATCAACATATATTGTATTACTTACACAGCATTACCCAATTTCTTCTAAAGAAGAAAAAATGCACTGCTGTCAGAGACATGGCGTTTGTGTCCTTGAACATGCTTGGTAGTTTTAGCACTGAAGTACCATTTATCGATGGCTTTAATAGGTTTACATTATAGCAGTGGAGGTCCATTTAGATTCATCATCATAAGCTAGGTTATGTACAATCTATTTCAACCGTAATATCATTAATAATCATGCGAGAGTCGTTATGTAGTAACAATTACAAACTGATATTTTTTTTACCTGTCAAGCAAACATTAATACTCGTCACGGCCGACGATCAGACGAGCGCTTTTGTCAAGCCCTGCCTATGACGAAGGTTTTTGGAAATAAAGTACCTTGTATCTTTTAATGTCGGTTGAACGCCGTGGGCAGCAGAAGTATCCTGTGTTGGGCCAAGAAATCTGCGTTGGTCGTTTGTATTTGCCATCCGTACTCATTTAAATTATTACACATTCTGTCAACGTGTAATTAAACCATAAAATGAGATCAAGATGCTGAGCAGCGCATGAGCTGCAGTGGTCAGCGACCCATAGCTGACTGCTAGCGTCAGGGTCAGCGAACCATAGCTGCCAAGACCCTTCTACACCTCCACGCGGTGATCCTGGATAACAGGCTGCAGCAGGGCAGACTGGCTAAGGAGAAGGGATCGAAGAGGGAATGCTAACCCGGTGCTCAAAAAATGCTTGCTGAAGTCGATGTGTTGGACCAAAAGGTGCAAATATCGCAGTCAAGCTGTAAACTAACACACAGCACATTCCGTTCTCTGGACTACATTCTGCTGCTTAAGCCCTTTCATGGTTTGGTAGCGGGAGATTGAGAACGAACGAAGGAGAAGAAGAAGAAACCATAAAATAGTTTAGTTGAAGAATCAACGTCATTGCTCACGGTTGAACCCATATGTGCTCTTTTCTTCTCCATATTTTTGGAGACTCTCAGCACAATGGACGAACTCCGTAGCACCTGTGAGGATCCCATAATTGACTGAGTAGATTTTTAACATAAATTTGAATTTTGCCCGGGCGACGGCCGTTAAGCCTTCTCTTTTCGATTTCGAACTACCGATGGATTTTAAAAGTGCGTGACACTACACACGGGCGTCCGATCTCTACAACTCAGAGATCCGAGGAAATACCAGAAAGTCCACGTCAAAAAAATCCCGGTTTTCTACGAGGCCGACGTCTTACCTCGAGACCACTCAATACCCTAAAAACATTCCTCAAATAACTGTTTATACCTCTCATAATTCATATCCCAACACACTAGTTCGAATCCCGTCGTGTCGAGTTTGGCTGACACGGGGATGTGTTTTAGGTGTGATCGCTCCTGCCCGTACGGAAAGTCATGGCAACCAATCTAGACACCTACAGCAGTGGGAATCAAGGTGCTGAACAGTGTATGAGCTGGCTGCCAGCGCCGGGTCCAACGAACCAGGGCTATGTCCCTTCTACACATCCACGCGGTGATCCTGGATAACAGACTGCAACAGAGCAGACTGGCTAAGGAGAAGGGATCGAAAAGACTAACCTTATAGTCAAAAATATCTGCTGAAGTCGAATTGAAAAATACAAATATCGCAGTCAAGCTGTTAACTACGACACAATTTATTCTGTACTCCAGACAACATCTTCCTATTTGCAAATCCATTATAAAGGCGTGGTGGTGGAGGGAGATTGAGAACGGAGATGAAGAGGTTCTAAGATTTAAAATAGTCAAATAGGTTGGTGGTTGTAAGGTGTGACGAACTGCAAAGGGCATGCTAATTACATATATTACCTCTCCTTAAATTTGGCGGGAGTGGGACGTGATTCGAAACTCGTACCTTCAGATCGTAGATGAAGCTCACAAGATTCAGGCTAGCGTATCTTAAATGATGCAGAGGTAATAAAGGCAATAACAATTATTTCTACTCTCTTATAAATACTGAGGGGCTAGTGGTGAAGTGACACGGCTCACAACCGGGAGGTTCTGGGTTCGCTACCCGATCGGCCGTTACCCCGGGAAAGAACGCCTTTAGAAAATGCAAGATGAAGTACACCCTTACATTAAATGTATGCCAAAGTCGGATGCACTGGGCCGACAGGCGCAAAATAAAAACATAGTGCAACGCACATTGCCTTGGGGAATAGAGAAATAAGTAAAAGTAAGTCGCGTGTCCTTTTACAGAATGTAGCTTCTTAAATCGCCACCTATTTGGCTGTTATAAGTTTCTTGGCAAGTGTGCAGTACCATATGTTGCCATTACTTTCCGTACGTGGAGGAGCATTAAACCGAGAAAAAAAACCAGTGTCTGCCAAACTGGACACAAGTGGGAATCGAACCCGGAACGTTCGGATTGTGAAAACCGAGCGAGTTTCACCCCTATGTCACGCGGCCTCAGAGAAATAAGACGAACGCCAAAAAAAATAAAATAATTAAATAGATAATATACTGACCTTCCGAGCTTGCAATTTGCCATCAATAACGTCAGGACTTGAGGTGTCACTTCTATCACCGTCAACAAAGGCGTGTTCAAGTTCTCTCTTCCCATTGGACACGATATCCTCTGGGTCCCCCTTTTTAGAAAGGCTACTTTCCGCTACCTGGCGCGGTTCTTCGTTTTTCACATTATTGTAAGAAAGCATAGAATGACCGCTCGTTACTGTGTCTTTACCTAAAACAGAGTCCAATAGTGCTGCCTCTTGAAACTCATTGGCTACTACACTATGTTTGTTACTCCTTCCCTTTTGAGAATTTTCATTACTGTCTTTCAAAACCTGCTTCTCTGTAGTTCTTGGCGGGGACTTAGGCCACGCCTTCTCCATGTCATCCAATACTGCTTCAGTGTCATTTGCGTCCAAATCATACTCCAAGAGACATTTTTTTATTGTCTTGTCAATGAAGACTTCTAAGTCTGGAATGCAATACATGAACTCCATCTTCCTTATCCTTTCGTCTGCCACGCTATCAACTTCTTTGGCGCAGGTCTCCCTTCTAGCTCCACCTCTACCGCTATCGCTCTGAACACTGCTAGTCTCCGTCAGCTGTGCAGCGTTTCCCCCAGAGAGGAGGGTCTTCAAAATTATCATTAATGGAGTTTTCACGAAACCTTGAACAAAGGAAATTTTCTAATTGAATCATAAGGACTACAGCACTGTAAAATGTACACCAACTTTTATTGGAACTTGTACAGAAAATCCATTACTTCCGTAAAAAATGATGCACACTTTTTAAATAATTCCGATGTGCTTGAATTCTCACTTCCTAAACATGTCAATGAAATCAACTTTCTAGGTGATGCTTTTTAAATCTGTGATCAGGTGAAAGATGTGCTGGTGCATTTGGCGTTATCGCTTCGGACAATCTGTAACAAATAAACAAATACATTGGTCAGAGATTTTTAGTTTTATGGAAGTGAAGAATAGATTTAAGTCCTGGAACATGCACAAACAGTAGAGCAAATACTTGTACTTACAGCAACAGATATGTGGTTTTGAAGGACACATCTAGTTTTAGCGCGAAACTTTTGTGATCGGGTTTGCCTTCCATATTTTCTTAGCCAGGCTACACTAGTGCAGCCCGTTTCCTGGATCGCCACTTTGAGGCGGAATAGTGTTTTGGTCAACTATGGTTCTCTGACCCTGATACAAGCAGTCAGCTGTGAGTCGCTGGCTGTTGTCCGTTCTTTCACTGTGCTGTATGTTCGGCCTCGAATATGTGGTGTCTGAGAATGTTCTGTATACATTAGGCAGCTAACACTTCATCCGTGACAACAGCGTCTGAGAATATATAGTAATTCGTGTTTCACATAACTCGATTGAATTGTATAGAGTTGAACTAAGCAGTACAGGGAGAGCAGACTAACGTCTGGTCAGGTGAAACATACTGATCTGAGAATGTTAGTCATGGTCAGATAAAATATACTGATATGACAATGTTAGTCATGGTCAGGTGAAACATACTGATCGGACAATGTTAGTCATGGTCAGGTGAAACATTCTGATCTGACAATGTTAGTCATGGTCAGGAGAAACATACTGATCTGACAATGTTAGTCAGGGTCAGGCGAAATATACTGATCGGACAATGTTAGTCATGGTCAGGCAAAACATACTGATCGGACAATGTTAGACAGGGTCAGGTGAAACTTACTGATCGGACAATGCTAGTCAGAGGCAGGTAAAACATACTGATCGGACAATGCTAGTCAGAGGCAGGTAAAACATACTGATCGGAAAATGTTAGTCAGGGTCAAGTGAAACATACTAACCATGACCCCCATCTCATCTTCATCCAGTTGACCCTAGAAACAGAATGTTTCGTGACAGTCTGGCTAACGAGGTAGGGGATTTATGTAATTCCCGTAGTAGTGAGCGACACGCACATGAAGCTTGGATAACCCTGGTCCACCCTCGTCAGCAGAATCGGAATGTGAGGAAAGTCACTGCAACCCGCCATTTTATTGCGCACAAAAGAGTGAAAATACTGATTGTAAGCATTACAATAACAAATTAAGTATTGAGTTTAGATAGGTGATTATAAACGTTAAGATGACCTGTTCAATAAAGGTCATATGGAGTAAATGGCCACAAGGGGGGATTGGTCAATCAAGACTGTACAGAACTGGGCATGTGAGAGTGAAGGGTAACAAATTCTAGAATCGCGTGGACGTATTTTATAAATGACCCTAATGTGGACATGCTCAAATGCACGGAAAAGGTGACTCGAATTATTATATAATAATTTACACATAAAGAAGACACGAATAAGAAGATAATAAATAAATATTTCGAACAACGACAGACAGCGATCTATATTATGTACTTATTAAAGTTCTTGAGATATTTGCAAAGGTGAAGGCTCGTTTATTATTTGTCTTGTCAAAGTTCAATACGCATACCTGAATGACGTCAGCAATTTGTGTGGTGTCATGTACCCTGGACTAAAGCTGTTTATTATCGTCAAGGCGTGTTCAAATAAATATTGGACCAAGGTAACGACATTTCAAATCCTCAATTTACGAGGCGTGTTCAAATAAAATTGGACCAAACTGCAGGAAGTGAACATACCTACAATGTGCATGATGACGTCAATTCTGGTGTAAACAGCACATACCAACCGTCAAGTTTGCAAAATTTCATTATCCTCCTACTCATAGTTTCCTCAGCACACCGTTGAAAACATGTGATACGGAATTCGTCCAGAGTTGATCAGTGAGCGGTGATTCGGTTTCTAATAGCTGAAGGATGTCGACTAGTTGACATTCATCGCAGAATGGAGGCAACGTATGGTGTCCAGAGAAGATGAGAAGACATGCCAAAACCATTTGGCCGAATATGTGTACCGACTGATAGTTATAACGGACAGCTTACGGTTGACAATCACTGCTGTCCTGAATATGTGTACCGACTGATAGTTATAACGGGCAGCTTGCGGTTGACAATCACTGCTGTCCTGAATATGTGTACCGACTGATAGTTATAACGGATATCTTGACGTCGACAATCATTGCTGTCCTAAATATGTGTTCCGACTGATAGTTATAACGGACATCTTGACGTCGACAATCACTGCTGTCCTGAATATGTGTACCGACTGATAGTTATAACGGACAGCTTAACGTCGACAATCACTGCTGTCCTGAATATGTGTACCGACTGATAGTAATAACGGACATCTTGACGTCGACAATCCCCGCATCTCGCTTTTCTCCGATCCCCTTCCCTCTAACAGACAAGACGCTTCGTCAGCAAAATAAGGACAAATGTGATCGATCAATAAATGTAGCTGGAGTCTTAAGGTCAAGGATGTTCCTGGCTGTGATTCTACGATGGAATAAATCCATGAAATGGCCGGGCAGCCCATCGTTTAGGTTGTGTCTATATCAGACACTGCCCTCAGGGATGAAGTGTTAAATTGCGTTAAGAAATACGTGCAGATCTTAACAATAATATATCTCAGGAGTTAGAAGATATAAATTAATGATCATAATTATTTTAGCTATTTTAAGATCGATATGTCATTCTTTTCTCTCTTGTCATTTGCAGTAATTTGGATGCATTTTAGCTTATCTGGGGTACATAAAAAATGTATTCTTGGCTGGATATCATTTGAAGAGTTCAGCTGTAGCCACGGTGATCCTTCATTTTGAACGTGCATTTACGAAAAATCGTAAACGTTCACTACTATTGAACTAAAAGTATCGAGACGCGCCACAAAATTATGGTCCCACGCTTATATATTTATTATCAACTGATAAAGGCGTAACGGATATTGCCTTTACTATTATACTGGCGTTGAAAGTAAAATTCGTTACGAGAGTACCAACTAACAAAACTAACATTACAATTGTTTCAGTACTTGCCATTTAAGATTAAACGTGGCGACCCACAGAAAACGTCTCTTTTGATCAAACCGTGAAGTCTACATAATATTTCTGCATAGCAAATTAACGTTGTAATGAAAGTAGGGACACGTGGAAACATTCTAACTGCTATGTTAATGACTTATTACGATAATGTATAAATTCCAACGGCATGTATCTCTGAACGCTATATCGAGACGTCATTGTACTAGGCTTAGCGAGGTGTGAACTCCACATCAATTTCTCGTTTAACTTCACATCAATTTCTCGTTTAACTCCTCGTTTAACTCCACATCAATTTTTCGTTTAACTCCTCGTTTAACTCCACATCAATTTCTCGTTTAACTCCTTGTTTAACTCCTCGTTTAACTCCACATCAATTTCTCGTTTAACTCCTCGTTTAACTCCACATCAATTTCTTGTTAACTCCTCGTTTAACTCCACATCAATTTCTCGCTTAACTCCTTGTTTAACTCCACATCAATTTCTCGTTCAACTCCTCGTTTAACTCCACATCAATTTCTTGTTAACTCCTCGTTTAACTCCACATTAATTTCTTGTTAACTCCTCGTTTAACTCCACATCAATTTCTCGTTTAACTCCACATCAATTCCTCGTTTAACTCCTCGTTTAACTCCAAATCAATTTCTCGTTTAACTCCTCGTTTAACTCCACATCAATTTCTTGTTTAACTCCACATCAATTTCTCGTTTAACTCCTCGTTTCCACCTGGATAGACTTAAGCGTACGAGACCCCGTACGAGAATTGGGTTTTCAACTTAACGCATTTTTCGTAATAACCAAGGGCTTTGACAATTGCTACATATAAGATTAAAATGTTAAAGTCAAGGGCTCCCCATATGGCTCGGTCACTCTCCGTAGAACGGTATCCAGCTGCCAGGAGCATCTACAATGCACGATCTCTGTAGCCTCCAGAGATTATTATTATTATTTTATTTTTTTTCGTTCGCCTTATTTCTCTAATCCCCAAGGCGGTGTGCATTGCACTGTAGTTTTTATTTTGTGCTTGTCGGTCCAGTGTATCCGACTTCAGCATTCATTTTATGTAAGAGTCTGCTTCCTCCTGCATTTTCTAAGGGTTTGCTTCCCCGGGGTAACGGCCGGTGATGTGATGGGGATCGAACCCAGCACCGTCGGATTGTGAGCCGTGCCACTTAAACACTAGGCCATGCCGTCCCCGGCTCCAGAGTTGAACTCTGGAAACAGTTGAGATCATAAACCGAGCGCCGTAGCTGAAATCGAACCCAGACCGTCTGGATATGAGGCAAACGGCTTGACCATTTCACCACATACACCCCGACTTAGAAGATGCGGTTAGTATACTAGTCCCTTCCGTGGGATTCCGTGGAGAAGTGGTTAATCCGTCGGCCTCGTGATCAGGTGGTGTGGGTTCGACTCCGGACTCCACCGTCTTTTTCACGGGTGCTTGATGCGGAGTCTCCTGCATCTCGTAGTCGCTCCCTAGTCGTCTTGTCCTTGACTTGCCACTGGGGTCAAGCGGCACGAGACAAGAAAGTGAGGATAAAAAGTAGCGCAGTTAATCCTTACTAAAAATAGCGCTAGCAAAATAGATTATGCCACCATTGTTCATGATGGACGGCGGCCTTTGACTTTCCAGAGAAGACGCTCGTTCCTAGAACTTTTTCGATCTAAGTTAAAAAGGGAATCATAGCCTGCACACTGCACGCCGACTGCCGGGCAAGTGCTGCTAAATTCTTCAGCCCTCTGATTGTGTTTCTAAAAAACGTACACGAGGGTATGGTTTTATTTGTACATAATTGATATGTCGTAGGATCAATCAGCATCATCATTTATCATGCCCTTTGCAGAACGTCCGTCTTAGCAAAGCGGAACTGTAAGACTGTTGATCTTTGGTCAGCTCTCGTGATGTCATCACTATTATCTTCCGAACAAATGTGACGTCTTCTGTCAGTCATCTCTGTGGTATGCCTCTGTCTCGATTTCAAGGAATTGTACTCTCCAATATCGTTACTTCTAATCCGTTTGATGTGGCAAAAGTATTTTTAGTTTTCCAGACGTAATGTTGTTGACGAGCCAACTCTGTTCTATATACAGCTCCCTCGAGACGAATGTGTTTTTCTATTTCGATATCCATGGTATTCTGATGTTTCTGTGGCATTTCAGTTAGAATGATTCAATTTTCTTCATTAGTATTTGTGTAACGGTCCTTCTTTCGCATTCATACGTTGCTACAGGGAAGTTACACATTTGCAGGATTATTGGTGTTTGTTAGTTTTCTGCCCTTAGTTCGTCATTTTATTTAACATCTGGGTCATCATGGGCATTCTTTTTCTGACTTCGTTCTGAGTCTACATTGTTGCTTTTAGGCAGTCGATATATATAAAATATGCATTCGTCGCTATAATTCTGTACTGAGAAAAAATATAAGCTATTAATATGCTGTTTCTCTCGGTGTTACTGAATTGTGTCCTAATCATTGAATGAACAATTTACTCACTTTACTGAACTGTGTCCTAATCAGTGAATGAACAATTTACTCACTTTACTGAACTGTGTCCTAATCATTGAATGAAAACCCCCATTTTTGTCAATTTTAACTTCACCTAAAAAGTTCATTGGCCACGGCGCAATCCAATCTACCTGGTTCTAACTGGACACCAAACTTACACTTACGAAATGTAATGCAATGAAACAAAAAATTACAGGTTACGCTTCATCCCTGACAGCAGTGCATCATACAATCCAAATACGTTTACCAGCTCTTAGTTGGCACATTTCTGCATACGTCAGTCTTTGCCCTTGACCTACTTAGATGAACAAACGACAAGTCACCTCAGCCTTCTTAATCAGGACTTCGCTCTGACTCATTGCTTTCGCATTTTGATAATGCATTCCACCATACCCATATCCCATGGGCTTTGTTGCTTTCCTCGTAAATCTTTTAGTGCACAGAGTTGATTCGATTCCTAATGAGTTATGGTCGACGATTCTGTTTAATCTCCTTTATGATATGCTTCCTAATGGTATGTCATGACTATGGCATCTTTTTCTGGTGAATAAGTAATCAAATAAAAAGACAGGTCAGGCAGCGCATGAGGTGTAGTGGTCAGCGACCCATAGCTGACTGCTAGCGTCAGGGCCAGCGAACCAGAATTGACAAGCTCCTTCTACACTTACTCGCGGTGATCCTGGATAACAGGCTGCAGCAGGGCAGACTGGCTAAGGAGAAGGGATCGAAGAGGGAATGCTAACCTGGTACTCAAAAAATGGTTGCTAAAGTCGGATGTATTGGACCGAAAGTTGCAAATATCGCAGTCAAGCTTAAACTACGACACAACGCATTCCGTTCTCTGGACTACATTCTGCTACTTAAGCCCTTTCATGGTTTGGTAGCGGGAGACTGAGAACGAACAAAGCCAAGCCAAGCCAAAAGACAGGTCGAGCATATGGTAGTAATTCCGACAATAGATGAACATCGAAAGTGGCATTTTGTTGGCCATACGACTACAGGCATTCACTCCTGTGCCAAAAAGTTCTTCTTCGTTGTTCAATCTCAAATAATGACATATCTCACTCATAAACCTAGAGCTCCTTCCAGGTCGTTACTAAACCTCTTTATATTGGTTTAGAAGACTCTGCAGAGTATGTATACAACCAGTTTCTTTTACATGTCCTTGATCTAAAAACTATTGAATGCATTAACTGACTCTGCCTTCACTATTTCCTGTGGTAATACATTCCAAGAATTCACCACGCTCTCACTAAAAAAATATTCTTATGTATACAATCTGGACCTTCATTGAATTAATTTGAAGCTATGCCCTCTTGTTCTTGTAAAAATGGTTGTATTTGTATTTTATATAACATGTTATCCTTTCCATTCATAAAACATGTATTTGAATTCAGCAGAAGTCATCATACAATTTGTCTCGCTCGCAATTGGGTTGGAATGTGCCAGACTACCACTTTGTTCCTCTTGAGGTGTTGGCAAACCTGAAGATCACATTCCACCGTTTGTTTGTCCCCCCCCCCCCCCCCACATGGGCTCATGTCTGCATGCGGAATTTTTTATTTGTTCAAAAGATTATTTTTCAGTACAGTCGGAATATTGTCACTGGACCTCTTCTTGACAAGGAGCCGTATGCTTCTCTATGCCATATGAGACTCTTGTCGTTATATGTGCCCTATGTGTCTGAATTTAATTTGTAACATTATCTTTGATTCTTCGTACGTAATTCTGTCTTCATGTTGGGTTTTGCTTTGACACAACACAACCACAGACGGTACTCAGGTGTTCCAAGTCTAGCATACGCCACGTAACACAGACGGCACTCAGGTGTTCCAAGTCAAGCATACGACACGCAACACAGACGGCACTCAGGTGTTCCAAGTCTAGCATACGCCACGCAACACAACCACAGACGATACTCAGGTGTAGAAAAATTAATACCGAAGGGTAAGGTACCTTACAAGCGAGACAGACCGAGGAGAAGATGGTCACAGGACATTAATGAGATTCTGAGGATGAATGTGGCAATGCTGGTCAAAGAGCAAGAGTTTTATAGAACAGATGTTTGAAAGTGATGTCCTGACGGAGGGCTGGCCAAAGAGCAAGAGTTTTATAGAACAGATGTTTGAAAGTGACGTTCTGACGGAGGGCTGGCCAACGATTGAATCTTACAGATCGGATGTTATCAGAGCGTCCCACTGAGAACTACCCAATTTTTCTTCTATTAAGATTAAGGCATAACTATTGACCTGCAACAACACGCTATACTTAGCAACACCGTCACAATGCAAACACAGGAACGTGCGCCTTAAAATAATGAACATGTTTATCCATAACCACGGTTAAACGGGAATTATCTTATTTTAATGCTTCCCAAAGTGGTAGTCCGAGGACCTGTGCCCGTCCGCGAGACCACATCGCCGGTCCACGAGTTCACAGTCGCCGGTCCGCGAGTCCACAGTCGCCGGTCCGGGAGTCCACAGTCGCCGGTCCGGGAGTCCACATCGCTGGTCCGCGAGTTCACAGTTGCCGGTCCGCGAGTCCACAGTCGCCCGCCACTCCGCGAGTCCACAGTCGCCGGTCCGGGAGTCCACATCGCTGGTCCGCGAGTTCACAGTTGCCGGTCCGCGAGTCCACAGTCGCCCGCCGGTCCGCGAGTCCACAGTCGCCGGTCTGCATAGCGTGGCAAGAGAATGGTAAACAAATGTCGTTTTCTCGGTGAGGTTTCAGCTTCGAAATTGTCAAAAATTAGACCGACTCGATCAATACATGATTTTCACCATATTTGTCATACAACAACCATATATTTGTTGTTGTTGAATGCTCACAATGAGAGTGTTTACTCTGCTGTTGATCATACATGTGGGGGGGGGGGGGGGGCGGGGGGTTGGAGTAGCTTTCATCATATCCCGAGCGTGCTGATGAAGGTGGATCGGGATCCTGCAGGCGGTTGTATTATCCGTAGCTTCATCTGCGTATCGCTCACTATTACGGATATCACGTCATTCCCCAAACTTGTAAGCGAGGCTGCTATGATAAGAACTGCATGAAAATGAAGTAGGGGTATCGGCCCGTATTTACCTGACCCTGACTGAGTATCGGCCAGTATTTACCTGACCCTGACTGAGTATCGGCCCGTATTGACCTGACCCTGACTGAGTATCGGCCAGTATTTACCTGACCATGATCGGGTATCGGTCAGTAACCACCTGACCCCGACTAACATGTCTGATCATTGTGTTTTGTCTCGCCAGGTGTTAGCGCCCCCCCCCCCCCCTTTCGACGTATACGTGATTACAAGTTTACGACAAATGGCAGATCATCAAAATAGAAACTTTAATCAATACCTTTAGCACTGGTCCCTGTGGCAACAATGGTACGTCGCACTGGAAAGTCTGGCTAGGCCTGCCATTGTTGATAACTTTATTTCACTAACTTAACTACGCTTAACTTAATTTGCCAACTTAACGTCTTTATATTGGTGTAGAAGACTCCGCAGATTCTGTATACAACCAGCTTCTTTTACTACACTTGTCTAAATCCTGCGCATTCAGTCTATTTTTTATGCAATAATTGACCCTACCTCCGCTATTTTCTGTGACAATGCATTCCAAGAAATTACAACTGTCTGACTAATAAAATATGCCCTAGTAACTAGACCATTCATGATATCGAATTCATTTTTATTCTTTTAAATTAACGACGTAAAAATACACACACACACACACACACAGAGAAAGCGAGAGAGAGAGAGAAAGAGAGCGAGAGAGAGAGAATATTACACCTGTCAGCCTTCAATTATGTACACACATATAGCACACACTGAAACAATAACAGTGAGGCATTGAAAGGTTGACAACAGTAATAAGAGATTCAACGACTGACAGCAATAACACACACGTTATGTTTATTTTTGTATTAAAATAGCATGCATGCAATCAGACGGACACCTCTCACATGTACGTACTACGCATGCCACTTGAGCTAGGTATGTTTACCTGCCATGACGGTACTGATGATGTGTACCTATTTATGGATCACAGGCAGGACCAAACGGTATCACTTCATCATTAAACAGCTTCGTCATAATTACGCATGCTACAACCGCCTTCTTGTGCTGTCTGGTTAGCGATGCTAGAGTCCGCTTTGAGGCTTAGCTAGAAACGTGGCTGATTCAACGGTTATCGATCTAGACTGTGTGTGTGTGTGTGCGTGTTTGTGTGTGCGTCGTCGTAGAGGAATATACCTAGGCTGAAGTCACTTTGATGAATAGTTTTCGCTGTTGTATTTTGTTACTTATTTATGGGGATATTTTCCTATTTATACATTCTTATCTCATTATCTTTCCCCATGAAGCAGGGATATTGAAACAAGAACTGATGGAAAAAACAAACTAAACTTATATGAACTCTGATTAATGAACGGGAAAAGTCGTACCCCTTATGGAAGTTTAACCCTTTAAAAAATGTGTGCTGAAGTTGAATGTACTGGGCCATAAGGCGCAACCCCCCATTGCAACAACAAGGCGAACGACACACAGAAAAAAATAAAAATAAACGAGTTAACATTTTTTAATGAAGTGCGGTAACATGCCCAGTTATCTGTTATCATTTCTGGTAAATGGGGTACGGTGTGGTCTAGTGGTTAAATGACACGGCTCACAACCCGAAGGTTCGCTCCCCATCACAGCACCGGCCACTACCCCCGGAGAAGCAAACCCTTAGAAAATGCAGGAGGAAGCAGACCCTTACATAAAATGCATGCTGAAGTCGGATGCACTGCGCAGACAGGTGCAAAATAAAAACAGTACAACGCACACTGCCTGGGGAAAATAAAAATAAGGCGAACGCAACAAAAAAAATAAAAATAAATAAATATATTTCTAGCAAATGTAAGTCTCTAATTGAGAAAACACGGTCAGTGTTGACATATCAACTCTCTTGTTATCAGTGTCAGACATGGACGCTGGCCAAGGATAGATCTCTCTTGTTATCAGTGTCAGACATGCACGCTGGCCAAGGATAGATCAGGACAGATGATTACGTAAAGCGGTCAGGATCATAAGATTTAACACAATGAGAAATGAAAACAGAAAGTTGGGACAATGTCATACATGACCTATTTAGACAGACATAAAGTTTACAGAGATGATATATATATATATATAGACAGATATAAAGTGGAAACAGCGCCAGACATTACATATTTAGACAGACATATAATATGAACAATATTCATACATGAAATATAGACAGATATAAAATATGAACGATATCATACTTGACATATACAGACAGACAAGATCTGGGAATAATGTCATACATAACATATAAAGACAGACATAGAGTATGAACGATGTCCTACAGGCAGAAAACCAAATTTAAATGATTTTGGAGCAAAAACAATTTACATAATCGACAGACAAGTGGTTTTAGTGGCACTGCAGACTTTTTCCAGAGATGAGTGCTCGTTAGCGCTGCGGGAGATTTTTGGCATTGATATAGCTTGGCTTCGTTCGTTCTCAATCTCCCGCTACCAAATCCTGAAAGGGCTTAAGTGGCAGAATGTAATCCAGAGAACGGAATGCCTTGTGTCGTAGTTTACAGCTTGACTGCAATATTTGCACGTTTCTGTCCAACACATCCGACTTAGCAAACATTTTTTGAGTACGGGTTAGTATTCCCTCTTCGATCCCTTCTCCTTAGCCAGTATGCCCTGCTGCAGCCTGTTATTCAGGATCACCGCATGGAGGTGTAGAAGGGTCTTGGCAGATATTTCGCTGGCCCTGACGCTAGCAGTGAGCTATGGGTCGCTGACCACTGCGACTCATGCGCTGCTCAGCATCTTGATCCCTGGCATTGATATCACATGGGCTCTAATTAAACCAAACAGAATGGTTGAAAATGCCGTATTGTCGTCATTTGAAGGCTGAAACCGATACAAACAACAAATTGTTTGGTCACTTGAGAACAATGTCTGCATATTCAACGGGTCTCGATCGAGCTTATAACACCAAACAGCATAGTTTCAGAGTAAGACATCAGGTCAGGTCATTTCGTAACCAGTGAGGCCGTTGGGGCACACATGAAGACATCCTCACAACCCACATCAACCTTCTCTGTCAGCGGCCACCGCCTGTGACTCTTCTGGTCGGAGATTGGTCCATTCTTTTATGTTGTCCTCCCACCTCTTTTTGAGACGGCCTATTCGTCGTCTGCCATGCACCTTTCTGTGCAGGATCATATTTGTAAGACCATTTGATCTCGATATGTGACCGTACAAAGCGAGTTTCTTTCTTTTGATAGTTTCCAAAAGGTCTTCAAAAGGCCCTAATGCTGTTGTAATTCTATCTCGTATTTCCTCATTTGTAATTCGATCTTTGTAAGAGATAAAATAAGACAATGATAGATTTATGGTGCTATGATTGGTTGGTTATTGATCCAGCGTCCTATAAGCACCTACCCTTTGACCCAATAAAAATAAAATATATTTTGTTGTCCTGGCATCATGCTGGTATATCTGCGGATTGTTTACCCACCCAGGTCTGGAGCCAGAAAGGGATTATCACATCAGTGTGGGATATAAGTTGACGATTATGCTCCGCTCCGAAATACTGTAGCCAAGATAGGGTTTCAATGCGCTCATTCCCCGGATGGTGTTAGGTGTTATAGAAACGATGCAGAGGCAATTGTCGGGTAGATAGTACAGAAACTAATTGTGCATCTCCCCATGACGTCTAACGTCAAAAGTACATATAAGATGAAGTATGGGGTCATCACTACAGCTGCCAATTGGACGTGAAGCAGTGGCTGCTAATGTAGCAGTTCATTTTACACAAAGAGGTTGCTAATTCCATGTACAATCATCCATTTAAGGATTGGAGAGTGTTACACTATTGTGTATATGTCTAGCTCCATTTTATATCACATATATTTCCCTAATTTGTATCATGCATATATCTCGATTTTGTATCATGCGTGTATCTCCATTTTATATTATGATTATATCTCCAGTTTCTATAATGGGCCTATCTCCATATTGTATAATATACATATCCCCATTTTGTATAATATTTATATCTCCATTTTGTATTATTTGTACATCTCCATTTTGTATCATATGTATATTTCCATTTTGTATCATACGTACATCTCAATTTTGTATCATATGTACATCTCCATTTTGAATCGTGCATCTCCATTTGGTATCATATGCACATCTCCAAGCTGTTTCACATATACATGCATTCCGCTTCATTCAAAACAGGACCCTGCCACTGCAGGTCGGTTCTGAACATATATGCTGACAACTGCACCAAAGCATCTAGTGTGTACTGAAAGTGATTGATTCTGTAGCGGTTTGTGTACATGATGAAGTTCCTAGCTCCATGCACAATCCTCTTTAATCTAATGCTACGTCCTGCTTGGATTTTTAAGTGGGCGCATTTTTGTTTTTTCCGGGAGTCATCACGGTGTAAATGTGGAATCTGGGAGCCAACATGGTGTAAGTGTGGAATCTGGGAGCCAACACGGTGTAAATGTGGAATCTCTGCAACAAACTACAAAAGCCTTGCCTGTGACTTTCTCAGTAACTGGCTCTTCTTCATATTCTTACCATCAGGAGAAAGCATTGCTCTCTTGTTTATTCAAGTATTAGGAATGGTCATCTGTTTCTCTAGACTTTTACTTTGAGGCTCAGAGTACTGAGAAGGCAGTTCTTCTTCTTCTTTGTTAGTTCTAAATCTCCCGCTACCAAGCCATGAAAAGGGCTTTGCAATTAGCAGAATGTATTCCAGAGAACGGAAAGCTTGACCGCGATATTTGCATTTTTCTGTCCAACACATCCGACCTCAGCAACCTTCCCTGTTTGATCCCTTCTACTTAGTGAGTGTGCTCTGCTGCAGCCTGTTATCCAGGATCACCGCGTGGAGGCGTAGAAGGGTCTTGGCAGCTATGGTTCGCTGGCCCTGACGCTAGTAGTCAGCCATGAATCGCTGACCGACAAAGCTCATGCTCAGCTCAGCATCTTGATTCCAGACGGCAGTTAAGTTAGGAACGAATCACTGGACAGTTTTGTTTTTTTTGTAGGATGCATTTCTAGATTCTACTGGCGAAGGCCCGCCACTTTCAACCACAGACCGTCGTCTTTTAGGCTATATCCGGACATATTGGTCGGTATATGGGTGTATCTGTGTCGTCAGGTGTAATTAACAGACCAAGGCCTTACCTGTTTTCCCAAAAGCGTTTTAAAAAAATGGTTTATTAAAGGTATCACTTTCTGAATTCTACTGGCGAAGGCACGTCCGGTGGATGTTTTTTAAAACAGTCTGACTAACGAGATGTGGATCGACATGATCCCATAGTAGTGACCCTAACGCAGATGAAACCAAGCATAGCATAACAGCACGGAATTCCACGACCCACTTTCATTAGCACGCTCGGAATGTGAGAAAAGTTACAGCGACCCGCCACAACGCACCTCTCACGGAGCATAAATGGTTACACTTTCTTATTGTTAATATTCAACAACAATTTTGAGCCCTGGACAACGTCTCACCCCTTGTCTTGATTTTGACATACGTGATTATGTGAGAGAAGATCACCGTCTGGATCAGGTGAGAGTAGACCAACTTTTGGGTCAGGTGAGAGTAGATCAACTTCTGGGTCAGGTGACAGTAGACCAACTTCTGGGTCAGGTGAGAGTAGATCAACTTCTGGGTCAGGTGAGAGTAGATCAACTTCTGGGTCAGGTGACAGTAGACCAACTTCTGGGTCAGGTGAGAGTAGATCAACTTCTGGGTCAGGTGACAGTAGACCAACTTCTGGGTCAGGTGAGAGTAGATCAACTTCTGGGTCAGGTGAGAGTAGATCAACTTCTGGGTCAGGTGACAGTAGACCAACTTCTGGGTCAGGTGCGAGTAGATCAACTTCTGGGTCAGGTGAGAGTAGATCAACTTCTGGGTCAGGTGAGAGTAGATCAACTTCTGGGTCAGGTGAGAGTAGATCAACTTCTGGGTCAGGTGAGAGTAGATCAACTTCTGGGTCAGGTGACAGTAGACCAACTTCTGGGTCAGGTGAGAGTAGATCAACTTCTGGGTCAGGTGACAGTAGACCAACTTCTGGGTCAGGTGAGAGTAGATCAACTTCTGGGTCAGGTGAGAGTAGACCAACTTCTGGGTCAGGTGAGAGTAGATCAACTTCTGGGTCAGGTGACAGTAGACCAACTTCTGGGTCAGGTGAGAGTAGATCAACTTCTGGGTCAGGTGAGAGTAGATCAACTTCTGGGTCAGGTGAGAGTAGATCAACTTCTGGGTCAGGTGACAGTAGACCAACTTCTGGGTCAGGTGAGAGTAGATCAACTTCTGGGTCAGGTGACAGTAGACCAACTTCTGGGTCAGGTGAGAGTAGATCAACTTCTGGGTCAGGTGAGAGTAGACCAACTTCTGGGTCAGGTGAGAGTAGATCAACTTCTGGGTCAGGTGACAGTAGACCAACTTCTGGGTCAGGTGAGAGTAGACCAACTTCTGGGTCAGGTGAGAGTAGACCAACTTCTGGGTCAGGTGAGAGTAGACCAACTTCTGGGTCAGGTGAGAGTAGACCAACTTCTGGGTCAGGTGACAATAGACCAACTTCTGGGTCAGGTGAGAGTAGACCAACTTCTGGGTCAGGTGAGAGTAGACCAACTTCTGGGTCAGGTGAGAGTAAACCAGCTTCTGGGTCAGGTGAAACATATTTATCAGACTATGTTAGTCAGGGTCAGGTGAAACATACTGATCAGACTATATTAGTCAGGGTCTGGTAAAACATACTGATCAGACTATATTAGTCAGGGTCCGGTAAAACATACTGATCAAGACCCTGTCGCACTTTCAAGAAGATCTCACGGAAAGCGGACAGTTTTATGACTGGCTAACGAAGTGGAGATCAACACTTTAATCCCTACAGTGGTGAGCTTACCAAAGAGCCTCGCATTGCACTATAGCCAAGAGAATCCAAGTCCAAACGGCTTATCAAAGCCAGTTACATGACCAAATGGGAAACCGAACATACTGGTTACACCAAAAACGATGCCTATTACCAGTTGAACCGAAGAGAGCAGGTCGTTGTCTTCAGACTTCGCACTGGCCACAATAGACTGAGGTACCACCTATTCAACAAATTGAAGATAGGTGGTACCGACGAATGCCCTTCGCGGTACCGGTAAAATGACCGCTGAATATCTGCTGCAGAACTGCCCGACATACGAGGATCAGAGAGAGAGCAGATGTGGCCATCACCAGTGGAACTGCAAGACAAGCTATATGGCAGTGGCGACAGCCTCAGGATGACCGCCGCTTTTTTCGAAAAAATAATGGTTACTGTCTGACTGCGTACGAAGAAGAAGAAGAAGAATCCAAGTCCACCTTCTCAAGAAAGAATAGGTATGTTGGGGGAACCACTGTAGCCTGCCACCCAAAAAAATAATCAACGAGTGGCACTAGCCATTACAACAAGAATCTGCGTGATTAGCTGGGGTGAGCAGTACCAGTTAGTTTACCTCAATGTTGGGGACCGTAGATAGAGCAGTGGATGAGTTGGCATCAACCAGTGAATGAGTTGGCATCAACCAGTGAATGAGTTGGCATCAACCAGTGATTGAGTTGGCATCAACCAGTGACTCATAGCTGCTTGCGTCAGTGACACATAACTTACCATGACCCTATTCCGCCAACAAGTGGTGGCCCTGGAAACAGACTGAAACCATGCAACCTGGCTAAGAGAGTAGAGCTCAACGATGGAAGGCAAACCAAACCAGCCCCAAAAATGATGTGCTAAAATCAGATGTGCTCGTGCGAAATGCGCAGCTATATCAGCTTTGCAGTAAACTACGACATTCCGCCACAAACGCTCTTTTCACAAAGAACATCCAAGAAGAAAAATCACGATTTTTTAGTCTGCGGTTACTGTTATTGTCACGACTGTCCCGAATGCTGTTAGTGGAGTGTCCTACAGATGATAGTTACTACTATTGTCACGACTGTCCCGAATGCTGTTAGTGGAGTGTCCTACAGATGATAGTTACTACTATTGTCATGACTGTTCCGAATGCTGTTAGTGGAGTGTCCTACCAATGACATTCAGTTGTTGCTATTGTGACGACTTATGCGATGGTGGGACACGTCTTGACAATCATCCGAATGTCTCCCGGCAAACAGAAGAAATGAAGCATTGCTTTCTTCAACACATGTCATACGAGACAACAGACGAAAGCTGTGAATGGGGTTTGCAATCTCAAAATGTAAAAAAAGATCGCCACACAATCCTGAAAGCTGGTCGGGACATTAATCTAGCCTTTCTCCGTCACCTGCTTGGAGGCAACACCTCCACCATGCAAAGACACAACAGGTCAATCGTCTATTTGAAAATCGATTGCAAGTACACATTTTGGACGTAAACCCTATACAATTACCATCTCAGGGTAGAAGAAAAGCGATTAAGAGAATGAACTTGTTCGTGTTTGTCCACTCATCTATTTAGGTCGAGAAGTGGTTTAATTTAATGACCGTTACAATTTTTATGTCAAATTGAATTTCTACCTTTCTCGTATTTAAGCTTTTAATCGCATTATATTTTGTTGTAGATCTAGCTCTTTCCACGTACCAAAAGTCGGAATGTTTTCTAGTCTAGAAATGACATTTGGCCACCACGACAATCATTTCTAAACAAGCCATATGGAGACACTGGTAATCCTAAGTTGATCAACGATTTCTCTAGATATATTCAAGTTGATGCCCGAGTTGGTAGACTCTACACTGGTTCGTAGTGAAGCTACACTGGTTGGTAGAGAAGCTACACTGGTTGGTAGTGAAGCTACACTGGTTGGTAGTGAAGCCACACTGGTTGGTAGCGAAGCTACACTGGTTGGTAGCGAAGCTACACTGGTTGGTAGCGAAGCTACACTGGTTGGTAGAGAAGCTACACTGGTTGGTAGCGAAACTACACTGGTTGGTAGAGAAGCTACACTGGTTGGTAGAGAAGCTACACTGGTTGGTAGCGAAGCTACACTGGTTGGTAGCGAAGAGTTATCAGGGTCAGATGAAAACATACTGTTCAGGACTACCACCTCACATTCTCGCTCATGCTCCAGGATGGCCAGCATGTGTGGATTGATACTATAATCCTCACAGCTGTCAGCTAACTGAGAACTCGTATTGCACTAAATTCACTTCAGGACCACCCCCGTACACTTTCACAAGCACGCGTCGGGATGTAAGAAGAACCACTGTAACCTGCTACCAAAGAAACACCATCAAGAGGTAACTCATGAAAATGACGTACATCTTCGAACAACAATACTATAATGGTACTGTTTTCTGGTATTCACTCACATAACTCTAGTTGGAGAAAAAAGTACAAACAGCCATCACCAATAGGGCCTACCATTTGTATGACACTGATAATCCGAATGATAGCCAATAAACTTGAATAAGCGAACGAAAATAACCTACCCTGCACAGGTTAACCAGGTCCTCTAGAGTTAGAATATAATAAACTGTTTTTATTAACTTATGTACGAATGTCCATATTAATAACAAGTAATAATATTCACCATGTAGAATGTATCTTCCTTGATTGACATCCACACAACATGCTCAGTTTGATCGAATGTCCGCTGTATGAACCTGCGTCGTAAACTCGAGCACAATAAATGCCTTGTTTGAGAAGTAAGTTATGATCCAGGCACGTGTGTCTTTACCTACACAACTGAGTCGCACATCGAACAAGATCGTTGTTAACTATGCCCCAACAAACTGGGCCTTAGAATAACTGTAACCATTATTAAGGACACCTACGCTACAAACTGCGATCTTTATTCACAACGTTTCGGCCAGAACTGAGCCTTAGTTCTCTGTGCCAGGCAGGCACATTTCTGCGCGCGCGTTGCTAGCTAGTACAGTCGCAATGACCTGGTCTCTTAAAGTAGATAAAAACTCAGCCACTGAATTCTCCGCAGCGCCCGGTTCACGCCAGGTTCGACTGTGCACAGGATTAGAACAGCTAGCACAAGCTATGGCCTACTTTCCACATAACTGACGTGTTTATTTGAGATCCCAACTTTTTTCTTTGTCTTTCGTTTCACCTCCATTTTTAAAGAAATTTCTTTGGTTTACGTTTCTGCCTCGTGTTAAGAACTTGTCCTCAAAACACGTCTTTTTAGCGAGTAAATAAAACACGATTTCATCGCTCTATTCGTCATTTGGGGGGGGGGGGGGGGGGGGGGGGGTGTTCGGAATTGGGGAGTTGTTCAATGCTGTTCAGTTGCCATCTTCTCCACATCGGCAGTCGCTTGACATGGCTTTGCAACGCCTTGTCTTTAGCCTCTATGGCTCTACTTTTGTTGCATTCGTCTTGAAAAGGACGTTGTGTTTTAGATTACAGCAAGACTGTGATATCTCCACTTTTTGGCCCGACATATCCGGTTTCAGCACGGCATCTGTGTCTTCCCTCAACGTGCCGCATGCTCTTAGCCAGACTACACGAGTGCAGCCTATTTCCAGGGACGGCACTTGAAGGCAGAATAGGGTCTTGCTCAGTTATGGTTCGCTGAGCAAATTGCTATGAGTAGATGCATGCTGTCAGCTCATTGGCTGCTGCGTGGTGGTACAGATTGGCATGCTTGTGTCTGTCCATGCCTGTGTGATATCTTTCCAGCTGTATCGTTGTCAATTACTTCCCCTTTCAGTTGTTTTATGCTAATGCCATTCTACTTGAGTTAGGTACTCTTGAGAACTTTCTTTAGCATGTTACATGGGCTCTTCTTGCATCTCGAGATGTACTTGAGAAAGTGGACCGGGGTCCAATGAGCTGTAGTGCAATCTGATGCTCTTCAGTAAGCTCACCATTATAGGGTTCCTCGTGCAGACCTCCATCTATGTTAGCTTGACTGTCAGGAAACGGTTTCCAGTGAGAACTGATTGTAAGTGAGATGAGATCTTGATCAGTATGTTTCACCTGACCCTGACAAACATAGTCTGATCAGTATGTTTCACCTGACACTGACAAACATAGTCTGATCAGTATGTTTCACTTGACCCTGACAAACATAGTCTGATCAGTATGTTTCACTTGACCCTGACAAACATAGTCTGATCAGTATGTTTCACCTGACCCTGACAAACATAGTCTGATCAGTATGTTTCACTTGACCCTGACAAACATAGTCTGATCAGTATGTTTCACCTGACCCTGACAAACATAGTCTGATCAGTATGTTTCACTTGACCCTGATAAACATAGTCTGATCAGTATGTTTCACTTGACCCTGACAAACATAGTCTGATCAGTATGTTTCACTTGACCCTGACAAACATAGTCTGATCAGTATGTTTCACTTGACCCTGACAAACATAGTCTGATCAGTATGTTTCACTTGACCCTGACAAACATAGTCTGATCAGTATGTTTCACCTGACCCTGACAAACATAGTCTGATCAGTATGTTTCACCTGACCCTGACAAATATAGTCTGATCAGTATGTTTCACCTGACCCTGACAAACATAGTCTGATCAGTATGTTTCACCTGACCCTGACAAACATAGTCTGATCAGTATGTTTCACCTGACCCTGACAAACATAGTCTGATCAGTATGTTTCACCTGACCCTTACAAACATAGTCTGATCAGTATGTTTCACCTGACCCTGACAAACATAGTCTGATCAGTATGTTTCACTTGACCCTGACAAACATAGTCTGATCAGTATGTTTCACTTGAGCCTGACAAACATAGTCTGATCAGTATGTTTCACTTGACCCTGACAAACATAGTCTGATCAGTATGTTTCACCTGACCCTGACAAACATAGTCTGATCAGTATGTTTCACCTGACCCTTACAAACATAGTCTGATCAGTATGTTTCACCTGACCCTGACAAACATAGTCTGATCAGTATGTTTCACTTGACCCTGACAAACATAGTCTGATCAGTATGTTTCACTTGAGCCTGACAAACATAGTCTGATCAGTATGTTTCACTTGACCCTGACAAACATAGTCTGATCAGTATGTTTCACTTGAGCCTGACAAACATAGTCTGCTCAGTATGTTTCACTTGACCCTGACAAACATAGTCTGATCAGTATGTTTCACTTGACCCTGACAAACATAGTCTGATCAGTATGTTTCACTTGACCCTTACTAACATAGTCTGATCAGTATGTTTTATCCTGACTTGACATCAGTCTTTTCATACCTTGTCTTTCAGGACGGATTCCAGTAATGTGTTACATTCTCTTTTATCTGAGGCTAAGACAAAAACCTAGTATACATACACCGAAACAACTGCTGTGGTAAGCGGCCTTATTGTATCAGACAGGTTACCTGAGGCGAATATTCCACATCCGATGGCAAGATCGTGTCACTGACATCGAGGTTCTCTCGAGGGCTAACATGCCCAGCATCCATGCACTGCTAGAAAAAGCACGACTAGGATGGGCCGGACACCTCGTCCGAATGTCAGACGAGCGGCTCCCTGTGTTTCTTCAGTGTCCCACTGACACCATCTATCCATCTTTTACGCATTCAACCTCTAGCTCTGCGACTCTGATGTCTAGTATTGTAGATACGAGCAGCTGGTAAATTTGGTTGCATTTTTGCCAGGTGTCCAAACCATTTTATTCTCTGCCTTTCCATGTAATCCATGCACGGTGTTGCTCCCCCTTTCTGTCTGATCACTTCGTTTTGTACTCTGTCCGGGATCAAGATGTGGAGCAGCGAATGAACTGTAGTGGTCAGCGACCCATAGCTGACTGCTAGCGTCAGGGCCAGCGAACCAGAGCTGACAAGACCCTTCTACACCTCCACGCGGTGATCCTGGATAACAGGCTGCAGCAGGGCAGACTGGCTAAGGAGAAGGAACCGAAGAGGGGATGCTAACCCGGTACTCAAAAAATGCTTGCTGAAGTCGGATGTGTTGGACCGAAAGGTGCAAATATCGCAGCAAGGCTGTAAACTTCGACACAACGCATTCCGTTCTCTGGACTACATTCTGCTACTTAAGCCCTTTTAAAGCTTGGTAGCGTGAGATTGAGAACGAACGAAGCCAAGTCATACTCTGTCCAGCCTTGTGACTCCGACAGGCTTTCTCAAACACCTCATTTTGCATACCATGATTTTTCTTTCTTGCGCCTTAGTGAGAGTCCATGTGGAGTGCTACATACCTATTTTTTCTACAGAATTAAATCATTTTATAGGCGCTGAGTGCTAGTATTGAAGACAATGGAGCCTACGTCGGAAACAGATACAGTTGTCTGCCACTTCTCCGAATGCATTTGGAAAAGAAAACATGTAAGGATGTCACTTGAAGCCGTCTTGTAGATACAGCCGACAGTGTTCTGTCGCACCTTTTGTTTGTTTACTGTTCAACAAAACAACAGAGAATAAACATACACAAAGAAACGGAATAATTTAACTTAGCTTAACGTTTTTATACTGGTTTAGAAGACTGTAGAGAGTCTGTATACAACCAATTTCTTGGAGGGTGGATTTTACCGATGTTCTAGCCAATGAATTTTTAACGTGCTCGACACTGAACACGGGAGTCAGATCTCACTACACATAAACCAGGGACATTTTTACCAGAAGATCCCCCTGAAAACGGAAACAGTTGACCAAACAGACCTAAAATCGATCACTAACGTTTATAACCAGGGATTTGTCTTCGCCGATAACCCTTCTATTCTTCTGTTCTTCTTCTACACACGTTTTCGTGCATCAACTTGAATTTCACTCCATATAGCTGTGGTCAATTTGAGGTTATGTATATCTTCGTAGAGCATTCGCATATTTTATTTATTCCTTCTTTCTGGCATCCTTACTGAAAAAAGAAGTTGTTACGCTGTGTCGCAGTTTACAGCGACGCTATGATATATGTGCCTTTCGGTCCCAATGTAATGAGTGCACAATAGAAGATCTGTTTTGAGAGATTTGGCTGTTGGCCTATGTACACCAATGTGATAAGGGCACCGAAGAAGATCTGCTTGGAGAATGTTGGTTGATGGTCTACGCACCCCAATGTGATAAGCGCAAAATAGAAGATCTGCTTGGAGAGGGTTGGTAGATGGTCTACGCACCCCAATGTGATAAGCGCACAATAGAAGATCTGCTTGGAGAGGGTTGGTAGATGGTCTACGCACCCCAATGTGATAAGCGCAAAATAGAAGATCTGCTTGGAGAGGGTTGGTAGATGGTCTACGCACCCCAATGTGATAAGCGCACAATAGAAGATCTGCTTGGAGAGGGTTGGTAGATGGTCTACGCACCCCAATGTGATAAGCGCACAATAGAAGATCTGCTTGGAGAGGGTTGGTAGATGGTCTACGCACCCCAATGTGATAAGCGCACAATAGAAGATCTGCTTGGAGAGGGTTGGTAGATGGTCTACGCACCCCAATGTGATAAGCGCACAATAGAAGATCTGCTTGGAGAGGGTTGGTAGATGGTCTACGCACCCCAATGTGATAAGCGCACAATAGAAGATCTGCTTGGAGAGGGTTGGTAGATGGTCTACGCACCCCAATGTGATAAGCGCACAATAGAAGATCTGCTTGGAGAGGGTTGGTAGATGGTCTACGCACCCCAATGTGATAAGCGCACAATAGAAGATCTGCTTGGAGAGGGTTGGTAGATGGACTACGCACCCCAATGTGATAAGCGCACAATAGAAGATCTGCTTGGAGAGGGTTGGTAGATGGTCTACGCACCCCAATGTGATAAGCGCACAATAGAAGATCTGCTTGGAGAGGGTTGGTAGATGGTCTACGCACCCCAATGTGATAAGCGCACAATAGAAGATCTGCTTGGAGAGGGTTGGTAGATGGTCTACGCACCCCAATGTGATAAGCGCACAATAGAAGATCTGCTTGGAGAGGGTTGGTTGATGGTCTACGCACCCCAATGTGATAAGCGCACAATAGAAGATCTGCTTGGAGAGGGTTGGTTGATGGTCTACGCACCCCAATGTGATAAGCGCACAATAGAAGATCTGCTTGGAGAGGGTTGGTAGATGGTCTACGCACCCCAATGTGATAAGCGCACAATAGAAGATCTGCTTGGAGAGGGTTGGTTGATGGTCTACGCACCCCAATGTGATAAGCGCACAATAGAAGATCTGCTTGGAGAGGGTTGGTAGATGGTCTACGCACCCCAATGTGATAAGCGCACAATAGAAGATCTGCTTGGAGAGGGTTGGTAGATGGTCTACGCACCCCAATGTGATAAGCGCACAATAGAAGATCTGCTTGGAGAGGGTTGGTAGATGGTCTACGCACCCCAATGTGATAAGCGCACAATAGAAGATCTGCTTGGAGAGAGTTGGTAGATGGTCTACGCACCCCAATGTGATAAGCGCACAATAGAAGATCTGCTTGGAGAGGGTTGGTAGATGGTCTACGCACCCCAATGTGATAAGCGCACAATAGAAGATCTGCTTGGAGAGGGTTGGTAGATGGTCTACGCACCCCAATGTGATAAGCGCACAATAGAAGATCTGCTTGGAGAGGGTTGGTAGATGGTCTACGCACCCCAATGTGATAAGCGCACAATAGAAGATCTGCTTGGAGAGGGTTGGTTGATGGTCTACGCACCCCAATGTGATAAGCGCACAATAGAAGATCTGCTTGGAGAGGGTTGGTTGATGGTCTACGCACCCCAATGTGATAAGCGCACAATAGAAGATCTGCTTGGAGAGGGTTGGTTGATGGTCTACGCACCCCAATGTGATGAGCGCACAATAGAAGATCTGCTTGGAGAGGGTTGGTAGATGGTCTACGCACCCCAATGTGATGAGCGCAC
Source organism: Ariolimax columbianus (assembly GCA_036924085.1). Classification (NCBI taxonomy): domain Eukaryota; kingdom Metazoa; phylum Mollusca; class Gastropoda; order Stylommatophora; family Arionidae; genus Ariolimax; species Ariolimax columbianus. The sequence continues at coordinate 50,467,158 of JAVGWX010000020.1, read as the reverse complement.
AATAGAAGATCTGCTTGGAGAGGGTTGGTAGATGGTCTACGCACCCCAATGTGATGAGCGCACAATAGAAGATCTGCTTGGAGAGGGTTGGTAGATGGTCTACGCACCCCAATGTGATAAGCGCACAATAGAAGATCTGCTTGGAGAGGGTTGGTAGATGGTCTACGCACCCCAATGTGATAAGCGCACAATAGAAGATCTGCTTGGAGAGGGTTGGTAGATGGTCTACGCACCCCAATGTGATAAGCGCACAATAGAAGATCTGCTTGGAGAGGGTTGGTAGATGGTCTACGCACCCCAATGTGATAAGCGCACAATAGCAGATCTGCTTGGAGAGGGTTGGTAGATGGTCTACGCACCCCAATGTGATAAGCGCACAATAGAAGATCTGCTTGGAGAGGGTTGGTAGATGGTCTACGCACCCCAATGTGATAAGCGCACAATAGAAGATCTGCTTGGAGAGGGTTGGTAGATGGTCTACGCACCCCAATGTGATAAGCGCACAATAGAAGATCTGCTTGGAGAGGGTTGGTAGATGGTCTACGCACCCCAATGTGATAAGCGCACAATAGAAGATCTGCTTGGAGAGGGTTGGTAGATGGTCTACGCACCCCAATGTGATAAGCGCACAATAGAAAATCTGCTTGGAGAGGGTTGGTAGATGGTCTACGCACCCCAATGTGATAAGCGCACAATAGAAGATCTGCTTGGAGAGGGTTGGTAGATGGTCTACGCACCCCAATGTGATAAGCGCACAATAGAAGATCTGCTTGGAGAGCGTTGGTAGATGGTCTACGCACCCCAATGTGATAAGCGCACAATAGAAGATCTGCTTGGAGAGGGTTGGTAGATGGTCTACGCACCCCAATGTGATAAGCGCACAATAGAAGATCTGCTTGGAGAGGGTTGGTAGATGGTCTACGCACCCCAATGTGATAAGCGCACAATAGAAGATCTGCTTGGAGAGGGTTGGTAGATGGTCTACGCACCCCAATGTGATAAGCGCACAATAGAAGATCTGCTTGGAGAGGGTTGATTGATGGTCTACGCACCCCAATGTGATAAGCGCACATAGAAGATCTGCTTGGAGAGGGTTGGTTGATGGTCTACGCACCCCAATGTGATGAGCGCACAATAGAAGATCTGCTTGGAGAGGGTTGGTTGATGGTCTACGCACCCCAATGTGATGAGCGCACAATAGAAGATCTGCTTGGAGAGGGTTGGTAGATGGTCTACGCACCCCAATGTGATGAGCGCACAATAGAAGATCTGCTTGGAGAGGGTTGGTAGATGGTCTACGCACCCCAATGTGATGAGCGCACAATAGAAGATCTGCTTGGAGAGGGTTGGTAGATGGTCTACGCACCCCAATGTGATAAGCGCACAATAGAAGATCTGCTTGGAGAGGGTTGGTAGATGGTCTACGCACCCCAATGTGATAAGCGCACAATAGAAGATCTGCTTGGAGAGGGTTGGTAGATGGTCTACGCACCCCAATGTGATAAGCGCACAATAGAAGATCTGCTTGGAGAGGGTTGGTAGATGGTCTACGCACCCCAATGTGATAAGCGCACAATAGCAGATCTGCTTGGAGAGGGTTGGTAGATGGTCTACGCACCCCAATGTGATAAGCGCACAATAGAAGATCTGCTTGGAGAGGGTTGGTAGATGGTCTACGCACCCCAATGTGATAAGCGCACAATAGAAGATCTGCTTGGAGAGGGTTGGTAGATGGTCTACGCACCCCAATGTGATAAGCGCACAATAGAAGATCTGCTTGGAGAGGGTTGGTTGATGGTCTACGCGCCCCAATGTGATTAGGGCGCATGTTGATGTTGTTGTTGTTGTTATCCCATAGCTGCTGAGCAAGCCTGCTCTTGACAGCCCAATGCCATTTTTAGATAGATACAGATCTTCTTTAGTTGCTTCACTGCTCCATATAGTGTGTTGGCAATTGTCGGCAGTGCTTGTAAGAATCTTTTCCTCATGTTCGCAAGCGCCTTGCACTCAATGAGTAGGTGTCCAACTGTTTCAACAGGATGAGAGCAATGTCTGCACAACGGCAGGTGCTGGGAATTGATGCGGTTTAAGTGGCTATTGACTCGGGTATGCTCTGTTAGGAACTGAAAGATGAGACTTTGATCTCTTCTATGTAGTTTATTTATATCATCGTTACGTTTTGGTTGTGACATTTCGCTAAATGCACTGCGACCTGTTGTTCGCGTCGCCCACCAGTTCATCCAGATTTCTCGAGTATTATTCTTAATAGTTCTTTTTACTGTGTGGTTACTGCAGGGTCTATCCAATTGTTGTTTCGAGGCTCCTGTTTTTTGCCAATTTTTCGGCCATCTCGTTCCCTAGTAGCCCACTATGTCCAGGTATCCATTGCAAGGTGACATTTATCCAGTGGGCAGTGATGATGCTGTTGATCGCTTCCCTACCAAGAATATCTCCTTTTCTATGTATGGGGTGTTCTTCAGCGCGCCCAGAACCGACTGTCCTAAACATTGAAAATCTACCTGCAACAATTCGACCAAGTCAAGCTGTTGGTGCAAAATCTCAACTGCTGTTTTTATAGCCTTGGCCTCCGCTTCTTTTGAACAATTTTCGCTACATGAATCACAAAACTCGTATATGGACCCGTCCGGGTATTTCATATGGATACCATACTCTGCAATAAAGGTAGATTTGAATGCTGATCCACCCGTATAGAGCGCATAAATATATCTGCTTGGAGATGGTTGGTTGATGGCCTATGCACCCTAATTTGATGAGGGCGCATATGAAGTATGTGAAATAATAAATTAGACAGACAACAAAGAATTCAAACAGGTCAGAGACTAGCACATAAAACAACTGTTAGGGATTCGTTCTTTTGTTCCAAGTGAAGCATAGGGTTACCACTACAGCTGGCCCCTTTACGTGAAAGTTATGTCCACACGTTTGTAGTGGACGTTTCAATAGCAATACTTTTCCTTAATGAGGTTTCTAGTCCCACACAGGTAGAGGTACTTCCTAAGCAGAGACTTCTGTCAGGGATGAAGAGTTAGAGATTTCATTGTCCGATACCACAACTTGTTTATGAGATGGGGTAGCTAAATCCTTTCCTCGCTGCCTTGCATTAATTAACAGTACGCTAGGTACCAATATACAAATCGGTTAACTGAAGCGTGCCGGTAACGAAATCTAAACCCAGTATCTTTGATGAGAAAAACTATAACTCTACCATTACGCTATCACCTCCATGTAAAACCCTACTCAGACGCATTTTACAACTTGCTTAGAAGGTTACAATTGTTATATTATTCCCACACCGGATGCCACCCGGCACACCTTACGAGGAATGCATAATGAACAACCAACAAAAAGACAAAAGAGGAACATGACAAGATATTATACAATTCTGACAAGCACAGAAACATATACACATATTACCTTCTTCATGTTCAAATGCCTTCAATATGCTGAGCAGTACCTGAGCTGCAGCGGACAGCGACCCAAAGCTGACGCGTCAGGGCCAGCGAACCAGAGCTACCAAGACCGTTCTCCCCCTCCACGTGTTGATCCTGGATAAGACTGCAACAGAGCAGACTGGCTAAGGATAAGGGAGCGAAGAGGAAAAGCTAACCTGGTACTCAAAAATGCCCACTGAAATCGGATGTGTGGAACCGAAAAGATGCAAATATCGCAGTCAATCTGTAAACTACGACACAACGTATTCCATTCTCCTGACAACATCCAGTTACTTGCAAAACCCTTTTCAGGGTTTGGTAGCGGGAGATTGAGAACGAACGAAGAAGAAGAAGAAGAAGATATGTTTGCAGGCGTCAGCTTGACCAAATCACACCAATATAGCAGTAGTAGAATGCAGTAGCCAGTAAGAGGCTATTGGTACCGCCATAGAGCAGGATATGACAAATCCCGGACGCCAGGTCGCCACGCCTTCTAGAAATGGTACTGTTGCACCTACCATTTCAGGGCAGGTGTCCAATTTACTCGCACAATTTCTCCCATGGCGTATTTCCAGCACTATACCTGGCTAGTATATTTATGAAGGTCTCAGTGGAAAACGGGCTGTTTTCATGGCAGCCTGGCTTTTGGGGTGGGAGATCGATATGATCCCATTAGTAGTGGGTGACACGCAGATGAAGTTAAGAACAACACAACCGCTTGGAGGACCCAGGTCCATCGTCTTCAGCACGATCAGGGTATGAAAAAAGATGCCGCACCCATCGCTTGTCGCCATTTTCAGGGCATACAAATAAGTACCTTTAGTCATTGTCCACATTCAACAACAACAACAAAAACAACAACAACAACGACAACAGCAACAACCTTGACCCCTAGATCCTACACAAATGAGTAATCGCTTGCCATAGAGCATGTCCAGGAATGGCATTGGGGATGGCCAAGTGTGCTTTCTCTGTTGGACACCTGTATAGTAGACGTTCAGCAGTCATTTTATCCGTGTCGTTAACCGTTATTTCTAATCCTTAGTTTGTTGAATAGATGATATCTACACTGTCATTCGTTACTGGAAAATACACAAGCAATTTCAGAGCGGAGGCAGAGGCAGAGGCACTGAGGGCGGCAGTGGAAGAAATGGTGACAGGTAAAAGGTGTTTTTTTTTTTTTTTTTTTTTTTTTGCGTTCGCCTTATTTATCTATTCCCCAAGGCGTGTGTGCGTTACACTGTGGTTTTTATTTTGCGCCTGTCGGCCCAGTGCATCCGACTTCAGCATGCATTTTATGTAAGGGTCTGCTTCCTCCTGCATTTTCTAAGGCTTTGCTTCCCCGGGGTAACGGCCGGTGCTGTGATGGGGATCGTACCCAGTACCTTCTGGTTGTGAGCCGTGCCACTTAACCACTAGGCCACGCCGTCCCCCTGGTAAAAGGAATGAAAGCCATATAGTCCTGCTTACAGATGCCCTGGCCGTAGTCACAGCACTAAAAAGCCAGAAAAATACTGAACTTAATGACTTAAGAGCAGTACTCTGTCAACTATGCCAGCAGTCCGCACCAAAAAGGGTAGTGGTGCAGTGGGTTCCATCTCACTGCAACATCCAAGGCAACGAGGAGGCAGACAGACTGGCAAAAGAAGGTGCAAGACTACCACAACCAGATACTAGTATGACATACGAAGAGTCAAAACGGCTTATTAGAGCTAGATACATGACCAAATGGGAAACCGAACATACTGGCTACACCAAAAACGATGCATATTACCAGTTGAACAGAAGAGAGCAGGTCGTGGTCTTCAGACTTCGCACTGGCCACAATAGACTGAGGTACCATCTATTTAACAAATTGAAGATAGGTGGCACCTACGAATGCCCGTGTGGTACCGATAAAATGACCGCTGAGCACCTGCTGCAAAACTGCCCGACATACGAGGATCAGAGAGAGCAGGTGTGGCCATCACCAGTGGCAACACTAGACAAGCTCTATGGCAGTGTCGACAGCCTCAGGAGGACCGCTGCTTTTTTTCGAAAAAATAAAGCTTGATATCTGACTGCGCATGATGAAGAAGAAGAAGAAGAATAGATGATATCTGAATATGTTGAAACACAAATTATGAATACCTCGCCCCGTGTTTAGTATAATATATTACTTATGAGTTAGATATCGCCTTCTTTATTAATCTCAAACAAAGTAGGTGATGACAGTCCCTATACCTGCCGTAATGATACAGAACCAAATGCATCATTGAACTATTAAGGCTTGGCTACTTTGAAGTGGTAGACCAGTTCCCTACTCACTTCTTGTCTTCTCTCAGCGTAAGTCAAATAGCGATTCCCATCCGGGTAAGCAGGTAGCTAATATAGACTGGGGGCAAAACCTGCTCCAAAGCCCGAAGATATAATACTTATACCAATCAATGCGAGTTCAATAGAACAAACATTGAAGCAGAACAGATGAAAAACATTGACTAACTGCACAAGAGAGAGTGAGTGAGAGAGAGAGAGAGAGAGAGAGAGAACGAGAGAGAGAGAGAGATTAATTAATCTAAATTAAGGATCATAATCTCAGATAACATAATCGATTCACAGACGTTAAAGTTGATGATTGGTCATAAAGCTTAATTCTATTTATAACGTGTGACGTAATTAACGTGCATATTTCTAGGAAAACTAGTCCAGTCTGTGAACACGCAGGCATAGAAAAGCTTAACTATCTGGAAAAACCCATTTTGTGTACAATGCCAGCATGAATGTAGGATATCGTATTGGATTATAATCTACAGATGACTTACGGGAACGTGGTTATCAAATGTACCCACACGGCTAAGAAACGAAATTCACCAGGCATTGGGATATTAGATTGCACAATCGAAAAATTTGAATTATTTAACAAAATCGCACATTTTAAAAGAAAGGTTCCCCATAGCAGATGCTGTTGTCGGTGATGAAGTGTTTGAGAGGTGATCAGTAAAATTCCTCGAAGCCTTTTCTTCTCTAACAGGAAGTTAGGTACCCAATTACAGCCTGGTTGACTGCGGCGTGCTGGCCTAATACTTTTGCCATGAGAAGCGGGAACTAAGTCTGGAATACGTTTGTTTAATTTGACTTGTTGCATAAATGCACATTTGGAATTCCATGGTTATACCACAGACTCGAATTTAGAAACAGGTTGTTGGAATCTTATTTTTATATTTTGGGTTTGTCGTGACAAGACGTGTAAATATTGGTTTAATATCTGAACTCAATGCACATCTCATCTGCATATAGAACAATCGCACCATGGGCTGAAGTTACAACACGGGGAATGAACTGACATCAGCCATCGACTTATAGATGGCTGCTTGCATCAGGGTCAGCGAACCAGAGCTGACAGTACCCATTGACTTATAGCTGGCTGCTTGCATCAGGGCCAGCTAACAAGAGCTGACAGTACCCATCGACTTATAGCGGGTTGCTTGCATCAAGGTCAGCGAACTAGAGCTTATAGTACCCATCGACTTATAGCGGGTTGCTTGCATCAGGGCCAGCGAACCAGAGCTGACAGTACCCATCGACTTATAGCGGGTTGCTTGCATCAGGGTCAGCGAACCAGAGCTGACAGTACCAAACATTGAATGTCTACGCGATACAACTGAGACAGATTGTCATGTTTATGGAGGGCGCATATGTGATTGTTAGAATGGTAGTTTGTACGTCTACAAGAGACCATTTAGACAAGATTGTCAAGTTTATGAAGGATACAGATATGATTTTTAGAAGGATACATTAAATGTCTACGAGAAACGCTTGAGACAAGATTGTCAAGTTTATGAAGGATACAGATATAATTTTTTAAAAGGATACATTGACTAACTACGAGAAACGCTTGAGACAAGATTGTCAAGTTTATGAAGGACAGATATGATTATTAGAATGGTACGTCGTTCGTCTACGAAATACACTTGAGACAAAATGACACTTCATGAAGAAAATCAGCCTGATCATAATATGGCGCTCTTCCGGAACGCAATCTTCGTTCTATAAGCCTTGAAGACATCTTGGTTTCAGGCTTGTCCGCCCTTGTCATTCAAGGACATCTTCAGACATCCTCTTCTGTGCCGCTCTCTTCCACTGTCCCTAGACATTGTGCGTTCCCTATATCAGCTCTCTAGACCAGTGTGTATTTTCATGTAATCGATGTGCGATGCTCTCGGCAGTTGGGATACCCTTCTGCTGATTTAGACCGTGACCTTCTCTAGATCTAAAGTAGGTCATGGATAGACCATGGACCGAGCCATATAGGGAAACCCAAGGCGACGAAGTCGAAATCTCGGCTTTGGGGACGATGAGGCTAACGTCTGGTCAGGCAAAACACAATGATCAGAGAATGCTAGCCAGGGTCAGGAGAAATATACGGGACAAGACCCTTACCTGACGGGACAATGAGGCTAACGTCTAGTCTGGCAAAACACACTGATCAAATAATGTTAGCCAGGGTCAGGAGAAACATACTGACCAAGACCCTCACCTGACCTCCTCGTTGGTCGTCCTGAAAACGGGTTGTTGTCGAGGACAACAGTCTGGCTAACAAGGTGATGTTCAACGTGATCTCCGTAGTAGTGAGCGACACGCAGATGAGGCCAAGCATAGTACAACCGATTGGAGGATCCCGGTCCACCTTTATCAGCACGCTCGGGATGTGAGGAAAGCTACTGCAACTCGTCGCTTAACGCCCTTTTCAGAGTAACCTACTCATTGTGGGCATTCGAAATCAACAACAACAACAACTCTCGGCTTTATCTTTAAACTCTTTATGTAACCGAAATATCTTAGCATTTTCCTTGTTGTCTACAAGTCCATTTCCAAGACGTGACTGGGATTTGACTTGGTTGACTCATTCAACAGAGAACCGAGCACTTATGGTTTTATATGATTATGTTGGTGAATAGAATCAAGAATCAAGAAGTCCATTTTCTTTAAGACTGTTGATGCTGAATTTCTCTATTTCCCTTTCTTTTTGTCTACGATTTTTAAACATCATCCTGAAGTACTTCATTTCTTCTTCTTCTTCCTCTTCTTCTTCTTCTTCGTCTTCTTCTTCTTCTTTTTCTTTTTCTTCTTCTTCGTTCATCCTCCGATGGAGGTTCCGGTTTCTCTTACAAAGGACACCGTTGTTTGTAATGCTGTTTCATCCCCATACAGCTTTTGTCGCACATCTGTCTTACGAGGCCAGTATTGTTCTCTCTTTTCCTGCTTGAGCGTGCAGATTTGCAGGATGTGTTCCACGGTCATGATATGCTCCCCACATGGGCACCTGTCATCTGTCCCAATCCTCATGTTGTTGTAAAGATGGCCCTTGAGTCTGTTATGCCTAGTTCTCAGTCCGAAGATGATGCCTTGCTCTTCTTTAGTTAAGAAGCTCTGGTAGCTGTCTTCTTTTCGGAAGTCGGGTGTTGATCAGCCCATTTTACCCTGAAGTTGGCTTTAATTATGGTCTTGGCCTCATTATATGTGATACTCAGGTCTGTTTGTGGGGATGCTCCTCCACTCTTTGCTAGTTTGTCTGCAGCTTCATTGCCTTCAATATTGCAGTGGGATAGGATCAACTGTATGACCAACCTTGGGTTTTCTGCTGGGAGCTGTGTCAAGGAGAACATACATTGCTCGAGATCTTAATCTTTGTGTTGTTTTAGCGCTGCTAATACTGACGCGGCATCAGTCAGGAATACCATGTTTTCTTGGTGGATATCTTTATCTTGGATTACAAGCTCAGCTGCGGTCTTCAGTGCCTCTGCTTCTGCACGGAAATAACTGGAAGATGTTCCCGTTGTTAAAACTCGAACTTCATTTCGAAAGATGTTATTATTTTAAAAATAAATTGTTCTGATTAATGTCACAACTGTCACAACTGTCACAGCTGTCACAACTGTCACAACTGTCATAACTGTCACAACTTCATGTTCCGAGGGAATAGTCCGGATGAGTGGGATCTTCGTCTGTTTCCGGAAACAAGTAGGTCGTGGGATTATCTGGCATATTATGTGGATCCTGTCACTTCAGACCCAGTTGTTGAATTCGGAGTGAGTTGTGGGGGTTGGGGGGGGGGGGGGGGGTCTTATGGGATGGTGTAAGAGAAGAATAGAGAGAAGAAAATGAAAGGAGCGTGGGTCAGTCACGCAGTTCTAACTGAGATCCCTACCCCCTTTCAGGACGCGTTAATTAATGCCTTGTAATGGTCACAGACTATGAGCAAAACGGTGACACTCGAGTACCCCAAGGGGGAGTACTGTCACGCACACTCTTCCTGGTGTATATAAACGACATTACAGAGAATATACCAAGAAGAGTCCATAGCTCAATGTTTGCAGACGATCTGGCTATGTGGACCTCTGAAAAGAATCTCACCATAGCAAGAAATCGGATGCAGCAGGCCCTAACATCGCTGGAAGAGTGGGCGAACTCATGGCTGGTCAAAATAAACGAGGAGAAAACCACATGCACAATATTCTCGCTTTTAATCAAACCCCAAAATACCAAATTAAGTTTAAATGGCAAATTTCTGCAGCCAAACGACAACCCAACCTATCTGGGAGTCACATTTGATCGGCACATGACATGGAAAAGTCAGATCGAGAGAAACCGAATGAGAGCCAGAGAAAGAATGGCAATCATGAGGAAACTTGCTGGCACAAGCTGGGGAGCAGACGAAAGCATACTAAAGAAACTGTACACTGGAAGAGTGAGACCAGTTCTCGAGTATGGCATTGCGGCATGGACAACAGCAGCAAAGGCGAACTTCGATAAAGTTAGCAAACTTCAAAACCAAGCCATGAGAGTTATAACAGGAGGCATGAAGTCAACGCCAATTGTAGAACTTGAAAAGATTACAAAACTGCAATCCATTACCGATAGAAGAGACTGCAGAGCCCAGCTGCAGTCAGAGAAACTCCGAAGACTGAATGACCATCCAATGCATCAGAGACTAAACAATTTGGGAAATGGGAAACTAAAGCGGAGAAACTTTGCAGAAATAGCCAAAGCAAAGATGCACGAAGATCCCATAAACGGACTAACAATACCAAAACCCATCACTACTGTTCTAAAACCTACCTGGAGGCAGGATATATTTCCAGAGGTGGTAGAAAATATACCAGGTATTGGAAACAAAAACTGCCAGACTGAAAAAGAAAGGAGAGATACTACGCTGAGCTTTATATCGAAAAACTACCCAAGCATGAACTGGACCCATGCATACACCGACGGTTTTGTAACAAACACTACACAGAACGGAGGGGCAGGAGCATTACTGAACCTACCAAATGGCAGAAAATAACACTGTCATTCGCTACTGGTAAGTACACAAGCAATTTCAGAGCGGAGGCAGAGGCACTGAGGGCGGCAGTGGAAGAAATGGTGACACATAAAGAAAATGGAAGCCATACAGTCCTGCTTACAGATGCTCTGGCCGTAGTCACAGCGCTAAAAAGCCAGAAAAACACTGAGCTTAATGATTTAAGAGCAGCACTCTGTCAACTGTGCCAGCAGTCCGCACCAAAAAGGGTAGTGGTACAGTGGGTCCCATCACACTGCAACATCCAAGGCAACGAGGAGGCAGACAAACTGGCAAAAGAAGGTGCAAGACTACCACAAACAGATACTAATATGACGTACGAAGAGCCAAAACGGCTTATTAAAGCCAGATACATGACCAGATGGGAAACCTAACATACTGGTTACACCAAAAACGATGCCTATTACCAGTTGAACAGAAGAGAGCAGGTCGTTGTCTTCAGACTTCGCACTGGCCACAATAGACTGAGGTACCACTTATTCAACAAATTGAAGATAGGTGGTACCGACGAATGCCCGTGCGGTACCGGTAAAATGACCGCTGAACATCTGCTGCAGAACTGCTCTACATACGAGGATCAGAGAGAGCAGATGTGGCCATCAGCAGTGGAACTGCAAGACAAGCTCTATGGCAGTGTCGACAGCCTCAGAATGACCGCCGCTTTTTTCGAAAAAATGATGGCTACTGTCTGACTGCGTACGAAGAAGAAGAAGAAGAAGAAGAAGAAGAAGAAGACGAAGAAGAAGAAGAAGAAGAAGAAGAAGAAGAAGAAGAAGAATCAGTGTTTAGAAGAAACCGAGAGATTGAATCAGTGTTTAGAAGAAACTGAGAGATTGAATCAGTGTTTAGAAGAAACCGAGAGATTGAATCAATGTTTAGAAGAAACCGAGAGATTGAATCAGTATTTAGAAGAAACCGAGAGATTGAATCAGTGTTTAGAAGAAACAGAGAGATTGAATCAGTGTTTAGAAGAAACCGAGAGATTGAATCAATGTTTAGAAGAAACCGAGAGATTGAATCAGTATTTGGAAGAAACCGAGAGATTGAATCAGTGTTTAGAAGAAACAGAGAGATTGAATCAGTGTTTAGTAGCAATATAGAGATTGAATGAGTGTTGAATGATTGAAAAAATAGAGAGATTGTAACAATGATTGGAAAGTTATATAGAGATTGCATCAGTGTTTAGAAGCAGTATAGAGATTTAAACAGTATTTAGAAGCAGTAAAGAGATTGAAACAGTTATTAGAGAAAACAAAAATAACAAAATGAGTGACTCGTTAGTTCTGGGGATTAGATAAATAAAGTTATCCAATTTAAAACTGTTTTAAGGAAGTAAGAAGAAGTCCGTGATCCAGCACTGGTTCAAAACCTTAGTAACGCAGATGTGTTTCCTATCAGGGATACAATAAACAAAACCTGGTCTGTTCACTACGAGGTCATTCCAGAAGTTAGCAACCTTCATGCCTTAACCCCGTGCAGTGAGAATACAAACCGTGTACTAATCAAAGTTGCCTTCGTTTTGTCAACCTGTTGATGTGTTGCGTCTGGTCTATGCTTTTGTGTGTGATCTTAAATTAGGTTTGCTGATAAGGATCCTGCAATGATCAATAAATAACCCATTCCTTTTCCATACTTTATCCAAGCCATTTCCACAAATGTCAGTCACTTTAAAGGGACACACACACACACACGATTTTGCCTGAGAAATGAGCATATAGTCAATGTCTCGTAATAGCCGCTTACTTCAGCCAAAGTCTAGTAAAACTGATCAATTAAGCCCATGTCTCGTATTAGTATATCCCTTATGTCCTTATCTCGTAATAACTTTTCAATTTTGTCTATTTCCCGTAATAACCTATAAATTAAATCCATGTCTGTTAAAGAAAAACACCAATATATTAAGTCCATTTCTCGTAATGACCTTTCAATTAAGCTTATTTCTCATATTGATCTTTCAATTAAGTCAATTTCTCGTAAAAACCTTTAAATTAAGTACATGCTTCGAAATAACCTTTTAATTAAGTCCAGGGATCAAGATGCTGAGCAGCGCATGAGCTGCAGTGGTCAGCGACCCATAGCTGACTGCTAGCGTCAGGAACAGCGACCCATAGCTGACTGCTAGCGTCAATGCCAGCGACCCATAGCTGACTGCTAGCGTCAGGGCCAGCGACCCATAGCTGACTGCTAACGTCAGGACCAGCGACCCATAGCTGACTGCTAGCGTCAGGGCCAGCGACCCATAGCTGACTGCTAGCGTCAGGGACAGCGACCCATAGCTGACTGCTAGCGTCAGGGCCAGCGACCCATAGCTGACGGATAGCGTCAGGGCCAGCGACCCATAGCTGACTGCTAGCGTCAGGTCAGGGCCAGCGACCCATAGCTGACTGCTAGCGTCAGGGCCAGCGACCCATAGCTGACTGCTAACGTCAGGGCCAGCGACCCATAGCTGACTGCTAGCGTCAGGGCCAGTGCCCCATAGCTGACTGCTAGCGTCAGGGCCAGCGAACCAGAGCTGCCAAGACCCTTCTACACCTCTACGCGGTGATCCTGGTTAACATGCTGCAGCAGGGCAGACTGACTAAGGAGAAGGGATCGAAGAGGGAATGCTAACCCGGTACTCAAAAAATGCTTGCTGAAGTCGGATGTGTTGGACCGAAAGGTGCAGATATCGCAGTCAAGCTGTAAACTACGACACAATGCATTCCGTTCTCTGGACTACATTCTGCTACTTAAGCCCTTTCAGGGTTTGGTAGCGGGAGATTCGATTAAGTTCATTCCTCGCAATAACCTTTAACTTAAGTCCATTTCTCGTAAAAACCACTCAATTAGCCCTTTTCTCGAAAAACTTATAAATTGTCCATGTCTCGTAATAAAATCCCTTGGCCTGTTTGTTTTATGTGAAGCATAAGGCGATCGCTACAGTATATCCCATTATATGAAGTCAGTACTCGACCACTTGATGTGGTGGTTTCATTAACTCTAATTTGACATGATGATGTTGCTACTTCCCATGCACAATCTCATATAGTCGTCTTTTCTGACACGAATGATAAGTTACAGTGATCATATTCTGTCCAACACAAGCACCCCTCTTATGTTCAATCTGCTATTTAACATGTACGCTCCATATGATGTAAAGGGACAACATTTTAGCTGGTCCTCTTTGCGAATACCTGGCTACTACTGAAGGGAACATTTTACAGCTGTAAGCTGGGGCCGAGAATGGGGGAGGGAATGGGGCCGAGATTGGGGCCGAGATTGGGCAGGGAATGGGGCAGGGAATGGGCTGGGAGTAGTCAGCGATTCATAGCTGGCTGCTTACATTAGGGTCAGCGACTCATAGCTGGCGGCTTACATCAGGGTCAGTGACTCATAGCTGGCTGCTTACATTAGGGTCAGCGACTCATAGCTGGCGGCTTACATCAGGGTCAGTGACTCATAGCTGGCTGCTTACATTAGGGTCAGCGACTCATAGCTGGCGGCTTACATCAGGGTCAGTGACTCATAGCTGGCTGCTTACATTAGGGTCAGCGACTCATAGCTGGCGGCTTACATCAGGGTCAGTGACTCATAGCTGGCTGCTTACATTAGGATCAGTGACTCATACCTGGCTGCTTACATTAGGGTCAGTGACTCATAGCTCGCTGCTTACATTACGGACAGCGACTCATAGCTGGCTGCTTACATGAGGGTCAGTGACTCATAGCTGGCTGCTTACATCAGGGTCAGTGACCCAGATCTGATTAAGACCTTATTCCCCTCAAAGTGACGGCCCCGGAAGCAGGCTGTAACTATTCTGCTGGGCTAAGAGATTAGGGATCGAAGAGAGTTTTTAAAATATCGAACGGAAATCCGTTGTGAAGCGCAGAAAGACGCAGATATCTCAGCCCAGCTGTAAAATACGACGCATCATCACAGACACCATGTCCCCAACTAACGAAGAAGAAGAAGAATTCTTAGTTCTTTCTGGGACGAGTTCAGGTCATCAACTTCGTTTTCTTGCCCCATTTCCCCTCAAACCGAAGTACTGTTCCACTGCCGCTGCAGAGGTGATGACAGAGGTGATATCTGTATACAGGGATGTCACACCATGTTGGTATCGCTATGTATTATGCCTCGACACCGCACTGATCACTTTCTCAACATGTAGTAAAAGGCGACCAAAGAGGGTTGTTCTTTGGACTGGCAACCTCATCATATTAAAAAAAAACATTGTAATTATAATGACCCACTATAAAAGATTGTTATCAGCTTCCTGTAACGGGACCAGGTACAGGTCAAAATATGCTTCACAATGGAGCAAAAAGTTGAATTATTTAAAATGATTAGAAATCATTTTTCTGTAAAAGTGACCAGCTGAGGTTGTGCCATATGATTTATGTTAAAGCAAAAATGTGAATGAACACGCGCTGATATCACCAAATAGACTTTTTGTGTCGTTGGTATGTCGTGCCTTCATCGAAAGAAGCATACATTTAAGGTACATAAATTAACTGTTTGAAGATCCACATTGACACAGCCGGTGTTGACATATGCATAGTCGCGTTTTACACTAACGTGTTGTGCCTAGTTGTTTCCAGGAATATTATAATATCTAGAAGATTGTATTTTTCTCAACTGTCAATATTTTTGACGGCATTTGACCAGCAACACGGAAAGCAAACAGAACAATGGACAGAATTGGGGAATTCAAGATCTGCAGGCGGTGGTTTCAGGTATGGTGCTTGCCAATAATAATCCTATGGCTGAAAGAAAGCGTCCGTTGGTTCGATCCAATCGAATTTAGGACGCGGTAGCTCCCGACTTGCTCGGACCGCGAGGTTTAAAGAGATCGACCTGCTCTTGGTCGTCCCGCCCCTACCTTCTCTTGTAGGGGATGAAGCGCTGAGCAGTGCATGAGCTGCAGTGGTCAGCGACCCATAGCTGGCTGCTAGCGTCAGGGCCAGCGAACCAGAGCTGCCAAGACCCTTCTACACCTCCACGCGATGATCCTGGATAACAGGCTGCAGCAGGGCAGACTGGCTAAGGAGAAGGGATCGAAGAGCGAATGCTAACCCGGTACTCAAAAAATGCTTGCTGAAGTCGAATTTGTTGGACTGAAAGGTGCAAATATCGCAGTGAAGCTGTAAACTACGACACAACGCATTCCGTTCTCTGGACTACATTCTGCTACTTAAAACCCTTTCAGGGTTTGGCAGCGGGAGATTAGGAAAAAACAAAGACAAGCTAGGCCATATAAGTAAAATAACAGAAAAACTGCTTGTCGACCAAAAGTGTTTTTATTCGGTACAAATATATATATAGACACATAGGACACAATATGTCCCAACATTCGTTGGTGGAAGCGACTTGATCTGATGTTTTGACGGCGTTTTTTTTTAGTGGCAGGTTACTGTGGTTCTTTTTTGTATCGTCACTAAAAACATATATAGGTAATGGCTCAGTGACCGCACAAGAACAAACATACAATGAAGTCTACGTTCCGACCATTTGGTTTTTGTATGGGACAATGAGCGAAGAACCTGCCGCTGTCACTGAGCCATTTCGTATATATGAATTTTAACCAACTTTTGACCTTCAGTACCATCGCAGCTTCCATTTATCTTTTATATTTTTACATCCCGAGACACACTTGAGAAGGTGGATCGGGAACCACCTGTATTTTTTTTGTCTTTCTTTATTTTTTTTTACTTCGTTCGCTTAATTTTTCTGTTTATTTTTAAAATTGATTCTTCTGTGTGCGTTGCACTACGGTTGTTATTTTGCGCCTGTCGACCCAGTGTATCCAACTTCGGCATGCATTTCATGTAAGGATCTGCCTCCTCCTGCATTTTCTAAGGGTTTGCTTCCCCGGTGTAACGGCCGGTGCTGTGATGGTAATCGAACACAGAACCTTAGGGTTGTGAGCCGTGTCACTTCACCACTAGGCCACCCCGTCCCTTCCTGGATGTAGTCCAGTACAAGGCTCAATAGAAGCTCACCACTATGTGAATTACAGTGTAAGTCCCCACCTTATTGACCCGACTGCTGTTACACATCCTGTTTTCAGGAGCCGTGCGAGGAAGTGAAATAAGGACTTGATCCGTTTATCCTGACCTTGATGTTAATATTCGCTTCTTGCCCTTTTATGACAGATAAGGTCTCTTTCCAGGAACACACGGAGGGGAGTAACGTGTGGTTTCGATCTTTTCCTTGACCCTGATGCTGCTTGGCTCCCTGCTCCTATGTGGAAGCCAAAGTAATTTCATGACATATGATGTCTGTTTCCAGGAGCCAACGGTTGTGTCTGTCTGAAGCTGTTGTGTATGTAATGAAATATACTGATCAAGACCTCCACTTCAAAAATGAAACTAACTTGACATCCACGGTTCATGAAGTGGAGGTAATAATTTGTATGTCTTGTCTGAACCTGGTGTTGCTCTTCGCTTCCAGACACTATCGAGAAATCAAGGTAGTTCCATGACAGACACAACCGCTCCAGGACAGACACAACCGTTTTATGACAGACACAATCGCTCCATGACAGACACAACCGATTTGTGATAGACACAACCGTTCCATGACAGACACAACCGTTCTTGGCCAGAAAACCGTTTTATGACAGACAACAGTTTTATGACAGACACAACCGCTCCATAACAGACACAACCGTTTTGTGACAGACACAACCGTTCCATGACAGACACAACCGTTTTGTGACAGACACAACCGTTCAATGACAGACAAAAGCGTTCCATGACAGACACAACCGTTTTATGACAGACACAACCGTTCTATGACAGACACAGCCGTTCCATGACACAATCGTTTTATGACAGACACAACCGCTCCATGACAGACACAACCGTTCTATGACAGACACAACTGTTTTACGACAAACACAACCGTTCTATGACAAACGCAACTGTTCCATGACAGACACAACCGTTCCATGACAGACACAACCGTTCCATGACACACACAACCGTTTTATGACAGACACAATCGTTCTATGACAGACACAACCGTTCTATGACAGACACAACCGTTCTATGACAGACACAACCGTTCCATGACAGACACAACAGTTCTATGACAGACACAACCGTTCCCTGACACAACCATTTTAAGACAGACACAACCGTTCTATGACAGACACAACCGTTCTATGACAGACACAACCGTTCCATGACAGACACAACCGTTCCATGACTGACACAACCGTTCTATGACAGACACAACCGTTCTATGACAGACACAACCGTTCAATGACAGACACAAACGTTCCATGACAGACACAACCGTTCCATGACTGATACAACCGTTCTATAACAGACACAACCGTTTTGTGACAGACACAACCGTTCCATTACACAACCGTTCTATAACAGACACAACCGTTGCAGGTGAAATGTCAGGATGTACGTGAAGCTATCTATGACCTGGAGTGACTGACTTACCGTTCTTAAATCAGATGATGTCAAATAATTCCGTTTCAGTGCTGTGTAGGCTTGAGGGTGCTGCAACATGGATTTATGCAAATTGTGATCGTCTAACAATTTACACTTCATATTCTCCTTCCTCTTCTATATTTTATTCTTCTTCCTTTTCCTCTCATAGTTACTCTTCTCTTCCTTTTGAATTTCTTCTTTTACTTTTCATCTTCGTATTCTTTTCTGAAGGCGTGCTCCATGCGTCTTAGTTGGTCTTTTAACGTTTACGGGATTCCTGTTCTTTCTGGTTTCTACTAGAATCTCTCTCTCTCTCTCTCTCTCTTTCTCTCTCTCTCGCGCACAAAAAGAACACGCGAAGCATACTTCTAGAGAAGACACAAGTGTTTCCATAATGTCGTCGGCGATGAAGTGGTAGAAACTTAATTAAACTTGAAATGTTAGATGAAGGAGGTGCAGTTTGACTTGTTTCCAAATTGGCGGACTGAATTTCCTTGACTCAGAGCAGAGTCGGGTATTTATTTTCAAAGCTGGGTGAACTTGAGTGTACCGCGACCTGGTCACGAACCCGGTCCAGTTGATGTGGGAAACAGCGAATCTAATAATATTCACCCGTATTTCCCCATTCATTCGAAACCACGCGAGATTTCCCAATTCCACGACATTTACCAGATGGAGAACTAAGACCTACATCGAACGCCCGATTGCGTATAAACATATTTACAAGCGCACACTTAACAAACGCTGCCATTTATATCCTGTTTATCCCGATGCAACCCAGCCTGTGTACTTGGTATTATCAAAGGCCAGCGGCTCCCAGACTGTTCCAGTAGGGGTATTATTGTAGTTGTTCCATGTTACGAGACGATGAATATAGGTAGAGAGTACACAACACTTGATATTCGTGTGAATGAAACAAAAATAAAGCAGGTACAAGAATGTAGATATTTTAGAACTGTTATTACTGAGACTCGACAGAGAGCTAGAGACGGGAGTGCAGAGGGCAAATGATGTCACCTACCAGCTGTCTCCACTGCTAGGACACCCTAAGATTTCCCTCCAAGCAAACAAGCAGATGATATATTGTTTATTTATCTCAAACTTATGCTACTAGTGTCAAATATGGACATTGAATAAGGCCCAGAATCGAAAGTTAGTCACCTGCGAAATACGATGCATACAACGGTCACTAACAACACCAGAAGCAACAGAATCACAAATATGAGAATTCGGGAGAAGGTTGGAACAATTCCCTGCCTACAATACATCGAGCAATAGAGAAAGGATTGGTTTGGCCACATTGTGAGAATGCAACCAGCCCACGTTGTTCATGCAACCTTCTAAAGGAGAACATCACGAAGAAAGGTTAGAGGTAGACTGAGGGACAGGTGGATAGACATTGTAAAAGAGACCTACCGCAAAATGGGGAAAAATGTTGCTCGGGCAACGAGGGAGGCGAACGACTAATACATACCACGACACTGGGCTACAGCCCGGTAAAAAGTGAGACGACAAAAGACTAATACATTCAACGACACTGGGCTACAACCCGGTAAAATGTGAGACGACAAAAGACTAATGCATACCACGACACTGGGCTACAACCCGGTAAAATGTGAGACGACAAAAGACTAATACATACCACGACACTGGGCTACAACCCGGTAAAACTTTAGATGACAAAAGACTAATACATACCACGACATTGGGCTACATTCCGATAAAAAGTGAGACGACAAAAGACTAATACATACCACGACATTGGGCTACAACCCGGTAAAACTTTAGATGACAAAAGACTAATACATACCACGACACTGGGCTATAGTCCGGTAAAAAGTGAGACGACAAAAGACTAATACATACCACGACACTGGGCTACAACCCGGTAAAACTTTAGATGACAAAAGACTAATACATACCACGACACTGGGCTACAACCCGGTAAAAAGTGAGACGACAAAAGACTAACACATACCACGAAACTGGGCTACAACCCGTTAAAAAGTGAGACGACAAAAGACTAATACATACCACGACACTAGGCTACAACCCGGTAAAAAGTAAGACGACAAAAGACTAATACATTCAACGACACTGGGCTACAACCCGGTAAAAAGTGAGACGACAAAAGACTAATACATACCACGACACTGGGCTACAACCCGGTAAAAAGTGAGACGACAAAAGACTAACACATACCACGACACTGGGCTACAACCCGGTAAAAAGTGAGACGACAAAAGACTAATACATACCACGACACTGGGCTAAAACCCGGTAAAACTTTAGATGACAAAAGACTAATACATGCCACGACATTGGGCTACAACCCGGTAAAAAGTGAGACGACAAAAGACTAATACATACCACGACACTGGGCTACAACCCGGTAAAACTTTAGATGACAAAAGACTAATACATACCACGACACTGGGCTATAGCCCGGTAAAAAGTGAGACGACAAAAGACTAATACATACCACGACATTGGGCTACAACCCGGTACAAAGTGAGACGACAAAAGACTAATGCATACCACGACACTGGGCTACAACCCGGTAAAACTTTAGATGACAAAAGACTAATACATACCACGACATTGGGCTACAACCCGGTAAAAAGTGAGACGACAAAAGACTAATACATACCACGACACTGGGCTACAACCCGGTAAAACTTTAGATGACAAAAGACTAATACATACCACGACACTGGGCTATAGTCCGGTAAAAAGTGAGACGACAAAAGACTAATACATACCACGACACTGGGCTACAACCCGGTAAAACTTTAGATGACAAAAGACTAATACATACCACGACACTGGGCTACAACCCGGTAAAAAGTGAGACGACAAAAGACTAACACATACCACGACACTGGGCTACAACCCGGTAAAAAGTGAGACGACAAAAGACTAATACATACCACGACACTGGGCTACAACCCGGTAAAAAGTGAGACGACGAAAGACTAATACATTCAACGACACTGGGCTACAACCCGGTAAAAAGTGAGACGACAAAAGACTAATACATACCACGACACTGGGCTACAGCCCGGTAAAAAGTGAGACCACAAAAGACTAATACATACCACGACATTGGGCTACAATCCGGTACAAAGTGAGACGACAAAAGACTAATACATACCACGACACTGGGCTACACCCCGGTAAAAAGTGAGACGACAAAAGACTAATACATACCACGACACTGGGCTACAACCCGGTAAAAAGTGAGACGACAAAAGACTAATACATACCACGACACTGGGCTACAACCCGGTAAAACTTTAGATGACAAAAGACTAATACATACCACGACATTGGGCTACAACCCGGTAAAAAGTGAGACGACAAAAGACTAATACATACCACGACACTGGGCTACAACCCGGTAAAACTTTAGATGACAAAAGACTAATACATACCACGATACTGGGCTACAGCTCGGTAAAAAGTGAGACGACAAAAGACTAATACATACCACGACATTGGGCTACAACCCGGTTCAAAGTGAGACGACAAAAGACTAATACATACCACGACACTGGGCTACAACCCGGTAAAAAGGGAGACGACAAAAGACTAATACATACCACGACACTGGGCTACAACCCGGTAAAACTTTAGATGACAAAAGACTAATACATACCACGACATTGGGCTACAACCCGGTAAAAAGTGAGACGACAAAAGACTAATACATACCACGACACTGGGCTACAACCCGGTAAAACTTTAGATGACAAAAGACTAATACATACCACGATACTGGGCTACAGCTCGGTAAAAAGTGAGACGACAAAAGACTAATACATACCACGACATTGGGCTACAACCCGGTTCAAAGTGAGACGACAAAAGACTAATACATACCACGACACTGGGCTACAACCCGGTAAAAAGTGAGACGACAAAAGACTAATACATACCACGACACTGGGCTACAACCCGGTAAAACTTTAGACGACAAAAGACTAATACATACCACGACACTGGGCTACAACCCGGTAAAAAGTGAGACGACAAAAGACTAATACATACCACGACACTGGGCTACAACCCGGTAAAACTTTAGATGACAAAATACTAATACATACCACGACACTGGGCTACAACCCGGTAAAACTGTAGATGACAAAAGAAGAAAGAAGAAGTGCCATTCTACTTGTGCTAATCTATTCACATCTTATGAGATTGTCGGTTGTTAGTTAGGACTGTTTGCCTTTTTTTTTTGGGCAAGACACGTCTCTTTCGACGAAAAGTATAGTATTTTTGGTTATGTTAGGCAATCAGGCAAATCAGATCAGTGGGCAAGTAACTCCAACACTTAACTGCAAGCAGTTGACAATAATTACCCAAAGAGCTTTATCGAAGATGATTTTCGTCCCGGCACTATGCTATGAATGTCAAAACTGGACACTAACATCAAATGAAAAACGACACATCGTAACAACAAAAATGAAATGCCTGTGAACAATATTGTGTGTAACAAGGCGAGACATGATCAGAAACGATGACAGCAGGAGACTAGTGGGAACAACACCAGTATTGGACTACATAAAAAAGAAGGCAGCTGTAATGGTTTGGCCACGTAACAAGCCAACCACCACACATCACCCTACAGCAAGCAATGCTATTTAGATTAATTGGAATCAAGCCCAAAGGCCGACCACGAAAAATTTGGCGATTGCCAATCTGCATGAGACACACAGACGGGCTCGTTCTAGAGATCTCTTTATAAGCTCGCGCTGAAAGGACAAACAGGACAAGCGAAGAGAAGACGAATGAGGTGGTGGGACCGTTTTTTTTTTTTTTTTTTTTTTAGTGGTGATATGGGAGGGGGGGGGAGGGGGGGTGCGTGAGTGTAATTTTGATAAATTAACACAGTGCTCTCCAACCTGACAGCTAGTGCTCTCCAACCTGGGAGCTAGTGCTCTTCAACGTGGGAGCTAGTGCTCTTCAACGTGACAGCTAGTGCTCTCCAACCTGGGAGCAAGTGCTCCTAAACCTGGGAGCTAGTGCTTTTAAACATGGGAGCCAGTGCTTTTAAACATGGGAGCTAGTGCTATTCAATCTGGGAGTTAGTGCTCTTCAACTGTGAGCTAGTGCTCTTCAATATGGGAACTAGTGCTATTAAACCTGGGATCTAGTGCTCTTCAACCTGTGAGCTAGTGCTATTAAACCTGTGATCTAGTGCTCTTCAACTGTGAGCTAGTGCTCTTCAATCTGTGAGCTAGTGCTCTTCAACCTGGGATCTAGTGCTCTTCAACTGTGAGCTAGTGCTATTAAACCTGTGATCTAGTGCTCTTCAACCTGTGAACTAGTGCTCTTCAACCTGTGAGCTAGTGCTCACTAGAGGACGATTTTAGCTTTCAGGCGGAGAGTAGCAGATTTTTTGGGGTGGTTTTTGGTTTTTTTTATTTTTGCGTTCGCCTTATTTTTCTATTCCACAAGGCGGTGTGCGTTGCACTGTGGTTTTTATTTTGCGCCTGTCGGACCAGTGAATCCGAATTCAACATGGGTAGCAGAATAATTAAATTCTGTATTTCTTCTTCTTCTTCTTCATCGTACGCAGTCAGATAGTAACCATTATTTTTTCGAAAAAAGCAGCCGTCATCCTGAGGCTGTGGACACTGCCATAGAGCTTGTCTAGTGTTGCCACTGGTGATGGCCACATCTGCTCTCTCTGATCCTCGTATGTCGGGCAGTTTTGCAGCAAATGCTCAGCGGTCATTTTGCCGGTACCACACGGGCATTCGTCGGTGCCACCTATCTTCAATTTGTTGAATAGGTGGTACCTGAGTCTATTGTGGCCAGTGCGAAGTCTGAAGACCACGACCTGCTCTTTTCTGTTCAACTGGTAATAGGCATCGTTTTTGGTGTAGCCAGTATGTTCGGTTTCCCATTTGGTCATGTATCTAGCTCTAATAAGCCATTTTGACTCTTCGTATGTCATACTAGTATCAGGTTGTGGTAGTTTTGCACCTTCTTTTGCCAGTCTGTCTGCCTCCTCGTTGCCTTGGATGTTGCAGTGAGATGGAACCCACTGCTCCACTACTCTTTTTGGTGCGGCCTGCTGGCATAGTTGACAGAGTACTGCTCTTAATTCATAAAGTTCAGTATTTTTCTGGCTTTTCAGTGCTGTGACTACGGCCAGAGCATCTGTAAGCAGGACTGTGTGGCTTTCATTCTTTTTACCTGTCACCATTTCTTCCACTGCCGCCCTCAGTGCCTCTGCCTCCGCTCTGAAATTGTTTGTGTATTTTCCAGTAGCGAATGACAGTGCTATTTTTCTGCCATTTGGTAGGTGCAGGAATGCTCCTGCCTCTCCGTTCTGAGTTGTATTTGTTACGGAACCGTCGGTGTATGCATGGGTCCAGTCCATGCTTGGGTAGTTTTCCGTAATGAAACTCAGGGTAGTATCTCTTCCTTCTTTTTCAGTCTGGCAGTTTTTGTTTCTAATACCTGGTATATTTTCTACCCCCTCTGGAAATATATGCTGCCTCCAGGTAGGTTTTCGTACAGTAGTGATGGGTTAGTGCGTTCATAGGGTCTTCGTGCATCTTTGCTTTGACTATTTCTGCAAAGTTTCTTCTCTTTAGCTTCCCATTTCCGAAATTGTTTAGTCTCTGGTGCATTGGATGGTCAGTCAGTCTTCTGAGTTTCTCTGATTGCAGCTGGGCTCTGCAGTCTCTTCTGTCGGCCATGGATTGCAGTTTTGTAATCTTTTCAAGTTCTACCTTTGGCGTTGACTTCATGCCTCCTGTTATAACTCTCATGGCTTGGTTTTGGAGTTTGCTAACTTTATCGAAGTTCGCCTTTGCTGCTGTTGTCCATGCCGCAATGCCATACTCGAGAACTGGTCTCACTCTTCCAGTGTACAGTTTCTTTAGTATGCTTTCGTCTGTTCCCCAGCTTGTGCCAGCAAGTTTCCTCATGATTGCCATTCTTTCTCTGGCTCTCATTCGGTTTCTCTCAATCTGACTTTTCCATGTCATGCGCCGATCAAATGTGACTTCCAGATAGTTTGGGTTGTCGTTTGGCTGGAGGTATTTGCCGTTTAGACTTAATTTGGTGTTTTGGGGTTTGATTGAAAGCGAGAATATTGTACATGTGGTTTTGTCCTCGTTTATTTTGACCAGCCATGAGTTCGCCCACTCTTCCAGCGATGTTAGGGCCTGCTGCATCTGATTTCTTGCTATGGTGAGATTCTTTTCAGAGGTCCACATAGCCAGATCGTCTGCAAACATTGAGCTATGGACTCTTCTTGGTATAATTTCTATATTATCATTTATATACACCAGGAAGAGTGTGGGTGACAGTACTCCCCCTTTGGGTACTCCCTGCTCAAGTGTCACTTTTTTGCTCATCTGCCCTTGTACTTGGACTCTGGCCGTTCTGTTTTAGAGGTAGTGGTTGATCCATTTGTACATTTTCACACAAACATCACTTCTTCTTAGCTTGACTCCAAGTCCATCTTTCCAGACTTTGTCAATAGCCTTTTCCCGGCCCACCCAGACCGCTACTGTGTGTTTCTGTTTCTGGTAGGCATCTTCTATTTCCTGGGCTATGAGGATGAGCTGGTCCTCAGTGGATCTGTGCTGTCTAAAGCCGGCTTGCTGTGGAATTAGTATTCGTTTTTCTTCCAGATGCCACATCAGTCTAGTGTTTATCATACGTTCCATCAGCTTGCCGACACAGCTCAGTAGGCTGATAGGCCTGTATCCATTTGGATCTGTTTTGTCTTTTCCTTTCTTTGGTACTGGTACAAGTACTGCGTCTTTCCATGCCTGGGGTACAATTCCCCTTTTCCAGCTTTGGTTCAGGACTGATAGCAGTTTCCTCTTTGCTGTTTGGCCCAGCCCCATCAGCATTTCGTTTGTTATTCCGTCTTTTTACGGGAGATTTCCTTTTCTTTAATGTTCTCATGGCCTCTTCCATTTCGCTCATTGTTAGTTTTGCCATCATATGCTCTTCAGGTGCCGTATTGATGTTGTCGTGCCCCTTTTGCTCTTCACTAATGTCCGTATGCCTATCTGCAGGGACATCTATGTGGTTCGCTTTGGCATAGTGTTCAACAAAGGCGTTTGCGGCTTTTTTTCCAGTGAGCAAGTTTTCGCCCTGCTTGATGGTAATTTGTTTGTTTGACGAGATTTCGTCATTCATGGCTAACTTCCATAGTTTGTTCCCTTCTTTGTCTAGGTTGAGGCTTTCCGTTTTGTTTTTCCAGCTTTCTCTTGCTGTTTGGTTTAGAGTGTATTTGTATTTCGCCGTGGTGGCTTTGAGGGCGATGTTTGCCTCCATAGATTGTTCTCGCTCTGCCATGTTCCTAGCATTTGCGACTACGTCTTCCGCTTTTTGCAAGTCATCATTCCAATAGGGCTTATAATTTTTCCTTTCCCCTCTTGGAATGGTTTCAGTGGCAGCTTGCATTATTGCTTTGCTTAGGCTTTCCACCATGGGCTTCATTTTGTTGTTCCGTGTGTTGATGGTTTCACACAGCCCATCTGTCAGGCTTGCAAATCTGTCCCATTCGACTCGTTTGTAATTCCAACGTGGGAGCAGTTTTGTTTCATGTGGGCCTACTTCCATAAAATTGTGTATTTAAAATATATTTTTAATATTATGACAATGCAGAGGCAACACAACCTGAGGAAACTATGACAGAACCAACAGCAAACCAACTAAAGTTAACATTTTAAGAACACGTTTTTCCTATGGCAACATACGTCTGCGAAACATAAACAGTAACCCTAACCCAGAGAATTAAAATCGAGTCCTTCGAATCGATATGTTATAAAACGTTTCTCAGAATACCATAATCGAAAACAAGAAAAATGCATTCATTCGACAAGAGTTGAGCAAATCGGAGAACTGGTTCATAAATTCCATCGGGAACAATACTTTGAAATACTTTGGCCACATCAACAGAATTAATGGTCTTGAGAGAGAGAATTGAAATGGAGGGTATGGTGCTGGAAAGATTGACAGAGGCAGACGAAGAAGGCGATAGAAAAAAAATGCCGAGGAATGCTTAGGCATGACTCTGGGGCAGACTGGAAATTTGGCAAAAAATTAATTTTCTTTTAGACGGGCTGTGATGGGAGCGACATTTTGCTAATGAAATTCCACAGGAGGAAGGTGATGATGTATTAAAAACACTTAAAATACACAGACTCGGTGGACAATTGTGAAATCTTCTTCAATTTAGACTTTAGTGGACGGTAAGGACAATTGACCCTTACGAAAGTTACGAAATTGGGCGCCAAGTATGAAAAGGTTGACCGGGCCTGCATGAACATGCCACACTAGTAGAGGATTTGTACCCAATTACAGCTCCCTCCCTACGTGATGAGGAAGTTTATTAAAATATGAGAAATAGAAGTTCAGGTAAACGAACAACAGTCATGACAGTTAAAGGCTTAGAAACCGGGTGATATCGGCGTGGCCTCTCTGATTAAGTGCAACGGTTTGACTAGGCTCAGCAATCTTTATCTGTTCGTCACAGTCCGGTAGAGGTTTATCTTCTTCTTCATTCATCCTCAGATCAAGGTTCCGGTTTCTCTTACAAAGGACACCGTTATTTGTAAGGCTGTTTGATCTATATACAGCTTTTATCTCATATCTGTCTCACGAGGCCAGTATTGTTCTCTCTTTTCCTGCGTGAACGTGCAGCTTTGCAGGATGTGTTCCACGGTCACGATATGCTCCCCACATGGGCACCTGTCATCTGTCCCAATCCTCATGTTGTTGTAAAGATGACCTTTGAGTCTGTTATGCCCAGTTCTCAGTCTGAAGAAGATGACTTGCTCTTCTCTAGTTCAGTTATAGTAGCTGTCTTCTTTTCGGAAGTCGGGGTGTTGATCAGCCCATTTTACCCTGAAGTTGGCTTTAATTATGGTCTTGGCCTCATTATATGTGATACTCAATTCTGTTTGTGGGGATGCTCCGCCATTCTTTGCTAGTTTGTCTGCAGCTTCATTGCCTTTAATATTGCAGTGGGATGGGATCCACTGTATGACCAACCTTGGGTGTTCTGTTGAGAGATGTGTCAGAGAGAACATACATTGCTCAAGATCTTCATCTTTGTGTTGTTTTAGCGCTGCTAATACTGACGCGGCATCAGTCAGGAATACCATGTTTTCTTAGCGTATATCTTTATCTCTGATTGCAAACTCAGCTGCGGCCTTCAGTGCCTCTGCTTCTGCATGGAAATAATTGGAATATGTTCCCATGTTAATACTCGAGTTTTTTCTTCTCCATTCCTTAGTTTGTAATAGACCCCTCCACCTCCATTGGATGTAGCTTTGTTAGATGAGCCATCTGTATATACATGTGTCCATGTTTCTGGTGGGTGTACTTTCCTAAGATATTTTTCTGCGGCAGAGGATTAACGTGAGAACCTTATTCTCTTGCTTCAAATGGTGTGCGATTCTGCTACCACCCTCTGAATACTCTTACTTGATCTGTCTTTAGCGTCGTAAAGGTAGTTCTTCTTCATCTACTTCTTCTTCTTGTTCTTGTTCTTCTTCTTCTTCTGCGTTCGTTTTCAATCTCCCGCTACCAAACCCAGAAAGAGCTTAAGTAGCAGAATGTAGTCCAGAGAACGGAATGCGTTGTGTCGTAGTTTACAGCTTGACTGCGATATTTACACCTTTCGATCAAACACATCCGACTTCAGCATGCATTTTTTGAGTACCGGGTTAGCATTCCCTCTTCGATCCCTTCTCCTTAGCCAGTCTTCCCTGCTGCAGCCTGTTATCCAGGATCACCGCGTGGAGGTGTAGAAGGGTCTTGGCAGCTCTGGTTCGCTGGCCCTGGCGCTAGCAGTCAGCTATGGGTCGCTGACCACTGCAGCTCATGCGCTGCTTAGCGTCTTGATCCCGTAAAGGTAGTTCAAAAGCATACATTGCTGTTGGGAATGAAGTGGTAGAGACTTCATTGTACTAGACCTTAGCTTCATATGAGGTTGTCAGTTCCCGTCTTTGGCGTTTACCCTTCCCTAACAGTAACTCAAGTACCCATTTACAGCTGTGCTCAACGGCACGTGCAAAAAGTAGGAATCGAACACAGAACATTTGCCAAGAAAATAGTTTTCTCTACCAATCAGCTATATCAAATCTTCAGTGTTCTCTGTGTCATTGAACTCTGGGTTGCACGATCTTTTATGTAACTAGACATGTCCATGTTTGCGTGGCCTTCTACTTCACCTATTCAACCAACTCTAATCTAGACAGTGGTCTCAAGGTAAGGTGTCCGCCTCGGGTGCCGAAGGTCGCGGTTCGAGTCACGGTGGATATCGGGATTCTTTCACGTGGATCATCTGGGAAAAATTCCCGTGATCTCTGGGTAGTGAGATCGGGATACCGTGTTCATTGGGGAGCCCGTTAAAAAGCCATTGGCAGTTAGAAATTGAATAGAGTATGCTTAACGGTCGCTGCTAGGATAAAATTGAGATTCTATTAAAAAATCTGCCAACATTATTTATACCTTCTCCCAAGCATAGTAAGTCACAGGAATTAAAAATACCTACTACGAATTACCTTCGCTACCTAACAACATACATTAACAACATGCTTACGTGAATACCCTGATTCCAAGTATTCCACATAACCTAGAAAGCTGAACATTTGTACACAGCCTATATTAGTGCGATATGTTGATCTATAGAATGTTCACAGGTCCTGGACAGGTCAATGCAACGTTTGAACCGACAAAAATAGTTTTTTTTAATATTTGCTTGTTATCACAGCTCCTACATCTCTTCCTGTGCTGTTCTGTCTTCAGTTTGGTGTTTTCTTCAACCATCTTTTGTGTGTTGCGCCAACCTGTTTTTACACGTACACGAAACCGGCCTAAAGTGTTCAGAAAAGAAAAGAATACGAGGTGACTTAATACAGGTTAAAAAAAGAATCAAAGGAACAGATAAATTAGACTATAACAAGTTTTTCAAAATACAATCACCTACAAGAACAGGAGGACATAGTTATAAATGAACTAAATAAAGGTCCAGATTAGATGTTTGGAAATATTTTGTAGTCAGAGAGTGATGCATTCTTGGAATGCATTGCCACAGGAAATAGTGAACGCAGTGACAATCAATGCATTCAAGAATAGATTGGATGTGTATAGCTTTTAGAGTAAGGTAATGTAAATTAAACTGGTTGTATACAGACTCTGCAGAGTCTTCTAAACCAATATAAAGACGTTAAGTTCAGTCAAGAATCTGCAGGCACCTGTTAGTGCACTCCATAGACAAACGATGCGAAAACAGGATCACGTGGTGTGGGGGATATTTGGCAATTGACACTTTTCTGTATTTTCTACATCAGATCTGGAAATACACCCGCGCAAATATTTACACTACACTACTCTATCTGTCTTTCCCTCTCTCTCTCTCTCTCTCTCTCTCTCTCTCTCTCTATCTGTCACTCCCACTCGTCATAGAGCGTGAAGTTAAACACACAGACCCCTCATGAACGCTGCAATCTTTGGTCCATATTTCTGAGTCATGCTTCAAAAACATCCTTTACCGAGGTCTTCAGTAATATCGTGTAACAGAAACGCTGTGTTACAAAACGAAAATAAGTAACGGTTTAACTTAAGACATGTGCAAGGCAGACCAGTGCCAGCTGAATGCATTCACTGCAGAGGCGCCGAAGACGAAATGAACAAGACAGCAATCAGTTAGATGTGGCGACTGCATGTGTCACGACCACCGAATCAGAGCTGCGTAAGAACCTACTCCGTCTCCAAGGGTCAACGATAGAAACCTGCTTCGTCAGTGAAGTATGGCTGAGAGAATAGGGATCAAAGAGAGAAGACGCAATGAACAAGGCGACAGCAATCAGCTAGAAGTAGCGACTGCATACGTCAGGACCAGCGAAGCAGAGCTGTATAGGAGCATATTCCGCTTCCAAGTGACGGCGGTAGAAACCTGCTTCGTCAGTAAAGTGTGGTTGAGAGTATAGGGGTCTGTATGAGACAAAATACAATTTTGCTTAAACAGTAGAAGACTGCAGTCTTCTACTGTCCTACGACTTTTCCCTATTGCTGGGGTAGTCGAGGGGTTTTATAGACTGAGAACTACAGGCCGCTTCGCCACTGTTGTCGCCACGTCGTGTGCTGACTGTGTTTGTTTATTTCATCCTCAACAGAAAAAAACAACATATGCCATACCGGAGATTCGAACCGATGCCCCCCCACCCCCTCCCTTGTCGGCAGGCAGGCAGCATCGAGACCATTCGGCCACGGAATAGAGGTCAAAGAGAGAAAAGACAAATACATTGAGTCAAATATGTCGTTTTGAAGCGAGATGTGCTGCGCTGAACAGTGCTGATGTCGCAATGTCGCTGTAAAACTATGACAGAGTAACAACAAATATATTTCAGGACGAGCAAATAAGAAGAAGAAGAAGAAGAAGACGAAGAAGAAGTTGAAGAAGAAGAAGAAAAAGAAGAAAAAGAAGAAGAAGAAGAAAAAAGAGAAGAAAGAAAAGAAGAAAAAAAAGAAAAAGAAGAAGAAGACGACGAAGAAGAAGAATAAGAAGAAGAAAAAGAAGAAGAAGAAGAAAAAAGAGAAGAAAGATAGGAAGAAAAAAAAGAAAAAGAAGAAAAAGACGACGAAGAAGAAGAAGAAGAAAAAGTTGAAGACGAAGAAGAAGAAGAAGAAGAAGAAGAAGAAAAGAAGAAGAAGAAGAAGAAGAAGAAGAGGAAGAAAAAGTTGAGAAAGAAGAAAAAGTTGAGGAAGAAGAAGAAGAAGAAGCTGAAGAAGAAGAAGAAGAAGAAGAAGAAGAAGAAGAAAAAGGAGAAGAAAGAAAATAATAAAAAACAGAAAAAGAAGAAGAAGACTGCAATGGTCCATACTCAATCGACATATTAGTTCAGTTCAAGTACGATCTCAACATCGATTATCGGCTGCAATGGATCCCCAACGTCTTCTCTCTCTCTTACTTGATAGTATAATTTCACAGACTTGTCCATCGTCTAGTGCATCCTCCCACTCATAGCGTTATTTACCTCTGACACGTTTGTTTCTGAACTTTCTTTCTAGAATTCTTTTTAGCAATGTGTAAACCTTTCTGTCAGATGCATCCATTTCGGGAGCAGACATTTTTTTAGTACCGGGTTAGCCTTGCCTCTTCAATCCATTCTCCTTAGTCAGTCTGTTGCAGCCTGTTTTCCAGGATCATTGCCAGGAGGTATAGAAGTGTCTTGGCAGCTCTGGTTTGCTGGCCCTGACGCTAGCAGTCAGCTATAGGTCGCTGCAGCATCTTAATCCTCATCTGCATCACCAATTTATGTAGTTCTTGTTCGCTTTCAGCTAGGAAAACTGTGTCATTGACATGTCTGATATTATTTATTGACACTATCGAAACTGAGTCCTGGTGTATCGTCTATTTGTTCAAAAATCTGTTCTGTGTAAATGTCATACAGACAAGGGGAGAGCAGGCTTCCTTGTCATATTCCATATCGTAAATATATATATTGTGAATAACTCGTGACGGATTCCGTGGCGAAGTGGACTCCGGACTCCGCCGTTTTTTTCACGGATGCTTGATCGTCCCCTAGTCGTTTTGTCCTTGACTTGCCACTGGGGTGGTGCGGCTCGAGACGAGAGAGTGAGGATAAAAAGTAGCGCAGTTAATCCTCACTAAAAATAGCGCTAGCCATCGTCTTTGTCTTTGCCTTGCTTTTGAGTAACTTCTGCCAGATCCTACATTCGTAGTTTCTTCCAGAATAGGTTGCTAGGTATTCTAGTGTCTATCCCATCTTTACCCATGTTTTCCAGATATGTAATTAATTTCTCTTGATAGACTTTGCGAAAGGCCGTTCTGTAGTATCTTACGGACAAATAACTGATTTTTTTAATTATGTGTATTATTCTGCGTTTACAGAGCTTTTCTTCTCTTGTTCCGCTGTGCAGTCGAAATCATAACCTCTAAACCCGAACTTCATTGTCTATTCTATGCTAAATTATCTCATGTACACTTCAGCGTATTTTCGTAATGGCGTGTTTCATTAGACTGGTTGTTCTCAAATCTGAACATTCACGAAGATTTCTGATAGTGTTATATGTGTAATCAAGTCGCGCTGTACTTATCCTGTATTTTAAATCTCATTACACAGATGAGTGATTTAATCTACACCGATATAAATATATATATAAATCAGGGTTACGACCTATTGCTGTGGAAGTCTAGGGGTTTTTCAGGTTGAGGACCACAAGTCACTATGTCACTGTTGTCGACGCGACGTGTGCTGGCTATGTTTGTTTATTTCACTATAAACATAAAAACAACATGCATCTTACCAAGGATCCGATTATCTGCCCTCCTTGTCGGCAGGCAAGCATTAAAACTATTCGGCCACGCATGTAAGTAGTATGTCCTTTGCAGAACTTACAATTGCCTTACTATTTGGATGTTTTAAGTTTGTTGGCAAGTGTGCAGTAGGGTTGTTCTTGTTTACGAATGCCAATAATGAGTAGTTACTTTTGTGTGCGTCCTAAAAAGGCCGTTAAGTGGCAGGTTGTTGTAGCTTTCCTCACATTCCGAGCATGCTGATGAAGGTAGACTGTGGTCCTCTGGCGGTTGTGCTATGCTTGGCTTCATCTGCGTGTCGCTTACTACTACGGAGATTACGTCGAACCTCATCTTGTTAGCCAGACTGCTGTTTTCGACAAAGTCCCGTTTCCAGGCCGATCAACGTGGAGGTCAGGTAAGGGTCTTGGACAGCATATTTCGCCTGAGCCTGACTAACATTGTCTGATCAGTGTGTTTTGCATGACCCTGACTAACATTGTCTGATCAGTGTGTTTTGCCTGACCTTGTGTCGGGCAGATCCGGGTGTTTGGCAGATCGGTGTGTCGGGCAGATTGGTGTGTCGGGCAGATCGGTGTGTCGGGCAGATCGGTGAGTCATGCAGATTGGTGTGTCGGGCAGATCGGTGAGTCATGCAGATTGGTGTGTCGGGCAGATCGGTGTTTCGGGCAGATCGGTGTGTCGGGCAGATCGGTGTGTCGGGCATACTGGTGTATCGGGCAGATCAGTGAGTCGGGCAGATCGGTGTGTCGGGCAGATCGGTGTGTCGGGCAGATTGGTATGTCGGGCAGATCGGTGTCGGTGTGTCGGGCAGATCGGTGTGTCGGGCAGACTGGTGTATCGGGCAGATCAGTGAGTCGGGCAGATCGGTGTGTCGGGCAGATCGGTGTGTCGGGCAGATTGGTATGTCGGGCAGATCGGTGTGTCAAGCAGATTGGTGTGTCGGGAAGATCGGTGTGTCGGGCAGATCGGTGTGTCAAGCAGATTGGTATGTCGGGAAGATCGGTGTGTCGGGCAGATTAGGGTGTTTGGCAGATCGGTGTGTCGAGCAGAATGGTGTGTCGAGCAGATTGGTGTGTCGGGCAGATCGGTGTGTCGGGCAGATCGGTGTGTCGGGCAGATCGGTGTATCGGCACAGATATCGCAGTCTCGCTGTAAACTACGTCACAAAGTAACAAAAGTCGTTTAAAGATGAACGTCGAAAAAGAAGCGCAGTTCTTTCATATTTCATATTGCTTAATTTTCCTTTGTTTCTACTGTCAATTCAGCAATATATTTTAACTTGTCTCTACTCATATTCTTTCTTACTTTTATGTTGGCTTCAGTGTTTATTAGCTGAGCCTTGCTCACATATTTCTAGCGTTGCTTCTGTTCTACTTTTTCTTCACCATTAGTCTTGAAAATGATGTATTGTGTCGTTGTTTGCAGCAAGGCTGTGATATCTTCGGCTTTCTTCTTCTTCTTCTTCGTCTTCTTCTTCTTCTTCTTCGTTCGTTCTCAATCTCCCACTACCAAACCCTGAAAGGGTAAGTAGCAGAATGTAGTCCAGAGAACGGAATGCGGTGCGTTGTAGTTTACTGCTTGGCTGCGATATTTGCACCTTTCGGTCCAACAAATCCGACTTCAGCAAACATTTTCTGAGTACCGGGTTAGCATTCCCTCTTCGATCCCTTCTCCTTAGCCAGTCTGCCCTGCTACAGCCTGTTATCCGGGATCACCGCGTGGAGGTATAGAAGGGTCTTGGCAGCTCTGGTTCGCTGGCCCTGACGCTAGCAGTCAGCTATGGATCGCTGACCACTGCAGCTCATGCGCTGCTCAGCATCGTGATCCCATCTTCGGCTTTCATCTCGACACATTTGATTTCAGCACAGCTTTTTGAGCACCAGATACGCTTTCCCTCGTCGATCCCTAATCTGTTAGTCAGACTGCATGACTGCAGTCTGATTCCAGGACCGCCACTCGTAGGTGGAAAAGTGTCTTGACCAGCTATTGGTTACTGGCAAAGATGCGCATTCACTGCTGTTATTGAGCCTCTGCTTCTGTACTAATTGTTTTCTGAAATGTTTTCCCTTTCGTCTTCGCAAAACGTTTTGTTGTTATCAATGTTTTGTGTTGGCATCCTCTTTTTGAGAGAACATCTCCACAAGTCTCCTCCCACACATTGTTTCAATCTCTAAGTCAGTGCTCCTCTGTATGCTGAATTTCTTCTAGTTGTTGCAAGACATTATTCCTATTTCAAATCGTAAAAATGAATTAATTGAAGCTGTAGAATTACTGAAGATTAAAAGTCGACAACAAATGTTATATGCATTGGTTCAGTGAATGCACCAGTACAAACATATTTATATGCAATGGTTCACTGAATGTACGTGGACAAAAACATGTATATCAAATGGTTCAGTGAGCGCACCAGGACAAAAACAAATTTGGGCAATGATTCAGTGAACGCACCAGGACAAAAACAAATTTGGGCAATGATTCAGTGAACGCACCAGGACAAAAACAAATTTGGGCAATGATTCAGTGAACGCACCAGGACAAAAACAAATTTGGGCAATGATTCAGTTAACGCACCAGGACAAAAACAAATTTGGGCAATGATTCAGTGAACGTACCAGGACAAAAACAAATTTGGGCAGTGATTCAATGAACGCACCAAGACAAAAACAAATTTGGACAATGATTCAGTGAACGCACCAGGACAAAAACACATTTGGGCAATGATTCAGTGAACGCACCAGGGCAAAAACAAATTTGGGCAATGATTCAGTGAACGCACCAGGACAAAAACAAATTTGGGCAATGATTCAGTGAACGCACCAGGACAAAAACAAATTTGGGCAATGATTCAGTGAACGCACCAGGACAAAAGCAAATATGGGCAATGATTCAGTGAACGCACCAGGACAAAAGCAAATATGGGTAATGATTCAGTGAACGCACCAGGACAAAAACAAAAAGATAACCGCGTTACGATCACGAGACCATCGTCAGGGACAAACAACAAACAACTAATAATAAAACAACAAACAATTAACAACAAACAACTAACAATAAAACAACAAACAACTAACAACAAACAACTAACAAATCACACAAGAAAAATAAGTGTACAGTGAATGTCTAATATTGTTTTCTTGTGACATAACGTAATTAGATGTCTCAACTACTCGTGGCATACATTGTCAACGCAATGGAACTGTATGTAGAGGAAGGAAAAACCAGATATAATAGGGTTAACAGAATCATGGGCATATGAGGACATTGCAGATGGTGAACTTGAAATAGAGGGATATACAATGTTAAGGAAGGTTAGGATAGTTGGAGACAAGGCTATGGGGGTGGTGTTTTATTATACTGTATAAATTCCGTTAATATAACTTTATTATAAGGATTTATCATGCGGTAACAAAAATGAAAGTGTATGGGGTGAAATAGAAAGTGGGGGTGAAAAAACAGTGATTAGAGTATGCTATAGATGTCCATCAAGTCAAAAGGAGGAAGACGAGGAGCTGATTAGTAGCATAGTAAAGGTAAGTGATAGGAAATTATTATTAATGGGGGATTTCAACTTTCCAGAAATAAAATGGGATATGGCAGAAGCACTTGTAGAGACAAAACCTTTTGTTAAGTGCATAACTGAAAATTTTTTAATTCAACATGTAGTAGCAGCCACCAGAGGCAAAAACATACTCGACCTAGTTTTTACTACAGAGGAAAATATGATTGAAAACGTTACCGTTGGGGAACTGTTTGGCTCAAGTGACCATCAAATCATCCGATGGGATCTTATTGCAGGGAAAGAAGTAAACATAAACACGCGAACATATGACTACTCTAAGATAGATGTTAAGAAGATGAAGTAGGCAGTGAACCACATAATCTGGGAAGATATTGTCGGAGGAACAGATGTTGAACAGGAGTGGGAGAGTTTTAAAACAGTTCTCGAAACGCTAAAAGAGGAATGTGTTCCATATAGAGAGGTAAACCCGAAGCGTAAAAAGTGGATCACTAAAACTGTAGTTAAATGTAGAAGAGCTAAAAATAAAGCATGGAAAAAATATATAGAGGAAGGTAAATCAAAAGAAACATATTTAAAATATTTGGACAAGCAATACATATCTCAGAAAGCGAATAAAACAGCAAAAACAGACTTCGAAAAGAAACTTGCTCAGAGGATCAAGACTGATAGTAAAAGCTTCTTCTCTTATGTTAGAAATAAACAAAGATCAAAGGACAAAGTAGGCCCTCTCATAGACACAGGAAAAAAATAAGTGAAAATAGGGAGGCAGCAAATCTACTCAATCACTACTTTGGCACAGTGTACACAAAAGAGGACTGCTCCAAGAACCCAGAGCCTGTAGATATTTTTCAAAGAGACATGGATTCAGCAGGATTAGGATCAATCTGTATTACAGAGGAAATGGTTTTAAAAAAATTGGAGGGGTTGAAAGTGGATAAATGTCCAGGTCAAGATGGTAGTCATCCAAAATTGCTTTTTGAAATTAGAGACCAATTAGCAAAACCATTGGCTTTGTTATGTTCTCAATTACTTGCACAGGGGATTGTTCCACGGGGTTGGAAAGATGCGGGAGTGATCCCCTTATTCGAAAAGGGCAAAAAAGCTGATCCAGCAAACTATAGACCTATGAGCTTTAACGAGCATAGTCTGTAAATTGTTAGAGTCAATAATCAAAGAAAACATTATAATGCATTTAGATAAATTTAATCTAATTAGAAATAGTCAGCATGGGTTTACCAGAGGGAGATCATGCTTAACAAATATATTAGAATTCATGGAGGAAGTTACCAAAATGTTAGATAAAGGGGAGCCAGTGAACGTTATTTATCTGGATTTTGCAAAGGCTTTTGATAGAGTACCTCATCAAAGATTATTTCGACAGTTAAAATCACATGGAATAGGTGGGGAAGTTGCCAAATGGATTGAAAATTGGTTAGCGGGAAGAAGGCAAAAGGTGGGTATAAATAAGGAGTACTCTGAGTGGAGTGAAGTGAAAAGTGGAGTGCCACAGGGTTCGGTTTTGG
Organism: Ariolimax columbianus; assembly: GCA_036924085.1. Classification (NCBI taxonomy): domain Eukaryota; kingdom Metazoa; phylum Mollusca; class Gastropoda; order Stylommatophora; family Arionidae; genus Ariolimax; species Ariolimax columbianus. Next base: position 50,428,560 of record JAVGWX010000020.1, on the reverse strand, counting down.
GACCAATTTTGTTCTTGATATATATAAATGATTTGGACATAGGTATGGGAACCATTATTGCACAATTTGCTGATGACACAAAACTATGCAGTAGTGTCTCATCTAAAGCAGAAGTGGATATATTGAGGTCGGATTTAGATAAAATTCGAGAATGGTCTGTAAGCTGGCAAATGCAGTTTAATGTAGATAAATGTACAGTCATGCACATGGGTAGATCCAATATGGAACATAATTACAGAATGGGAGAGAACAATATTAGAAAGATAGATAAAGAAAGGGACTTAGGGGTTATAATAGATCATACATGTAAGGTGAGGGAGCAAGTTCAGATAGCAGTAAAAAAGGCAAATGCAATGTTAGGGATGATAAAAAGAAATATTAAACATAGGAGCTAGGAAGTGATAGTGAAACTGTATAAAGCTTTAGTTAGACCTAGATTGGAGTACTGTGTACAGGTGTGGAGTCCTTATCAGAGAGGGGATATAGACATGCTGGAGAGAATACAAAAAAGAGCGACAAAGCTGATAGTGGGATTCCAGAATTACAGTTATGAGGAAAGATTAAAAAGAACCGGCCTACAGTGTCTCGAAGAGAGAAGAATTCGTGGTGACTTAAAACAGGTGTATAAGATGATCAGAGGAATGGATAAAGTAGACTATAACAAGTTTTTTGAAAGTACAACCACCAACAAGGACAAGAGGGCACAGCTACAAGTTGACTAAGGAGAGGGCCAGATTAGATATTAGAAAGTATTTCTTTAGCCAGAGAGTTGTGAATGCTTGGAATGCATTGCCAAGTGAGGTGGTGGAGGCTGGGACGGTCAATGCATTTAAGAACATATTGCATGCGTACAGCTTCTAGAGCAAGATTATGTAATTGGAACTGGTTGTATACAGACTCTGCAGAGTCTTCTAAACCAGTATAAAGACGTTAAGTTAAGTTAATTAGATGTCTCAACTACCCGTGACGTACACTGTCAACGTAATTAAATGTCTCAGCTGCTCGGTGCATACATTGTAGTCTTAATTAGATGTCTCAGTTGCTCTTGCCATACATTATAGTCTTAATTATATTCCAAAGCTGCTCGTGGCCTACATTGTAGTCTTAATTAGATGTCTCAGTTGATCTTGCCATACATTATAGTCTTAATTATATTCCAAAGCTGCTCGTGGCCTACATTGTAGTCTTAATTAGATGTCCCAGCTACTTGGTATATACATTGTAATCTTAATTAGATGTCACAGCTGCTTGTGACATACATTGTAATCTTAATTAGATGTAAAAGCGGGATCAAGATGCTGAGCAGCACATGAGCTGCAGTTGTCAGCCACCCATAGCTGACTGCTAGCGTCAGGGCCAAGGAACCATAGCTGCCAAGACCCTTCTACACCTCCACGCGGTGATCCTGGATAATAGGCTGCAGTAGGGCAGACTGGCTAAGGAGAAGGGATCGAAGAGGTAATGTTAACCCGGTACTCAAAAAATGGTTGTTGAAGTCGGATGTGTTGGTCCGAAAGGTGCAAATATCGCAGCCGAGCTGTAAACTACGTCACAACGCATTCCGTTCTCTGGACTACATTCTGCTACTTAAGCCCTTTCAGGGTTTGGTAGTGGGAGATTGAGAACGAACGAAGAAGAAGAAGATGTCTCACCTGCTCGGGGCAGACATTGTAGTCTTAATTAGATGTCTCACCTGCTCGGGGCAGACATTGTAGTCTTAATTAGATGTCTTAGCTGCTCGGGACAGACATTATAAGCTATTTATGGTAAACCTAATATTCTTAATGAGATTTGTTAGCTATCTCTGGGGTACCTAGTATATCTAAGACATGGAGAAGTATAGTGTGAATGGTCAACTACTGGATGACATTAGTTCCTTGTACGTAAATGGGGAAGGTTCGGTACTAACGAATGCAGGTATGACAAATTGGTTTCCAGTGCTGAGTGGTGTACGACAGGGGTGTGTTCTTTCTCCGTTTTTGTTTATAATTTACATTAATAAAATGACACAGTTGGCTAACACTGATGAAGAGTCCCTCAATGAACTGTTGTTTACTGATGATCAAGAAATATTTTACCAAGATGGAGAAGACCTACAACATCACCTGAACTATCTCCATTTCGCTTCTAACAAATATAACATAAAGATCAACACAGGAAAGACAGAGACTAAGTTGATTTTCCGTGAGCAATTACAGAGAAGTTTCTACATCACTGACATTGATATCGGGAGTTCAAATATCTAGGTTGTATGTTCACTAATAACGTCAGAGTGGACAAAGAAATTGCACATAGAATTCAGAAGGCGAACAGTGTCCACTATCAAATTGCACCGATTTTGAAACACCTTAGAACTGCTTCTTTCAACTAAGAGAAGGCAGATAAATACACTTATGTGTTTCTACATTGTGTTTCTAATGTCAATCTTGGTCCTTACTAGCAACCCATAAGAGTAAGATCCAGAGCTGTGAGATACGATGTGTAAGAAGTGCAGCCGGAAAGACAATCAGTGGCCGAATTTCCAACACCACGCTGAGGCAGACAGTGGGGACAAACCCAGTTAGAGCCTATATTGACTCTCAACAAATCAAGTGGTTTCGTCATTTAGTCAGAATGCATTATAACCAGCCTGCATCAAGAGCATATCATATACGGGTCTCCGGTTGACGAGCAAGAGGCAGATTGGACGTCCATGGACCAAGTGTGTCTCTGACACTCACATGAAGTTACACCTAGCTTAACTTAACTTAACGTCTTTATACTGGTTTAGAAGACCCTGCAGGGTCTGTATACAACCAGTTACATTTACATCACCTTGCTCTAAAAGATATGCACATCCAATCTATTCTTAAATGCATTAACTGTCCCTGCCTCCACTACCTCCCCTGGCAATGCATTCCAAGCAGACACCACTCTCTGACTAAAAAAATATTTCCTAATATCTAACCTGGACATCTCTTTAGTCAGCTTGTAGCTATGCCCTCGTGTTATTGTGGGTGACTGTATTTTAAAAAAAACTTGTTATAGTCTAATTTATTCATTCCTCTGATCATCTTATAAGCCTGTATTAAGTCACCATGAATTCTTCTCTCTTCAAGACACTGTAGGCCAGTTTTTCTGAACCGTTCCTCATAACTGTAATTCTGGAATCCCACTATCATCTTTGTCGCTCTTTTTTGTATTCTTTCCAGCATGTTTATATCCCCTCTATGATAAGGACTCCACACCTGTACACAGTACTCCAATCTAGGTCTAACTAAAGTTTTATACAGTTTGACGATCACTTCCTTGCCCCTATGTTTAATATTTCTTTTTATCATACCTAACATTGCATTTGCCTTTTTCACTGCTACCTTAACTTGCTCACTCACCTTTCCTGTATGATCTATTATAACCTCTAGGTCCCTTTCCTTATCTATCTTTCTAATATTGTTTTCTCCCATTCTGTAATTATGTTCCATATTGGATCTACCCATGTGCATGACTGTACATTTATCTACATTAAACTGCATTTGCCAGCTCACAGACCATTCTCGAATTTTATCTAAATCCGACATCAATATATCCACTTCCGCTTTAGATCAGACACTACTGCATAGTTTTGTGTCATCAGCAAATGTTTGAAATCATGGATCCCATATCAATGTCCAAATCATTTATATATATCAAGAACAAAATTGGTCGCAAAACCGAGCCCTGTGGCACACCACTTTTCACTTCACACCACTCAGAGTACTCCTTATTTATGCCCACCCTCTGCCTTCTTCCCGTTAACCAATTTTCAATCAATCCATTTGGCAACTTCCCCACCTATTCCATGTGATTTTAACTTTCGAAATAATCTTTGATGAGGTACTCTATCAAAGGCCTTTGCAAAGTCTAGATAAATAACGTCCACTGGCTCCCCTTTATCTATGATTTTAGTAACCTCCTACATGAATTCTAATAGATTTGTTAAGCATGATCTCCCTCTAGTAACCCCATGCTGACTATTTATAATTAGATTAAATAGGTCTAAATGCATTACAGTGTTTTCTTTGATTATTGACTCTAACAATTTACAGACTATGCTCGTTAAACTCACCGGTCTATAATTTGCTGGATCTGATTTTTTGCCTTTTTTGAATAAGGGGATCACTCCTGCATCTTTCTAATCCCGTGGAACAATCCCTTTAGTAAGTGATTGAGAACATAATATAGCCAATGGTATTGCTAGTAGGTCTCTAATTTCATACAGCAATTTTGGATGATTACTATCTTGACCTGGACATTTATTCACTTTCAACCCTTCCAATTTTTTAAAAACCATTTCCTTTGTAATACAGATTGATCTTAATCCCGCTGTATCCATGTCTCTTTGAAAAATATATATAGGCTCTGGGATCTTGGAGCAGTTTTCTTTTGTGTAGACTGTGCCAAAGTACTGATTGAGCAGATTAGTTTCCTCCCTATTCTCACTTATTATTATCCCTGTACTGTCTATGATAGGGCCTACTTTGTCTTTCGTTCTTTGTTTATTTCTAACATAAGAGAAGCTTTTACTGTCAGTCTTGATCCTCTGAGCAAGTTTTTTTTCGAAGTCTTTTTTTCCACTTTTTACGTTTGGGGTTTACCTCCCTACATGGAACACATTCCTCTTTTAGCGTTTCGAGAACTGTTTTAAATTTCTCCCACTCCTGTTCAACATCTGTTTCTACAACAATATCTTTCCAGATTATGTGGTTCGCTGCCTCTTTCCTCCTCTTAACATCTGCCTTAGAGTAGTCGTATGTTCTCGTGTTTATGTTTACTTCTTTCCCTGCAATAAGATCCCAACGGATGATTTGATGGTCACTTGAGCCAAACAGTTCTCCAACGACAGCACGATCCTTCGACTTGGCGAAAACAAGAAATCAACGCGTCCCGCCTCTCTGTGAGGCCGTATGGCACGGGCAATAGGGCACATAAGAAGACAACTTATGTAATGGTAAAGTAATCCTCTGATTGTCTGCTAGATTTGTATTAGTACATTCATAAACCAATATTGGTTCTACACCAAATACACAAAAATACCTCCCACACGCAGTGGACCCTGGCCACACACACAGATTAGAACCCATTTTCTACACTCTCGAACTCAGTACATCACCCACTACGTAAATTCGGTAAACATTTACCATCTTCAAAATAGACAAGAAACAGGTCCTCACGCTTAGACAGTTTATGTAAACGACACAGCTTCCTAGACTCTCGTGATTCGCCATAAACAGTGTTGCGTAAACTGAGAGTCCCGATCCCACTTGAGGCCTCGCGTGATTGGGGTGGTCGACAATTTTAGCGAAACTGCCTGTTTTGCTCTGACTATTCAATCTATTTTCAGTCCACTTGTGTCGTTAGAAGTCGTGGGGAAGTAAGACCTCCTTTGTTTCATATTATTCGGCAATCGAAAGTCCGGTGGTGACTTGCCAGATCAATCCCAGTATCTGTTACCAAACGTTAGGTAGATAACCCCTGGAATATACGATCGGCTATTTTTGGGACTGGTGGCGGTGGAAGACTAAATTAGAGCAAGGTAGACCCGCAGCCTATCAGGCGCCATCTATGCTGCTCCACTAACCACATAGCGAAGACCTGATACATTAGCCACACAGTCGCCATTTTTGTGACATATTCTCTGTGGGGCCAGAATCACTAGAATAATTTGAGTAGATTTTTATCTTGAATTTTTCCCGAGTAGCGGGCGTTAAGCCTTCTCACTTCGATTTCCAACTGTCAATGGATTTTTAACCTACGTAGAGAAAAAGAGAAATGTTTACAGATGATCCACGTGAAAAAAATCACGGTCTCCACCGGGATTCAAACCCGCGACCTGCAGCACCCGAGGCGAACACTTTACCTGGAGACCGCTGGCTCTTACTAATGTAAAGACCAAACACCAATCTGTAAATAAATTAAAGATGGTCGGATAGTAAAATTAAGTGAAGTCCCCTAGCAGACATGGCCACAGGGGATGAAGTGTTGTACACCGACTTCATTGTATCATTCTTACGCACATCAGTGATTGCCCTGTGCCTTTCCCGCAGCGGAATATGCAGCCCCAGTCTGGAAAAACTCCGCTCATGTAAAACAAGTTGATACAGCAGTGAATGAGATAGGCAGGATAGTGTCGGGGTGCCTTAAACCCACCCCCACAAACAAAATATATCCCTTAATTGGCATTGCACCACCTGATATAAGAAGAGGTGTAGCAGCGGAAATCGAACGAGGGAAACGACCCTAGACACCCGATGTTTGGCCATCAGGAACAAGCCGCAAGACTTAAATCAAGACACAGTTTTTTAAAATCGACAGAGACCATTCAGACAAGCCCGGAAGGTCGACGCATCGAGAGGCAGCGCGAAACAATGCAGGATGTATGGATAGAGCTCAAGGAAGAGGCTGCGCCTGGACACCACCTGCCCTACGCTGCGTGGAAGGCAATGAACAGACTTCGAACTGGTGTCTCAAGATGCAGAGTGAACTTGAAGAAATGGGGATACTCAGATGTCGACACATGTGAATGCGGCGCAGTTCAGGACCAAGATCATCTGATGACCTGCCCCAACCTCCCTGAAACCTGAGACATGAACGACATGATGGAGGCGAACGACAAGGCAGTTCAAGTTGCTGAATATTGGACAGATGTTGTGTGACATGGTGTTTGGACACAGAAAGTAAGTAAGTATTGTATAATGCTACATCTTGTGTTAATGAAGTAGGGTTAACGGATCCGCTGTACACTGTCTTCCTTTCCATAACAGTTAGCCACATTCCAATTTGATCTATAGAATGAAAACTAAGATTCTAGGAATAACCGCAGCTGGCAAGTTCGGGGAAACCCCCACCACAAGAGGTGGACCTCTTTACCTACTTGTTGTTGTTGTTGTTGTTGTTGTTGTTGTTGAATGCCCATAATGAGTAGGTTGACTTTTTTGTGCGCAATGAAAAGGACGTTTAGTGGTGGTTTTACGTAGCTTTCCTCACGTCCCGAGCATGCCGATGACGATGGATCAGTGCCCTCTAGACAGTTGTACTATGCTTGCTTCATCTGCGGGATGCTCACTACTATGGGGATCCCGTCGATCCCCTACCTCGTTAGCCAGACTGACAAAAAGGACAACGCGATTTCACCGAGGACAGCGTGGAAGTCGAGGTGGAGGGTCTTGGCCAGTATGTTGTGCCTGACCCTGACTAACATGTCTGATCAGTATGTTGTGCCTGACCGTGACTAACATGTCTGATCGATATGTTGCGTCTGACCCTGATTAACATGTCTGACCAGGATGTTGTGCCTGACCCTGCATTGTTTCTAAAGACTGACAGGATGTCAATAATCTATTTTCGTTTTGCTATGAAAATTGCTTTATTTGTGAGTAATAAGATGCATAACTGGTTGTCGTCCACAGGAGGTTTCCGTTCACATGGACAGAGACTGGAGCTCATGTCAATTAGTACATGACAAGACACACTCATTTATAGTTTATAATACAAAGCAAAGGTAGTCCCTTAATGTTGCGCAGTAGTTAGTGCACTTGCTTTCCAGCCGAACGATCGGAATTCAGTTCTCAGACGGTGCGAGATTTTTCCGATCGTAAAACGTCACTTTGGGCCGACAAAACCTCAACAATTGGATACCACAATAATCTTGGAAAGCAAAGGTGGCCGGCCTCATGTTGGCCACATCGGCCCTAGCGTGTCGTTGGTCAAGAAAAATATGGGCCTAGCACCATAATATGCCACACTGACATGTTAACGAGATCTTTATTTACTTTCACCATCATCAGGTGCCTTGTCGGTTGGTGTTGGCGATCATGTTCTTCCAACCGCTTCTATAACGTGTGTCGTTTAACATCTCTGTTGTTGATTGTCCCCCTTGCCATTCTCTCAGGCTGTCCAGTATCTTCTCTCTCTGCCTTCCGCTGTCTTTCTTTCCTGCTATCTTTCCCGTTGTCACGACGTGTTCCAAGCGGGCTCTTCTCATCACATGCCCAAAAATGGATGACTGTCTTGTTCTGATCCTTGTAATAAGTTTTCTTTGTGTTTGGACTGTCTTGTTCTGATCCTTGTAATAAGTTTTCTTTGTGTTTGGACTGTCTTGTTCTGATCCTTGTAATAAGTTTTCTTTGTGTTTGGACTGTCTTGTTCTGATCCTTGTAATAAGTTTTCTTTGTGTTTGGACTGTCTTGTTCTGATCCTTGTAATAAGTTTTCTTTGTGTTTGGACTGTCTTGTTCTGATCCTTGTAATAAGTTTTCTTTGTGTTTGGACTGTCTTGTTCTGATCCTTGTAATAAGTTTTCTTTGTGTTTGGACTGTCTTGTTCTGATCCTTGTAATAAGTTTTCTTTATGTTTGGACTGTCTTGTTCTGATCCTTGTAATAAGTTTTCTTTGTGTTTGGACTGTCTTGTTCTGATTCTTGCAATAAGTTTTCTTTGTGATTTATTTAGCTGGTTCCATCACATTAGTGTCAATTATTAAAATCAGTGTCTCTGTGGGGAAACTTGATTTTTTTAAATGTTTATAAGTACAACTATATCCTCCCCTGTTTACGTGCAAAACTGTCCCGTCCACTCTGTTGACGTGTAAAACTCACTCCTTTTCTGAATGTACACATACCACTATACAGTCACTTCTGTTTATATGTAATATTATCACGTACCTTCTGTTTACATGTAAAACTATATCGTCCACTCTGTTCCAATGTAAAACTATATCGTCCACTCTGTTCCCATGTAAAACTATATCGTCCACTCTGTTTACATGTAAAACTATATCGTCCACTCTGTTTACATGTAAAACTATATCCTCCACTCTGTTTCCATGTAAAACTATATCCTCCCCTCTGTTCCCATGTAAAACTATATCGTCCAGTACTGTATCATTAATATTCTTTGCAGTGTATGCAGCATTCTTCTGTACAATCACATCTCCGTTGCTTCCAAAGATCTAAAAGCTTGCTTGCTAATTGCCCATAATTCACTGCCATATGTCAGTACTGGTTTCACGAGCATCCACGGACTCTCTTTTTCAGTATTAGGTTCAAAGTTTTGTTGCACAAAATTTCTTTCATGGTCTAGAAGACCAGTTGTGCTTGGGCTGTTCTGCATTTTATTTCGTAATTGCATCGTCCATCCGATGTTATTTACTTTACTAAAGGTAATTCCCCTTAGAAGACAAGGGAGTCGGGAATGAAGTGCACGAGGCTTCATCGTGGAGAGTTCGTTTATCAGATACGGTGGCGAGCTGCCTTCATCACTGCTTTCCAGTCCTAAACAACATACCAGGTACCCATTTACAGATGGGTCTACTGTTACAGGAAAAGAACACCGTACCTTTGACATTTAAAGTTAACGCTCTACTACTGTACTGACCAGACACCCAATAAAATATAGCAAAGAAAGGTTTTGTTCCAACCTATTTGGCTTTTATAAGTTTCTTGGCAGGTGTGCAGTACGGAAGTTTGGCATTACTTTCCATACGTGGATGAACGACCCCTTCGAGAAAAGACCAGTTTTTCTATCATACTAAGCACGGCGGGATTCGAACTCGGTGCGTTGGGATTGTGAAACGCTTAGGCCACACTGCCTCAGGTGTCCCATTGTACGGTAGGAACCAATATCAGGAATGCAATTGTTAGAGACTGAATTATACTAAGCTCAAAGCTAGCATAAGGTAGGGTGGCCAGTTTCTTTCCTCGCTGTCTTTTACCTTCCTAGCCGTGTGCCAGATGCCCATTTACTGCAGGGCCGACTGGAGCGTAGCTAAAGCTGGATTCATACCCCCTTGTCCTTGCTCTACCCCTAAGCTTGTCGAACGCTCGATAATATAATGGGCGCATAAAAAACACAGCGAAATATTTGAAATGTATATCTATTTTTAAACCAACAGTGTACACATTGTTCGAAATCGTGTTATTTCATACTTCTTGAATTATTTTTAGGATCACCGTGGGACAAGGGATATGATATTTAGTTTTGGGATTTTGGGATAGATATTTTTGGACGGCGATTCTGATCTGTCCAATGGGCTGTGGGACTAAACCCTTGGCATAAAGCGCATGGTTCTTCTTTGTCCCGCTACCAAGCCCTGATAAGGGCTTTGCAAATAGGATGTTGTCCGGAGAACTGAATCGTGTTGTGTCTTCGTTTACAGCTTGACTGCGATATTTGCACCTTTCGGTCTGACATATCCGACTTCAGCATGACATTTTTGGGAACTAAGTTAACCTTCCCTTTTCGATCCCTTCTCCTTAGCCAGTCTGTCCGGTTGCAGTCTGTTATCCAGGATCACCACGTGGAGGTAGAGAAGAATATTGACAGCCCAGGGTTACTGACGGCTACACCTCTTGCACTGCTCAACATATTGATCCCAAACCGTATAATGAAACTAGTGGGATGGGTTATGAAAGGTAAGCGACAAGCAGAACTGACACGATTGGTAAGGGAATATTAAAATAAACCATGTTGGACATCATGAACCATGGCTAGGGTCTGAAGGCTGGAGAGAGCATGCGCTTGCCATGACATGACTATCAAGCGTAATGGTGACTTTACTTCGTTGTCAGTTATCGGTGAGCGATTCAATTTGCAGAGTGTGAGGGAGGAGGTGTAATGAAAAAGATAATTCAGTGGAAGACATACTTTTACATGTAAAAGAAGAGGAAGACATCTTTTTACACGTGACCAAAAGGGAGGAGAGAGCTTTACATGTAAACATAACGGAGGAGATAGCTTTACCTGTAAACATAACGGAGGAGAGAGCTTTACATGTAAACATAACAGAGGAGAGAGCTTTACATGTAAACATAACGGAGGAGAGAGCTTTACATGTAAACATAACGGAGGAGATAGCTTTACCTGTAAACATAACGGAGGAGAGAGCTTTACATGTAAACATAACAGAGGAGAGAGCTTTACATGTAAACATAACGGAGGAGATAGCTTTACATGTAAACATAACGGAGGAGATAGCTTTACATGTAAACATAACAGAGGAGAGAGCTTTACATGTAAACATAACGGAGGAGATAGCTTTACATGTAAACATAACGGAGGAGAGAGCTTTACATGTAAACATAACAGAGGAGATAGCTTTACATGTAAACATAACAGAGGAGAGAGCTTTACATGTAAACATAACGGAGGAGATAGCTTTACATGTAAACATAACAGAGGAGATAGCTTTACATGTAAACAAAACGGAGGAGATTGCTTTACATGTAAACATAACAGAGGAGAGAGCTTTACATGTAAACATAACGGAGGAGATAGCTTTACATGTAAACATAATGGAGGAGAGAGCTTTACATGTAAACATAACGGAGGAGATAGCTTTACATGTAAACATAACGGAGGAGATAGCTTTACATGTAAACATAACAGAGGAGAGAGCTTTACATGTAAACATAACGGAGGAGATAGCTTTACATGTAAACATAACGGAGGAGAGAGCTTTACATGTAAACATAACGGAGGAGATAGCTTTACATATAAACATAACAGAGGAGAGAGCTTTACATGTAAACATAACGGAGGAGAGAGCTTTACATGTAAACATAACAGAGGAGATAGCTTTACATGTAAACATAACGGAGGAGATAGCTTTACGTGTAAACATAACGGAGGAGAGAGCTTCACGTGTGAAAATAAAGGAGAATAATATTCAGCATATAAACATAAAGGAGCATACTATTTCACGTGTAACCAAAACGGAAGAAATATGTATATGTGTAAACAGAGAAGATGATATAGTTGTGCGTGTAAACAGAGGCGAAGTGATAGTTTTACATGCGAACAGAGTTTAATGTGTAAACAGGAGTCGAGAGAGTTTTACATGTAAACAGAGATGCATGTGTAAACAGAAGTCGAAACAGTTTTACATGAAAAAAAGGTGAGGATATATATTTACAGGTAAACAGGAAGGAAGATGCATGTTTAATGTAAACGAACAAAAGGAGATTATTTTACATGAAAACAGAAATGAGGAGATAGTTTTACGTGTGATCATAAATGAGGATACATTTTACATGTGCAAAAAAGGAAAGACGATTGATTATTGATCCAGCGGTATATATGCTCCTGCCCTTTGGCCCTAAAGGGGAAGACAGTTTTATGTGCTAACAGAAAGGAGATAATTTTACATGTAAACAGAAGGGAGGATATAGTTTTACATGTAAACAGAAGGGAGGATATAGTTTTACATGTAAACAGAAGGGAGGATATTGTTTTACATGTAAACAGAAGGGAGGATATAGTTTTACATGTAAACAGAAGGGAGGATATAGTTTTACATGTAAACAGAAGGGAGGATATAGTTTTACATGTAAAAACAGGGCAGGGGGGCACTGTTAAATGTCAACAGAGAGTAAGTGATAGTCGTATGTGTACACAGAGGGAAAGTGATAGTATTACAAGTAAACAGATATAAGGAAGCAGTTTTATATGTAAGTAGAGGGAACGAGTGAGTTTTACTTGTAAACAGAATGTACGGTATAGTTTTACATGTGAACAGAGTGGACGATATAGTTTTACATGTAAAAATATATAGGGAGACAGTTTTGTATGTAAATCGAGGGAAGGGGCGAGTCTTACATGTAAACAGAGTCGACGTGATAGTTTTACATGTGAACAGATCGATCGATATAGTTTTAGATGTGAACAGAGTCGACGATATAGTTTTACATGTAAACAGAATGTACGTGATAATATTACATATAAACAGAAGTGACTGTATAGTGGTATGTGTACATTGAGAAAAGGAGTGAGTTTTACACGTAAACAGAGTGGACGGGACAGTTTTACACGTAAACAGGGGAGGATATAGTTGTACTTATAAACATTTTTTTAAATCAAGTTTTCCCACAGAGACACGGATTTTAATGATTGACACTAATGTGATGGAACCAGCTAAATAAATCATAAAAGCTTTTATATTTGACTGCCGTCATCGTATTTTAAAGAGGAAAGCTAACGTAATTTTGAAAATATTTAAATTTAATGTAAAAAAGAAAAATACGAGGAATGAAATGAAATCAGCTTATGTAATTTGTACAATAACGAGATTTCAGAATAACCCTACAGCAATTTTTGTCGGTTAGATTTCCGGTAAGTCGGTCAGATGTGGATTTAATAAGGACTAAGATTGCAAAAGTGTTCTAGATCCTTGTGGAGTACATGTCTTTAATAAATACACACGCACACACAAAATCATCACGAGCCATCTCATAGATCTCCGTACTATCTTCTCTCATGTTTGGCCGAGTTACACTTTTCCATTTACTTGACATGTCCATTTGTTGAAATGGGTGCAAACCCATCACTACTGTACGAAAACCTACCTGGAGGCAGGATATATTTCCAGAGGTGGTAGAAAATATACCAGGTATTGCAAACAAAAACTGCCAGACTGAAAAAGAAAGGAGAGACACTACCCTAAGCTTCATAACGAAAAGCTACCCAAGCATGGACTGGACCCATGCATACACCGACGGTTCTGTAACAAACACTACACAGAACGGAGGGGCAGGAGCATTCCTGAACCTACCAAATGGCAGAAAAATAACACTGTCATTCGCTACTGGTAAGTACACAAGCAATTTCAGAGCGGAGGCAGAGGCACTGAGGGCGGCAGTGGAAGAAATGGTGACACACAGTGAAAATGAGAGCCATATAGTCCTGCTGACAGATGCTCTCGCCGTAGTCACAGCGCTAAAAAGCCAGAAAAACACTGAGCTAAATGACTTAAGAGCAGCACTCTGCAAACTGTGCCAGCAGTCCGCACCAAAAAGGGTAGTGGTACAGTGGGTCCCGTCACACTGCAACATCCAAGGCAACGAGGAGGCAGACAGACTGGCAAAAGAAGGTGCAAGACTACCACAAACAGATACCAGTATGACGTACGAAGAGTCAAAACGGCTTATCAAAGCCCGATACATGACCAAATGGGAAACCGAACATACTGGTTACACCAAAAACGATGCCTATTACCAGTTGAACCGAAGAGAGCAGGTCGTTGTCTTCAGACTTCGCACTGGCCACAACAGACTGAGGTACCACCTATTCAACAAATTGAAGATAGGGTGTACCGACGAATGCCCGTGCGGTACTGGTAAAATGACCACTGAACATCTGCTGCAGAACTGCTCGACATACGAGGATCAGAGAGAGCAGATGTGGCCATTGCCAGTGGAACTGCAAGACAAGCTCTATGGCAGTGGCGAGAGCCTCAGGATGACCGCCGCTTTTTTCGAAAAAATAATGGTTACTGTCTGACTGTGTACGCAGAAGAAGAAGAAGAAGAAGAAATGGGTGCGGTTTTACCTTCCTATATAATGAAATGGCCAGTCATATGCCCTTCCGAGTAGTCTCTTATGACAAGCCTGGCAGAGGACAGTGTAACTATTCTTTACTACTCTTTCGAGCCCCGGTAATAGTCGTTCAAGATGGTTGAAAAAAATAGATGTCAATTATTGTGGAGCAAAAATAACTTGCGAGGTTCCATAACCTATAATGATGACGTTAAGTGCTTTCTCCGCTTCGAAGGTTGACTTCAGTAGATCTCCAACGTACTCCGGTTCTTGCCTAGATGGTATACTCCGACAGACTAACATTAGTCCATCTCTTGATGTTGCTCTCCCATTTATAACGCTGTCTGCGTCTTTCCTGCCTGCCCTCAACCCTTCCCTCCAGTATTGCTTTCCGCAGTGTATCGTGTTTCTTTATTTGTTCTATTTTATCTGTGTAACTATTGTTATGACTTTCAGAATTTAACTTGCCATTCCTAATTTCGTCAGGACTTCTTTATTTGTTTGCTTTTCTGCCCATGAAATTCGATCCTTTCATCTGTATGACCACATTTCAATGGCCGCTATTAGAAACATGCAATTTTGCACACCTTAAATGTGGAATATTCTGACTGTGTGTACGAAATTACACCACATTCGGAGACATGAAACAGTTGCAAAAAGCCGTTAAAATGGCGGATCTGAACAACATGCGTTTCAAACAGCGAATTATTATAGCATTCATTGTTGCAGTGAAAAAAAAGTGTTGCGAATATTCACAAACACTTGTGTACTTCAGCAAGTAGAGAGACGAAGCTGCATGATCTGCAGCGGTCTGGACGTCCAGCCACAGCAACCACGTCAGACATGCTGAAACGTGAAGCTGTCCTTATTCGTAGTGATAGGCGAATCACCTCAGTGAGCAAAGGAATTCCAGTTCAAATCAAAACCTGAGATTTTTAAAGATGTGCAATATGAGTTCCTCGAAGTCTCACAAATCAACACAGAATGCTAAGAAATCGTATTTCTTTTGACTAGGAACGTTTCGATGCTAAAGGAGAAAACTTTTTGTCAGGATTGTTACAGGTGAGAAAACGTGGGCCCGCCATTTTGAGCCTGAGACAAAAAAGGCAGTCAATGGAGTGGCGTCATCCTTAATCACCATGAAGAAAGAAATTCAAGAAAACTCTTTCGACCGGAGAGATCATGATCAGTGTCTCTTGGGACATTGAAGATGTGCGGCCTCACACAAGTTTGGACAACACGTGTGGCAATAACCAAATTGGGTTAGACTGTACTCACCCATCTACCCTTTAGTCTTTATCTGGTTCCCTCTGATTTTCATATTTTTGGCCCACTTAATGCACTCCGTCTGATACATTTTTGAGGATGACTAGGGTGAGATTAAATCAGTGAGGAAATGGCTACGTGATTATGACAAAAACTGGTAGGGGAAAGACATACGTGCACTTGTTTCGTGCTGACGTAAAGTGGTTCAAGTTGATGAGGATTAAGTTGAGTAATAAATATGCTTACATAACAGATCCTTGTACTTAGTGTAAAAATGTATTGCATTTTGAATAGAGAGTTTCTGAAGAAGAAAAATGATGTGTTGCATTACATTCTGACCTCATTTCGTATTTATTATCTGGAGTTTAAAGTGTCGCTACTTGGTCAGTTACAGTTGTCAAATATTCTACCTGAACCCTAATATTTATCAACTGAATATTGCCTGTTCTGATACACTTCATATACTATTTACTGTACAATTCTTCTTCCTCGTTTGCGTTTCTTCTCAATCTCCCGAGGTCGAGCCCCCACTTAAAGTTTTTATTTTTTTTATTTTTTAAAGGACTTTGCAAATAGGATGTAGTTTGGAGAACGGATTGCGTTGTGTACCAGTTTACAGATTGGACTGCGATATTTGCACCTTTCGGTCCGACACACTGTACAATTATATCACAGTCTGTGCGTATCACAATATCTAATAAGTAGGAGCAAAGAACAAATCTACTATGATCTCACAATAATTTTATACAAGACGACTTGAGAAGATGTGTACAGTCTAGATCCAACCTACCCACATTGTGCTTTCAATGCCAAAATTGGATATTCACAAACAAGATAACGAAAACACCGTTACAACAGAGATGAAATGCTTACACAGAATGCTTGGAGTAACAAGAAGAGATGAAAACAGAAACGAAGATATTATGAGATAAGTAGCTACAATACCAGTGCTTGACCTCATCAAGAGACAACAAACCAAATAGTTCGGCCACGAAACACGTCAAACACCAGATAGTATCCCCCAGAATGCAATGTTATACAGATACAATGGGCACATAGCTAAGGCCCGGCCACGCAAACGATGGGTAACAGAAATAAGAGCAGCAGTAAAGCTTTCCGTGTACGAAGGACATACTAGGGTTCGATCAAGAAACCTCTTCATAATATATCAATGACTAGCATAAGCAGAACAAACAAAGTAAAAAAGAACTTCCAACCTCCATACATACTTACCACAAAAAAATACAAGGCTAACAACAAATGAATTCATAATGTACAGGCTTCCTGCAAGGTGAAAACCTGCAAAAATAGCCTAGTGCTCCTCGTGGAATATTATTTTTAGAAATGAAAGATAATGATAGTTTTGATATGGTACTAGACAATAAGCTGACCTTCAGTACACAGAGGGAAGTTTACAATAATAAGGGTATTTATAAATGCGTGGAAAATTCCATTCAAATGTTTTGGCGAGGTAAAAAAATATGCAACTTGACCTGAGTGGTTTTCGGGGAAAATAGAATAGTAACAATGTTTCATTCCTTGTAAATCCTAAGAGGTGACTAAAGAAGGCTGTGAATGGGGTTGCCATCTCCCCATATACAAATCATTTTGATAGAGTCGGGCTACAAATGACTGCAATCAGACGTTCCAAAAGCCAGTTGAGAGATCCAAAAACAATGTTTAGCCTATGTTGCAACAAACGGATGATGGGTAAAGTTCAGATGGTAGGTCCAGCAACTTGAACAGATCATAAGACTCATATATCTTAGGAATAGTATAGATAATCTTCTTCTTCTTCTTCTTCTTCTTCTTCTTCTTCTTCGATCAACTAATGATATGCTTGTAGTCCGGTGAGGTTCACGAAGGAGACTGTACGTTTCAGGTCTTCGGCGGTCCCTCACACCTTTTAGAGCATGGTCGCTTTCCCAGGCCAGACTGCCTCTCTTTGGTCTGTATGTGGTGCAGCCATGCAGGGTATGTTCTGATGTTTGCTTGGGTGCTGTACAATCGCGTGTGGCGGTGTCTCTAAGACCCATTCTATGGAGGTGAACCTTGAGTCTGTAATGTCCCGTTCTGAGACGAAATATCTTTGTCTATCCATTTCTGCCAAGTTTCTCTGTGCTGTCCTGTAAAGACAATGATTCTCCACAACTTTGTATACCAGCAGCATTAATTAATTCTGTTATTGTCTTTATTTCTCACTATGTTAACCCGTCTGCCTTTGTCTTTATCTCTCAACTTACTTCATCTATTTCCCTCAGAAACTTGCTGGTCGGTCTGTCGCATGCTTCTCTCGTCCTCATGAAGTCCGTCGTTTAGCTGGATTGGAAAGATATTCTGCCACTCTGCTCCTCTCATGGAATCGGTAGTATCTTCTGTCCCTTTTTGCAGGAGTCTTGCTTGCTGTCACTGACTGGTATACCATTCCTCTTCTCATGATGAAATCCTAATGTCAGAAACAAACAGGGTTCAGAATTGATAGCTGCACAGAGGATCAGCTCTTCAGGCTAACACAAAGAATAAATGATGGCTTCCAGAACAACAAGCATACAGTGGCCATCTTTTTATTTTAACTTACAACAGCGTTACGATCGTGTTTGGAGGAAAGGTCTTCTGATGAAGATGTTTAACGTGGGAATTCATGGCAAGCTATACAATTGGTTAAAGTACTTCCTGACGGAGCGAACGATCTAGACGAAGGTGTAGGATGCGATCTTTTCTAAAGAAGTTTTAGAAGAGAATTACCACAAGGCTCATCTCTAAGTTGTACTCTTTTCCTGATCGATATCAATGACTTGGATGACCAGATCAAAGGTGAAAAAGCTTTGTATGCTGATGACCTGACAATATGGCTGCGGATGGGGTACCATCTTCACCAAGAGTCACAAATTTACCATTCAAAATATAATTTTGAGATTAGAAGAACACCACTTGATTAGAGAAGAACACCCCACATATCTTGGAGTCACGTTTGACCAACAACTCAACCTCAAGCATAACATTCAGAATGTGAAGAATAAATCTGTGAGACGTCTACAGCTCTTAAAGAGGCTTGCTAGAAGGATACTTTGAGACGCTTATACATTGGTCATGTGAGCTCAACAATAGAATATAGTAGTGTGCTCTTTACAACTTGTTAAAAATATATCTTGGAATCTACGAACAGGGTGCAAAACAGTGCTCTACGCTTCATCAGTGGAGCAATGAGGAAAACATAAACTGCAGATTGCGAAATCCACACACAGGTGAAACCCCTTGAGATGCGGAGGGATACAATAATTATGGAAATTTATTAGCGAAGTAGCAGAATGAAACGGGATCATCGCAATATACTCCTTGTGGAAAACTGGCAGGCAGAAAGCAGAATTAAACACACGTCTGTACTTCACCATGTTAGTGAAATCAATGACAGATACCATCTACCAGAAATAAGACAAGAGTAGTAAAATACATACCTCCACAAGCTTTCCTTAAAACACCAGAAATACAGGCAAAATTAATAGATGATACAACCAAAAGTTCAAATCCAAGTACTCTCATTCGAGCTGCTCAAAGAACTATTGATGCCTATCCCGATGAATGGATACATTTATATACTGGTGTATCTGTGTTCAAAGCCACAGCCAAAGCAGGTTTTGGCGTTTATATAAAATACCCGGACGGATCCTCTGATGAATTCGATGATGCTTGCGGGGAGGTTTACTCCAACTATGAAGCCGAGATCACTGTACTTGAAGCGCTTTGTACCATCTGAGGATAGTTTTTTATGTCTTTCCTTCCAAGGCCCAAAAACATTGTTATTTTCACAGATTCAATGTCAGCTCTCCCAGCATTAGACGTTGCTGGTCATTGTAGAACTGACCTTATCCAAATATCTCTAGACATTGACCACATTATCACTTCCAGTGCTACTAAAATAGTTCTGCAGTGGAAATCTGGACACTCAAGCACACATAGAAATGGCAAGGCAGAGAGACCAGCAAAGGAAGGATCAAGACTAGAATAGCCACATGCAGCAATAACTTCCCAAACAACTAAAAATAATAGCAAACAAAGAAACGTGACTGAACAGATGAGCGATGGGAAATACGGGAAGAGGGGTCCGCAGACATATGGCAAGCCCCAGTCCAAATGGCACTGTAAATCAACTCACAAGAGGACAGTGTGGGCTAGTGGTTAAGTGGCACGGCTCACAGCCCGAAAGTGCTGGGTTCGATCCCTATCACACCACCGGCCGTTACCCCGGGGAAGCAAACCATTAGAAAATGCAGGAGGAAGCAGACCCTTGCATAAAATTAATGCTGAAGTCGGATGCACTGGGCCGACAAGCGCAAAAGAAAAAACACAGTGCACGCACACCGCCTTGGGGATTAGAGAAATAAGTCGAACGCGCCAAAATCAAAAAACAAACAAACTCACAAGGAAGGATCAGAGCACCATTTTCCGACTGGGAACCCAACACATCCCACTTAATAAGCATCAGAACAGAAGCCAACACATCCCACTTAATAAGCACCTGAATAGAACCCAACACATCCCACTTAATAAGCACCTGAACAGAAGCCAACACATCCCACTTAATAAGCACCTGAACAGAAGCCAACACATCCCACTTAATAAGCACCTGAACAGAAGCCAACAACATATTCCCGAGCACCAGTTGTGTACACACCCATTTGAAACCATTGATCATCGTCTCTTTGAGTGCTCAGCGCTCAATGATGTTGGGAAAATGCTACTCCCTCCACAGCCAGATACATGGAACATTTTATATGGCACTAGGCAACAACTGATAAACAGGTGCATATACCATTACATGGCATTGGGCCAAAGGAGGAGATCCCGAATCCTGCCGGATCCGTAACAAGAACAACAACGCGAGATGAAATAACCATTTCAGTTGCCATCTCCATATCGATGGTTGGCTGTAATGGATCTCCATCGTCCTCTGTCTCTTGTCTTGATGGTATAATCTGCAATGCTTTCTCTGTCCATCTTTTAATGGTATGCACGTTTGTCCTCCACCTTTCCTTCAAAAATTGTTTTCTGAATGCATTTGAGGAAGTGACGTCACACAGCAACCAAGATGGATGTATATTTTTTTGTATTCACCGTAAATGGCTGTTAGAAATCAACTCTTTGGTTTACCCTGAAGTATAAATTGGTTAGCATTCAACCTTGAAATGAAGACTCTGGACACATGTTATAGGTGTGTCGGATTGCTGAAAGCGTTTTATTTCCAGCTGCTGTATATTTCGTCATCTAGAGGCAACCCAGATTAATAATTTTGTCATTATTTTCCTGCAACATTTGATATGACCAAAACGATTGTGTGGATGTGACGGTTGTCTACTGTAACGCTGTTTACCTTGTTTGTGATACGTGTCATCCTTATATAGTGTGACATTTCGTAGTCAAGGTGGCGCAAGTGGATTACCAGCAACGATCGACTAGTTCTACAGTTGTCATTGCCATTGATGACATGTTTGTGACTTGTATTTATGGTTCGAGCACATAATCACAATTTGACTGGATTACCTCCGATGCCTCCTGTGGGTTTCAGGCAAGCAGTGTTAATCATAGCGCGTCTGTCACAATGTGGGTGGCTTTGACTTTCACTCTGTTAAAATACTTTGGGATTATCTGGAACATTATTTAGTACTTATAATTTCCTCTGCCATTATTAGTTATAAACATAGAGATTTAGTCCTCGTCACTCTACATTCCGAACATATTGAATGTCTCACGTCCGCTGTCTTGCATGATACCTGTTAACGGGAAAGGCTTCGGGAGTAAACCCTAAGGAAAAATATGAATAATGTAATATCCACAGTCGTCTCGATAATGTCTTGTTACTGGCCAAAGATAGTTCAAGACGAGAGAGTCATCATCATCATGTTACATGTCTTTGTAGAACATCGCTCTCATCACACCCAGCCGATATGAATCTTGGTCTGCAGTCAATCTTCCCCCATGCTCCAAGTTCATGTTTAGAGTATCCTTAATATATTGTATCCACCTTCGCCTTGGTCGACCCCTGCGTCGCCTTCCAGGTGCCATGCCATCCATGACCGTTCTTTCCAGTCCGTAATGACGGCCCCAAAAAATTATATTTCCGAACCATAACATTGTTTGTGAGTCAGTTTTTTTCAACATTCAGGTCTTCTAGGATGGTGTGGCTATGGGCACCAGAATGGGCCCCAGCTACGCATGCCTGTTCATGGGTCACCTGGAACACTTGATCTGGCTTCAATTCCAGGGCCCCTTTCCTTTGATGTATTATCGATACATCGACGATGGGATTGGTATGACTGACATGTCGGAGAAGGACCTCCTCAACTTTATCGACTTTGTCAACGACTTCCATCCCTCGATCAAGTTCACGTCTGACATTTCCCTCACGTCTGTCCACTTTCTGGACATCACTGTCTCTATCTGCCCTTCAGGCCTCTCCACCACTGTCTACTACAAACCCACTGACGCTCACAACTACCTCCTCTACACTTCCTCCCATCCCCTATCCTGCCGCGATTCGCTTCCTTTCTCCCAACTCCTCCGCCTCCGACGCCTATGTCAGGATGACGACGACTTCCTCCTCAGGGCCCACGAGATGCTTGACTTCTTCCGCAAGCGACTCTACCCTGAGACCACTCTCTCCTCCGCTCTTCAGCGGGTTCTTCTTATCTCCCGCCAAGACTCCCTCACTCCCACCCGCCGTCCTCCCTCTGACCGTGTGAAACTCGTCCTCACCTATCACCCTCACAGCGTCTCTGTCCGGGATATCCTATTCCGCCATCTCCCTATCCTTCACTCTGATCCTGCCACTCGCGAAGTTTTTCCCGAGCCTCCCCTTGTCGCCTACAAGCGTGACAGGAACCTGAGGGACTTGCTGGTCAGTAGTCGCCTACACACCAGCCCTCATAGCCTCCCAGGCACCAGGCCGTGCAAAAATTCACGTGGCTGTGTTACCTGCCCTCATGTCATCCTTTCTCGCTCCATTACCTTTCCTAAGGCTGAATTCTTCATCAAAGAGGGGTTCACATGCAAATCTCGTAACCTCATCTATTCCATCATCTGCCGCCAGTGTGGTATGACTTACATTGGGGAAACTGGTATGGAACTACGGGAGCGTTTCCGCCAACACCTCAACGACATCCGCAACCGCACTGGTTCCCCAATTGCCAGCCACTTCAATGGTCCTGAGCACCGGGGTATGGCTGACGTCAGTGTCACTGGTCTAGTTTCGTGCTTCTCTGACGATCGTCATCGATTCGCCCTTGAGAACAGACTTATCTCTAGTATGGGATGTCTCCAACCACATGGTATAAATATCTTCCATACTTTTTCTTAAACCCTCACACTGGCCCCCATCTATTTGTCTTCCTTTCCCCCCCCCCCCCCCCCCCGCCTCCCCCATTCTTCCATCAGTTCTCTTCCCCCCTCTCTTATATCAATATCACGCCCTCTCGGCTTATATTGCCTTCTCATTGTTCTCCTATCTGGACCACTATTTGGCCACGCTTGGCTTATCAGGCATATTCCGCCACTTTTTGTTTGACCGCTCCTATTTCAGTTTCTATCGAGTACTTGGCACGACAGGTCGCTTAGACTGAAAGCGTCTCCCACCTGATACAGATGAGTTGACCATTTTTTCTTATTTGTTGATTTGTTAGTTCAGTGTTGTTGTCCCTGATGAAGGCCTATTGGTCGTAACGTAGGTTTTGTTTGTGTTCTCGTCTCGGTGCGGTATCTGACCATACCCATTTTTAAATTTTGATTAAGCTCAACCTTAATCAACTTTTACTAGTTTTTTTTCATGTTTTTTTCCCATTCTCCCATTTCAGAGGACAGAGCAAAAGGAAAATATCATCCACACAGCTGTACAGAGAAAGTGGTCTTCATCACAAGTGATGTACGAACTTCATATATATATATATATGACTGATATATATATCGAATATTTGTTCCCACTCACTTAAGCGGTCATTCTTCAGCACAAGGTCGCTTGAATACCGTTCAATTAGATGTCAATACTGATGACTGTTGATCTCTCTCTATATATACATAGACACAGAGAGAGAGAGAGAGACTATAGCCAAAGAGAAAAGAGAAGAGGCAAACGCAAACCGAAGACAGGGTTAAGTATTAAGAAAATAGTAAAGTAACCCATAGCATTACTGCCGTAGGGGCGTGAGTTGTAAGCGATCTCACATTTCAAAGGCTCGGCTATAGTATGACGGTTGCCATCTCCCCTCCCTCGCCGCATTTACATCCCGGACTGAACCGGTACCAATTTAAGGCTGGGTCGACCCGGAAGCCATTGCGGTCTGAAAAAACACTACCGCCTCAACTGGGGAATGAACACAGGACCACTCAGATGCGAAGCCAGGGCGCTAACCACTGCGCTACGCAGAAAATAGAGAATGATAAAAATTAACTCCAAAGACAATTTGCACAGAGAACACTCAAATTCTGGCTGATACATCAGAAGCATACCACTTCATGCTAACAACATAATCAAGCTACAATATTCAGTCTGCGAACAGGCCAATGCAGACTGAAAAATCGTCTTATAAACAAACAAAAAACCGGGAATCACAGAGATGTGCACACGCGAGAATAACAAACAAACCGTGAAACATGTTCTACACGTCTGCCGGCTCCACGAGAGTAGCAGAATGAGAACCTGGCCCTCTCCCCAGCCCAATTGCAGGAAAACTTGTGTGATGACGAGGACGCCAGAGAAGTGGCCTGCAAGTTTATGTCGGGATTAGATGTGATTATTTGAGGTTAACGACAACGAGGGAAAATATAATCTATGTAGGTTATGTGTGTGTGTGTGCGTGTGTTTGCTCCTAGGCCTGGACTGTGAAACAGAAAACAACACCAGACTGCAGAAACATCGAGCGACGACGAACGATTTATCAGAAACTGGGTCAGGCAACCTAGCCGCACCTAGCCCTGGTATTACTCATAGAAATAATATCAACACTTAATGCTGGTCACTTATGCGCGCTACGTCACCAATAGCGCATAGCTTGACAAATTTAACCGATTTGTGCTGGCTGGTTTCGCGTGACTCACAAATCGCCTCTCTGCTTCCTGCATTACTGCTTTCTGTCCTGGATTGTCTCAGTGGTTGAATGGTTTTATATATTATGTGGGAAAGAAGGCTGAGCATACATGTTAGTCAGGGTCTGGCAAAATGTACTGATCAGACATGTTAGTCAGGGTCTGGCAAAATGTACTGATCAGAAATGTTAGTCAGGGTCTGGCAAAATGTACTGATCAGACATGTTAGTCAGGGTCTGGCAAAATGTACTGATCAGACATGTTAGTCAGGGTCAGGCAAAATGTACTAATCAGACATGTTAGTCAGGGTCAGGCAAAATGTACTGATCAGACATGTTAGTCAGGGTCAGGCAAAATATACTGATCAGACATGTTAGTCAGGGTCTGGCAAAATGTACTGATCAGACATGTTAGTCAGGGTCTGGCAAAATGTACTGATCAAACATGTTAGTCAGGGTCAGGCAAAATATACTGATCAAACATGTTAGTCAGGGTCAGGTAAAATATACTGGCAAAGAGCCTCATCTGAACTTCCCAGAAGTCCTCTCTGAAAATACTCTGTTTTCATGGTAGTCTGGCTAATGAGGTGAGGGATCGACGAGACTCCCGTAGTAGTGAGCGACACGCATATGAAGCCAAGCAAAGCACAACCGTATGGAAGACCCTGGTTTCCCTCATCAGCACGCTCGGGATGTAAGGAAGGCTACAACAAACCGGCATTTAACGTCCTTTACAGGGCGCACAAAAGAGTCAATCTACTCATTGTGGGCATTCAACTACAACATGTATTCTTCCCTTCTTTCATGAATCGCTAGTTCATTATTGTTCTTGTTCGTTGTTCCTGATGAAGACCTATTGCTCGTAACGAAGGTTTTCTTCTTCTTCTTCTTCTTCTTCTTCTTCTTACGCTGTCAGACGTTGACCTTTATTTTTTCGAAAAAAGCGGGGGTCATCCTGAGGCTGTCGACACTGCCATAGAGCTTGTCTAGTGTTGCCACTGGTGATGCCACATCTGCTCTCTCTGATCCTCGTATGTCGGGCAGTTTTGCAGCAAATGCTCAGCGGTTATATTCCCCGGTACCGCACGTGCATTCGTCGGTGCCACCTATCTTGTATTGTGGCCAGTGCGAAGTCTGAAGACCACGACCAGCTCTCTTCTGCTCAGCTGGTAATAGGCATCGTTTTTGGTGTAGCCAGTATGTTCTGTTTCCCAATTTGGTCATGTATCTAGCTCTAATAAGCCGTTTTGACTCTTCGTATGTCATACTAGTATCTGGTTGTGGTAGTTTTGCACCTTCTTTTGCCAGTCTGTCTGCCTCCTCGTTGTCTTGGATGTTGCAGTGTGATGGAACCCACTGTACCACTACTCTTTTTGGTGCGGACTGCTGGCATAGTTGACAGAGTACTGCTCTTAAATCATTAAGTTCAGTATTTTTCTGGCTTTTAAGTGCTGTGACTACGGCGAGAGCATCTGTAAGCAGGACTATGTGGCTTTCATTCCTTTTACCTGTCACCATTTCTTCCACTGCCGCCCTCAGTGCCTCTGCCTCCGCTCTGAAATTGCTTGTGTATTTTCCAGTTACCACTGACAGTGTTATTTTTCTGCCATTTGGTAGGCTCAGGAATACCCCTGCCCCTCCGTTCTGTGTTGTGTAACGAAGGTTTTAATTGTGGTTTCATCTCAATGCGGTATCTGACCATACCTCGTATTTATATTTGTTCACTTCATGTTTTTTAGAATGGTTCCAGTGAACTTATCCTTGGCGGATAAAGAATCAAATTCCAACTTCGGTATTGTCACTAGGCTGTAAAAAGCTACTGGCCTAATGGGATCTGAACGCCCAACTTCAGAAACCTAGTGTGACACTTCTGTCTAGATTCTAGGCATCCTTACATAGTGTGACACTCCTGTCTGGATTCTAGGGATCCTTATCTAATGTGACACTGCTGTGTGGATTCTAGGGATCCTTACATAGTGTGACACTCCTGTCTGGATTCTAGGGATCCTTACCTAATGTGACACTGCTGTGTGGATTCTAGGGATCCTTACATAGTGTGACACTCATGTCTGGGTTCTAGGGTCCTTACCTAATGTGACACTCCTGTCTGGATTCTAGGGATCCTTACCTAAGGTGACACTCCTGTCTGGATTCTAGGGATCCTTACCTAATGTGACTTATGTCTTGATTCTAGGGATCCTTACCTAATGTGACACTGCTGTGTGGATTCTAGGGATCCTTACATAGTGTGAAACTCATGTCTGGATTATAGGGATCCTTACCTAATGTGACACTCCTGTGTGGATTATAGCGATCCTTACCTAGTACGACACTCCTGTGTGAATTATAGCGATCCTTACCTAGTCCGACACTCCTGTGTGAATTATAGCGATCCTTACTAGGGATCTAAGAACAGGGCTAGTAATTATCCGTGCTCACCTGGTCCTCTTTTCCCTGCAAGAGGAAGTATGGGAGCACAACTACATTTGATATCACTAGAAAATCTTGCACCAAACCATTTTCATTCTTTTGCCGTGGTGGTTTCTGTAGCAGTTTGTTTTGCAACGCTGATGTTGCTAGCCCCATTCACGACTCTTTTTCGTCGTCTCTTACAACATGTATTGAGGTACAGTGGGTCTATTCTCCCCTCCACAGTAAAAGGCTCCGTGATCCATTCCGAGCGTTACACATCCTTGTATGTTCTAAAAGACAACTAAAGAAGTTGTGTTTTGTTCTGTAACTACGTCATCAGTCCTGGGACTGGTTTACAAACTTGGGATTCTGTCTTTCCATTTCTGCTTGTCATCTGCGGCCGTCTTCAATGCAGCATAAGTCTTCACCGACATGTCTCTACATACTTGTGTCACAAAGGTATTTCTTGGACTTCCCCTTCCTCTCTTTCATTGTGTTTCGTCTTCCAAGACTTTCTTTACTGGGCCCTCGTGACGTAGGCTGTATCCCAGCCAGACCAGCCGTTGTGTTCGTATCTTTTGTATCAGCTTTCTTTCCTCGTCAACTGTCAGCAACACCTTTCGTTTGATTTCATCTCTATCCAGCTCACTTTATTCATCCTTTGGTAGCACCACATCTACAAAAATATCAAAATATTTCTTCTCTCTTTTATTTATTGTGCATGTTTCCGAACTGTACAACGTCACAGACCAGACATATGTAGTTAGGGTTCTTTTCCGTAGTCATACAAATACTACCTGATATACAGGACTTTCCGTTCCCCTAAAAATTCCTACGTCATGGAAATCAAATTCCAGGAAAAACTACTCTCGCAAGGGAAGAGCATTCACAATGCCGTGGCGTGGGATTCCAGTAATGAGCCGTAGAGGGGCTTGACTGCGTTTATATCAGCTAATGATAACATCACGTGTCCATTTCAAACAGCATTAATTCAGACCTGGTCTTGCAATACCCTGAAAACAAATTGGGTTATCTTTGAGCGTACATTCAGGTAACAGTGTCAAATAAACCGGCGCATTAAGAGTACGTTAAGGGGGACGATTATTTTTCTTGGCCACAGTATACAGGGCATTGAGGTCGAATATTTGTTCCCACTCATAAAGCGGTCACTCTTCATCACAAGGTCACGTGAATGCCGTTCAATCAGATGTTAAATATATACAAACAGAAAGTCGGTCAAATCAATCTGTTTATAAAGTCAGCTGCGACAGTTGATTTCCAGCGTTTTCTTATCTCTAATGGAAAAACTATCCCATCCCTTGATGGTGTCATTCCCGTTTTATCTTTTTTTTTTTTTTTTTTGTCACGTTTACTCATTACTTTTAGTTTCTGTAAAGTTGTTCAACAGGGTCAATTTATACAGTCAAAATATATGAAATGTCTGATTCTGATTCGATTAAAACAATGATGTCAAGTTAGGAATATAGAAGGCGAGAAGAGCTTTCATTGCATTGGGGACCTTAAGGATATCAACAGAAATTAAAACTACAACTAAAATAAAAATATTGAACTCTAACGTAAAGTCAGTTCTATTGTATGCTCTGAAACACGAACGACAACACAGATACTTATGAAGAAAGGTACAAATATCTGAAATGATTGCCCGCTCAGACTACAAGGAGAGAAATGGTAGATCTCAAGTGGGGAACTGTTGAAAATAACTGAACAGATTTCAGTAGGGCATGACGGTAGGTGACGCTGACCCTGGATAGCCCGCACATATTTGATCTAGTCATGTTCTGTGCTCTTCCCGCAGTCAGTTGTTGGGATGAAAGAGCGATTCAAGCGCGTGTAGCATTCAAGTCACATAACTGAATCTAATCTGAACTGGTATAAGCAATGGCTGAGGCAGGAAATACATTGGAGAGACTGTTCTTGAACTCAGTTCTCGTCACAGTCAACAACTCAATTACATTTTTCAAACACACTGTTTCTCCTAACGCCAGCCATTTCAATAGTCATGGACACAATGGTCAAGTGTATATCTGCGTCCTCTGCTCCTCTCATGATTGACACCGGTTTGAGCTCGACTCGATTTATTTTGTTATCCTAATAAATATCTCAAATCTCATGGTTTTAATAAATTATTTAAGTTTGTGCCGGATTTCATTCTTATCCCTCCCCATTTCTAGTTATTGAGATACATACCTCTAATTATTGAGATACATACCTCTAATTATTGAGATAAATACCTCAAATTATTGAGATAACTACCTTTAATTATTGAGATACATACCTCTAATTATTGAGATAAATACCTCAAATTATTGAGATAACTACTTTAATTATTGAGATACATACCTCTAATTATTGAGATAAATACCTCTAATTATTGAGATAAATACCTCTAATTATTGAGATAACTACCTTTAATTATTGAGATACATACCTCTAATTATTGAGATAAATACCTCTAATTATTGAGATACATACCTCTAATTATTGAGATAAATACCTCAAATTATTGAGATAACTACCTTTAATTATTTAGATACATACCTCTAATTATTGAGATAAATACCTCTAATTATTGAGATAACTACCTTTAATTATTGAGATACATACCTCTAATTATTGAGATAAATACCTCTAATTATTGAGATAAATACCTCTAATTATTGAGATAACTACCTTTAATTATTGAGATACATACCTCTAATTATTGAGATAAATACCTCTAATTATTGAGATAACTACCTTTAATTATTGAGATACATACCTCTAATTATTGAGATAAATACCTCTAATTATTGAGATAACTACCTTTAATTATTTAGATACATACCTCTAATTATTGAGATAAATACCTCTAATTATTGAGATAACTACCTTTAATTATTGAAATACTTACCTCTAATTATTGAGATAAATACCTCTAATTATTGAGATAACTACCTTTAATTATTGAGATACATACCTTTAATTATTGAGATAAATACCTCTAATTATTGAGATAACTACCTTTAATTATTGAGATACATACCTCTAATTATTGAGATAAATACCTCAAATTATTGAGATAACTACCTTTAATTATTGAGATACATACCTCTAATTTTTGAGATAAATACCTCTAATTATTGAGATACATACCTCTAATTATTGAGATAACTACCTTTAATTATTGAGATAAATACCTCTAATTATTGAGATAAACATCTCTTAATTATTGAGATAACTACCTTTAATTATTGAGATAACTACCTTTAATTATTGAGATAAATACCTTTAATTATTGAGATAAATACCTCTAATTATTGAGATAAATATCTCTATTTATTGAGATAACTACCTTTAATTATTGAGATAAATACCTCTCATTATTGAGATAAATATCTCTAATTATTGAGATAACTACCTTTAATTATTGAGATACATACCTCTAATTATTGAGATAAATATCTCAAATTATTGAGATAAATCCCTCTCATTATTGATGTGTGCATTCATCAACTTCCGCACCGTTTAATGTGTATTATTTAAATGTATGCATACATATATATATTTTATTCTTACATAATTTTTTCCATGTGTGTTTCTTTATATTTTTAGTTGGGAGGAGGAGAGGGCGGTGGGGCGGGGTTGTTATTGTCTGATTTATTCTGTGTATGATCTGGCATAACGCATCCCCCGCTGCCCTGGCAACTTCTATGTATGGCTTCCAATTAAAAACTATTATTGTACATTATGTCATTTTCTGTTTTTTTTTAAATCCTTGACGAAGACATTGTGGCCGTAACGTGAGTGTAGTTTTGTTTTTCTCTTATGGCGGTCACTGGATCTACCTTTATATATATATATATATATATATATATATATATATATATATATATATATATATATATATATATATATATATATGCTAATCCTTGTCAATCAGGCAATTGGGGACCAAAACTAGCCTAGTATCAGGCATAGCACAATGGTGAAGACAACGTATCACTTTCAATCCGTATTCCTGGAAATATGATGCATACCAGCATTCTGACCAACGATTTAAGGGGTTCAGCATTGATATCCCCATTGTGGTACTAAGAAGTCTCGCAATACATTTCAGTCTGCAGGACCCAGGGTCACTTTTCTCAGTACGTCTCGGGTTAGAAGAACAACTACTGTTATCAGTACACAGAGAAGCGTTATCAAGTGCGAACAACTCAGTTCGAGTGGCCTAGAACATCCACAATAACAACACGACACATTAGCAATAGACACATGAATATGGAGATGGCCGTTAGATGTGCATCCAGGTATTGTAAAACAGCTGATCATGTAAATCTAAGTCCCACCAATCATCACGGAATGACAACCTTTGATTGATATGTTTACAACTGAAAGGATGACATAACAGAAATCCCACAACAACACGGGATTATAATTATAACACGTTATAAGTAACCGTCAAGCATAGGCAGAGGCGTTGTGACTTCAGCAGAAACGCTAATGACCGAACCAGCACAGAGGGACAGTGGTACTCTTCACAAGCTCAATGTTAGTGGTTGCGACACTGGGGAGTCAGAAAAATACAGACCTACAGGAATTAAGAGTGATACTCTACAGACCTACATGAACTAAGTGTGATACTCTACAGACCTACAGGAACTAAGAGTAATACTCTACAGACCTACATGAACTAAGAGTGATACTCTACATACCTACATGAACTAAGAGGGATGCTCTACATACCTACTCGAACTAAGAGTGATGCTCTATAGAACTACAGGAACTAAGAGTGATACTCTACAGACCTACATGAACTAAGAGTGATGCTCTACAGACCTGCATGAACTAAGAGTGATACTCTACAGACCTACATGAACTACGAGTGATACTCTACAGACCTACAGGAACTAAGAGCGATACTCTGCAGACCTACATGAACTAAGAGTGATACTCTACAGACCTTCATGAACTAAGAGTGATACTCTACAGACCTACATGAATTAAGAGTGATACTCTACAGACCTACATGAACTAAGAGTGATACTCTACAGACCTACATGAACTAAGAGTGATACTCTACAGACCTACTTGAACTAAGAGTGATACTCTACAGGCCTACATGAACTAAGAGTGATACTCTACAGACCTACATGAACTAAGAGTGATACTCTACAGGCCTACATGAACTAAGAGTGATACTCTACAGACCTACAGGAACTAAGAGCGATACTTATAGGTGTCCAACATACGAGGAACAGAGAAAGCACGCGTGGCCGTCACCAATGCCATCCCTGGATACGCTGCATGGCCTCAGGTTAACCACTGCTTTATTTATTATATTCAAATTCATGTCTGAAAGCGTACAAAGAAGAAGAAGAGGTATACGAAGAAGAAGATAACAAGTGACAACAACGCACTTGGCACAAGGCAGACAACGTAAGTTCCCCAAACCACGCTGTAGCAAAGGAAGGCACAACAGTAAATAAGAACGCCTAATCGTCTTTCGATTTTCTGGAAAACACAACATGACTTATTTATTAAATTAATGTATGTATGACCTAAACTGAACTGTTCTAGACTACATACCTGGCCAGTACGGTGTTATTATTCTTTGCACGCTTTTCGAGTCTCAGGAACACACAAGGGGTAATCTAATATAGCTGATAAACACTATTTCGTGCCAAGAAGATATCAAGTGACAGTATTCAGACTGCGAAGATGTTGCAGCACACCGAAGTATCATCAGTTCAATAAACTAAACATTGAACTAACAGACAGGTAGATGATATATAATCCGCAGAAACGACAATGGTGTTCTGTCCCAGCATGTCTAAACACATATCTACATAAACGTTCAGAGACTGCCTCGGGAAAGACACATACAACGAAACACACGTTACAGCCCAAAGATTTTCTTTGGGGACAAAATTACAAACGAAAACATAAAAAAATTAAAATAATATTTAACACGATGATGTGAAGATAATTAGGCAGGTAGCAGCAGCTCAACAAGGGACTAAAACTCGTAGATATAACTAAAATACTACAGCATAGATGGTGCCTAACAGGCTGCGGGTCTACGTTGCTCTGGTGTTTTAGTCTATTAAGATGAGCACGCACATCGGTTAACCACCCCCATCCCCCTCACCCCCGTTAGTGATTGTCCCAATGCAGATGAGTATTAAGCTGCTCGAGGCTAGCCAGCTAAGCAGGATAACTTTCTCCTGGCTACATCCACCTCCTACCAGAGCTGGGATCTGCACATGGGCATATGTTAAGGATGGTGGAGGAGGCATCTTTGTAAGACACAACAATGGGGAAATAACCCATAGGACTTTCCATACTGGGAAGATTTCTTCCACCATTAGAGCAGAGTTTATGGCACTAAAACGGGCACTAAGAATGCTCACCAGATCAGACAAACATCCGCCAACTCAGATTGTATTCTTTACATATTACAGATCACTGCTAGAAGCAATACAAAACACCAGAGGTGAACAAATGCAGCGGAAAATCAGATCAGAGCTCAACAAATTCCAAAGAACCACAATAGATGCTTTTCATTGTTTACCTCCGCCGACTGTGGAATCATAGAGAATGAGAGAGCTGATGCCCTGTCCAAAGGAGGTGGCAAGATGGAGCAACGTATCTACACATTGTCATACTGAGAGGCAAAACCTTTTCGAGAGAGCCTAGGTGACGCGGAAGCTGTCGGGATGCCACCCGGATCTGGAAAGGACTATGAACTTCGTTCTAGCGATGGGACTACAGGTCTAGCATTACCAAAAGGACTGAACGCAGAAGAAGTAGATGACCGCTTGAGCTAAAAGGGCCTTTGCACCAATCGCTCATGAGCACGATGCATGGTCGAGTCTCATATGGCATACAATGAGGATAGCGTCTTTCCAATTGGACCACCTAAACAGGTGACAGGGGGATAATCACCTTGGCGAGACCATGATGGAGAAAGTCGTCTCCTCGCTTGATGTCTACAGCGTGCTTTCATGGCTTGTGGGCAGGTACGTCCTCAGCAAGGAGGACCACATGTCCAAATATGATAAAACGGCGACGGTTTAGTATGTTGAATATGTTTTAAAGGCTTGTCCGTTGATTGACTACGTCGTTTGATACCTGGTCGTGCCATCGAATCGCAAAAATGAGCTTCTGATTGCGCGCGTGGAGGCTTCAATGCGCTTCTGACCACAATGCAGAACTGATCAAGGTTCCAGAACCTCATAATAGAATGTGGACGACACATGTAATGGAAAATTGTGACTTGATTTTCAGTGAAATTCTCGGAAGTTTCCAAACTCGATACATGGCGGTCATATTGGCGGGATAGCCAGGCACAATTTTCCAGTGATGTCCGGGTGGCTTTGCGCATCGGAATTGTGTTTCAATATTTGCGTTTAAATTTGAACCATCATACATATTCTCTGTGCATGCTGACTCCACAAGAGATGTCAAGTGACAACGGCGTGGGCTAGTGGTTAAGTGACACGGCTCACAACCGAAGGTACTGGGTTCGATCCCCATCAGAGCACCGGCCGTTACCCAGGGGAAGCAAACCCTTGCATAAAATGCATGCTGAAGTCGGATGTACTGTGCCGACAGGCCCACATAAAAGCCACAGTGCAACGCACACCACCTTGTGCAATAGAAAAATAAGCCGAACGCAAAAAAACACCACAAAAAAAAACCCCCAAAACAACAATGATTTCCTAGCCTCAACTGATGAATAAACTGTATGGCAACGAGAGAAGCCTGGGGAAAAAACTGCTAAGTTCATGAGAGAAATAAATGTGGCTATTTAGCAGCACTTGTGGTTTTTATTTAGACCACATGTGGTTATTTGAGATTAGATCTGGTTATTTTAGAGCAGATATAGTTATTTGAGAGTAGATTTGGTTATTGAGAGTAGATATGGTTATTTGAGAGCAGATATGGTTATTTGAGAGCAAATATGGTTATTTGAGAGTAGCAGTCAATGTGTCAATGTGTCAATGGTCAAAACCTAGAAATAGCATAGATATTTTCCGTGTCAAAAGTAAAATAAAAAACATTGCCTGCACACTGCATTGCGACTGTCATAACAACCTTTATTTATTACCCCGATGGATCACAATGCAGGACCTCATTAATTGAAACAAACACCATAATGACAATAACATTGTTGTTTAATTTCAAAGCAAAAATAGACGAAGTAGATGAATAAGAAAAAGAAGAAAACTAAGGAAAAGGAGAAACGAATAAGAAAAATAAGATTAATCATGTAAAAAAAATGCTAGCAAGAGTATATTTGGTAGATTTGATTTTGTTGTATTTCAACGGAATGACTGTGCCCAACATTCGACTTTCTATTTGCAGATCTATAATTCCTTTAACAGAATTAACCGACATATTCAGTTCTAAGCACATTATCGTCTGTGGAAATATACATGCGTGGATGTCAAGGACGTTCTATGCTACAAGACCAGGGTTCCCAAACTCGCCCTCCACAGGCGCATACAACTCTCGTGAACCTTTCTATAAACCCCGCTGCCTGATTGGCTTTTCATCAGGACTAGTGATAATAAGATTAGTGATAATAAGATTAGTGATAATAAGATTAGTGATAATAGGACTAGTGATAATAAGACTAGTGATAATAAGATTAGTGATAATAAGATTACTGATAATAGGACTAGTGATAATAAGATTAGTGATAATAAGATTACTGATAATAAGATTACTGATAATAAGACTAGTGATAATAAGATTAGTGATAATAAGATTAGTGATAATAAGATTACTGATAATAAGATTATTGTTGTCGTAGAGCGCACGTTTTTGAAGGCAAAGGTCCGAGGTTCAACTCCTGCTACCAGCCCGCTCAGTTGACCGAGCTGTATAGGGGTTCATTTATAAATTGGTACCTGAGCTACGGACAGGGAAAGAAAGGCAGCGAAGAAGGTAACTGGCCACATCACCTCCCACAAGATGTGGCTTAGTACAATGAGAACTGTAATGCTTGATCGCAGGACGGCAGTTTAATCTATGACCAGTGTCTTCGAGCCACCTTTTTAATTCCACTGTGCTCTCTGTGATGTGCTACGGTGCCAAGACGTGGATGCTAACAAAATCACTAGAGGACAAATTGAGAGTGACCCAGGCCTCTCTCGAGAGAGACGCTTGGCGGAATCACTCTCCGGAACAAACGTATGCAAGGTCTCACCAATTCTGACACAAGATGATAGTCCCTGGTGAAGGATGCGGTAATCCGTGCAGACAAGGCAAAACATAGATGGACAGGTTACATGTTACAAAGAAACGATGGTCGATGAGGCACGGCGACAGCAGACTGGTGCCCCCGAGGTAAGTTGAGACCACGGGGAAGACCCCCAATTCGCTGATCAGACTCCCCTAGCTGCGCGTTGCAACATCCGAGATGCCTCTAGAGGAGGAATAACCACGCACTGGACTTCCGTGGCCCAAGACAGGGTCCGCTGAAGACGAAGTTGGAACCCACAGCTTCGCTGAGGAATGGGTCATCAAGATCAAGATTAATATATATATGCATACATACAAACATATATACTTACATGCATACTTACATACATACACACATACATATATATATTAGTTGCCCCTTTCAGTCATTCTGGCTGACATAGGATGACACGACATGGAGTGATAATCAAAACTAAATACTCAGCTTTTTTCGTTTTCTTTCTTCCTGCGACGTGTCGTTTCCTTTATAAGTGCGACTCCATATTTTTCTTAATCTGACTCTGTTTTGTTTTCCAGGTACCATAACTTCCAGTTTATTTTTATTTCAAGACAATTGCACCGTTTTATGTAGCGAAATCATGTTTGTTTCCCAGCTGTTCTATATCAGCCAATTGTGTTCTAAACCCAGCTCGTTTATGGCGTTTGTGTTTTTTACCCGCTGTAAATGGTATTCTAAAAATATTGACTGTTATGAATGAGTAATAATTACATTCGTTATAAAAGGACTTCAAATTTTAGTTTACTTACTGTAAAATCTTCTTCCTCCTGGTATAGTTTTTAAACATAGATTAAGTCTGTAGAAGTAATGATTTGTGTTTTAAACATAGATTAAGTCTGTAGAAGTAATTATCGGTGTTTTAAACATAGATTAAGTCTGTAGAAGTAATGATCGGTTTTTTTAAAATAGGACTCCTTTCAAATGGTATGTCTAGAACGAGAACAGTTGTAGATTCAAAAACATTTCCATAAATGGCTTGGCTTGGCTTAGTTTGTCCTTAATCTCCCGCTACCAAACCCTAAAAAGGGCTTAAGTAGCAGAATGTAGACCAGAGAACGGAATGCGTTGTGTCGTAGTTTACAGCTCCACTGCCATATTTGCACCTTTCGGTCCAACACATCTGACTACAGCAACCATTTTTTGAGTACCGGGTTAGGATTCCCTCTTCGATCCCTTCTCCTTAGCCAGTCTGCTATGTTGCAGCCTGTTGTCCGGGATCACCGCATGGAGGTGTAGAAGGGTCTTGGCAACTCTTGTTCACTGGCCCTGACGCTTGCAGTCAGCTATGGGTCGCAGGCTCTGACGCTAGCAGTCAGCTATGGGTCGCTGGCCTTGACGCTAGCAGTCAGCTATGGGTCGCTGGTCCTGACGCTAGCAGTCAGCTATGGGTCGCTGGCCCTAGCCCTAGTAGTCAGCTCTGGTGCGCAGGCCCTGACACTAGCAGTCAGCTATGGGTCGCTGGCATTGACGCTAGCAGTCAGCTATGGGTAGCTGACTGCTGCAACTCATGAGCTGCTCAGTATTGAGAGAGTTTGCTCCCTCCGTCTTTCACCCATCACAGTCCAAACTAGATAACAAGATGTTAGTCTAAAAGTTCAAGACAGGAACAGGAATTATATGTGTTTCATGGTTAACAGACAAAAAGTCATTAAAACTGAACTTACACTCTTTAATTTAACGATATATATGTTTGTTTCAATCAAAGTTAGCTAAATAACAAGAAGTTGTTGATATGCGACATTCGATGAAAGTAAAGTCTGATTGCATGTTGCGCTACTCTAGTTGATTGCAATGATCAGTTTGGACTGTAAACTATTAATTTTCACAATGCTAATAATATGTTCGCTTAGGCGTCCGAAGCCCGTAGTGTCGATCGACCACATCTGTGCCACACTATGGGGTACGGCTCCATGCCTTGTCTATCGAGCTGAAGCCATACAGTGCATGGATGGCCACTTCTGCGCCTACAGTCGGTCGGAGGAAATCTTTTGGCGCTGAGAAATGACCTGTGAAGTATCTTGTGAGCCAGATATTTCTGGTCTAATCGTGACAGGACCGAATAACAAAAACTCGGCGGTTTTCGAGTGTTTACGAGAATATTTTAACAAAAGTTCTGTTAAAACAGTTTAAATATCATTGACATAACGATTCGATGGATGACTAAACAACGTGATGTCGGTTGAAACACGAGAGCCTTCAGTTCTGAAGGTGAAACAAGCGCCTGTCAACAAGTGAAGTGTCTTTTTGAACATTAAAAGCTGATAACAATTCATAATACAGTGGGGTCAAGGTGCATCAGTGAATGAGGTGACAGGAGTAAATGAATCATAGCTGGGGGCTTGTATCAGGGTCAGTGAACCATAGCTGGGGGCCAGTATCAGGGTCAGTGAATCATAGCTGGGGGGCCTGCATCAGGGTCAGTGAACCATAGCTGGCGACTTACATCAGGGTCAGCGATACATAACTGACTTGCAGTATGGTCAGTGAACCATAGCTGGGGGCTTGTATCCGGGTCAGTGAACCATAGCTGGGGGCCTGTATCAGGGTCAGTGAACCATAGTTGGGGGCCTGCATCAGGGTCAGTGAATCATAGCTGGGGGCTTGTATCCGGGTCAGTGAACTATAGCTGGGAGCCTGTATCAGGTTCAGTGAATCATAGCTGGGGGCCTGTATCCGGGTCAGTGAATCATAGCTGGGGGCCTGTATCAGGGTCAGTGAACCATAGCTGGGGGCCTATATCAGGGTCAGTGAACCATAGCTGGGGGCTTGTATCAGGGTCAGTGAACCATAGCTGGGGGCCTGTATCAGGGTCAGTGAACCATAGCTGGGGGCCTGTATCAGGGTCAGTGAACCATAGCTGGGGGCCTGTATCCGGGTCAGTGAATCATAGCTGGGGGCCTGCATCAGGGTCTGTAAACGATAGCTGGGGGCCTGCATCCCGGTCAGTGAACCATAGCTGGGGGCCTGTATCAGGATCAGTGAACCATAGCTGGGGGCTTGTATCAGGGTCAGTGAACCATAGCTGGGGGCTTGTATCCGGGTCACTGAACCATAGCTGGGTGCTTGTATCAGGGTCAGTGAATCATAGCTGGCGACTTACATCAGGGTCAGCGATACATAACTGACTTGCAGTATGGTCAGCGAACCATAACTTGCTGCTTGCATCAGTGTCAGTGAACCATAACTGGCTGTTTGCATCAGCGTCAGCGACTCATAGTTGGCGGCTTGCATCAGGGTCAGCGAACCATAGCTGACTTCCATTAGGGTCAGCGAAGAATAGCTGACTTCCATTAGGGTCAGCGAACCATAGCTGACTTCCATTAGGGTCAGCGAAGAATAGCTGACTTCCATTAGGGTCGGCGAACCATAGCTGACTTCCATTAGGGTCAGCGAAGAATGGCTGACTTCCATTAGGGTCAGCGAAGAATAGCTGACGAAGACCCTATTCCGCCTCCACATGGTGGTCCTGGAAACAAGCTGCACAAGACAGTGTAGCCTCACCAAAGGATAGAGATCACAGTTGGGAACTCGGTACTAAAAAGAACCAGCTGAAATCAATTGTGTTGCAGACTCACTGTAGACTACGACACGACGTCATAAGGCATTTTTTCAGCACGAACGCCAAAGAAGAAGAAGAAGAAGAAGAAGAAGAAGAAGAAGAAGAAAAAGAAGAAGAAGAAGAAGATAATATAGTGACATATGGTCCCAAATGTGGGGTTACCATATCCAAAAGGGCGACATGTCCTCCTTGTCAATTGAAATATAATGCTAACATATACCTTAAAATCCACTATGTTGTTATTTTACATTTCAGGACACGCCACACACACAATAACTAACAAAGCTACCCTCTATAATGGTTTAGAAGCCTTTGCAGAGTCTGTATACAACCAGTTTAATTTACATCAACTTGCTTTAAAAGCTATGCGCATTAAATTTATTTTTAAATGCATTAACTGTCCCTACCTCCTCTATCTCCCATGGCAATGCATTCCAAGCATTCACCACTCTCTGACTAAAAACATATTTCCTAATATCTAATCTGGACCTCTCCTTAGTTAATTGGTAGCTCTGCCCTCCTGTTCTTGTAGGTGGCTGTATTTTTAAAAAACTTGTTATAGTCTAATGTATCCATCTTATAAACCTGTATTAAGTCGCCACGAATTCTTCTCTCTTCTAGACACTGCAGGCCTGTTTACTGAATCTTTCCTCATAACTGTAATTCTGGAATCCTACTGTCAGCTTTGTCGCTCTTTTTTGTATTTTTTCCCAGCAGGTTTATATCCCCTCTATGATGAGGACTCCCCACCTGTACACAGTACTCCAATCTAGATCTAACTAATGCTTTATACAGTTTGACTATCATTTCCTTGCTCCTGTGTTTACTATTTCTTTTTATCTTACCTAACATTGCATTTGCCTTTTTCACTGCTACCTGAACTTGCTCCCTCACCTTACCTGTATGATCCATTTTAACCCATAGGTGCCTTTCCTTATCTATATTTCTAAAATTGTTCTCTCCCATTGTGTAGTTATGTTCCCTATTGGATCTACCCATGTGGATGACTGTACATTTATCTACATTAAACTCCATTTGCCAGATTACACACCATTTTCGAATTTGATCTAAATCCGACCTCAATATATACACTTCTGCTTTAGATGAGACACTACTGCATAGTTTTGTGTCATCAGCAAATTTTGCAATCATGGATCCCATAGCAATGTCCAAATCATTTATATATATCACGAACAAAATTGGTCCCAAAACCGAGCACTGTGGCACTCCACTTTTCACTTCACACCACTCAGAGTGCTCCTTATTTATGCCCACGCTCTGCCTTCGTCCCGTTAACCAATGTCCAATCCATTTGACAACTTCCCCACTTATTCCATATGATTTTAACTTTCAAAATAATCTTTGATAAGGTACTCTGTCAAAGGCCTTTGCAAAATCTAGATAAATAACGTTCACTGGCTCCCCTCTATCTATCATTTTGGTAACCTCCTCCATGAATTATAATAGATCTGTTAAGCATGATTTCCCTCTAGTAACGCTATGCTGACTATTTATAATTAGATTAAATTTGTCTAAATGCTTTACAATGTTTTCTTTGATTAATCACTCTAACAATTTACAGACTATGCTCGTTAAACTCACCGGTCTATAGTTCGCTGGATCTGATTTTTTGCCCTTTTTGAATAAGGGTATCACTCCTGCATCTTTCCAATCCCGTGGAGCAATCCATTTTACAAGTGATCGAGAACATAATATAGCCAATTGTTTTGCTAGCTGGTTTCTAATTTCAAACAGGAATTTTGGATGAATACCTTCTTGACCTGGACATTTATTCACTTTCAACCCCTCCAATTTTTTAAAAACAATTTTCTCTGTAATACAGATTGATCTTAATCCCGCTGTATCCATGTCTCTTTGAAAAATATCTATAAGCTCTGGGATCTTGGAGCAGCCCTCTTTTGTGTAGACTGTGCCAAAGTACTGATTGCGTAGATTAGCTGCCTCCCTATTCTCACTTATTATTTTCCCTGTACTGTCTATGAGAGGGCCTACTTTGTCTTTCGTTCTTTGTTTATTTCTAACATAAGAGAAGAAGCTTTTACTATCAGTCTTGATCCTCTGAGCAAGTTTTTTTTCGAAGCCTATTTTTGCTGTTTTATTCAATTTCTGAGATATGTTCTGCTTGTACAAATATTTCAAATATGTTTCTTTTGATTTACTTGCCTCTATATATATGTTTT
The DNA here is from genome assembly GCA_036924085.1 of Ariolimax columbianus. Lineage (NCBI taxonomy): Eukaryota > Metazoa > Mollusca > Gastropoda > Stylommatophora > Arionidae > Ariolimax > Ariolimax columbianus. Next base: position 50,386,461 of record JAVGWX010000020.1, on the reverse strand, counting down.
CCATGGTTTATTTTTAGCTCTTCTACATTTCACTACAAATCTAGTTATCCCCTTTTTACGCTTCAGGTTTACCTCCCTATATGGAACACATTCCTCTTTTAGCGTTTCTAAAACTGTTTTAAAACTCTCCCACTCCTGTTCAACATCTGTTCCTCCGACAATATCTTTCCAGAGTATGTGGTTCGCTGCCTCTTTCATCCTCTTAATATCTGTCTTAGAGTAGTCATATGTTCGCGTGTTTATGTTTACTTCTTTCGCTGCAATTTTCCTCTGTAGTAAAAACTAGGTCAAGTGTGTTTTTGCTTCTGGTGGCTGCTTCTATGTGTTGAATTAAAAAAATTGTCAGTTATGCACTTAACAAAAGGTTTTGACTCTACAAGTGCTTTTGCCATATCCCATTTTATTTCTGGAAAATGAAATCCCCCATTAATAATAATTTCCCTTCACTTGCCTTTGCTATGCTACTAATCAGCTCCTCATCTACCTCTTTTTGAGATGAACTTCTATAGCATACTCCAATCACTGTTTTTTTCACCCCCATTTTCTATTTCTCCCCATACAATTTCATTTTTGTTTCCACATGATAAATCATCTTTGATCGTTATATTATTAACAGAATTTATACAGTATAATGAAACTATCGTCTATGTTTATGTGTGTGTGTGTGTGTGTTTGTGTGCATGAATGTTTGAGTGTGTACCGATATATACGTATATGTATATATATATATATATATATATAACTAACAATTGGACACTGGGCTGTAGTTAGCTTAATCTGTCAGAATTAAATCGAACCAATAAATAAACATTGACTATTTGTAAGTCACCGATCACGCTGGATCTTTATAGACAGAAATGGACAAGTTAATTTATGAGGATTTAATAGAAATCCAGACCGTAATAATTATACTTTTTAAAAGCAAAATCTTAGAATAGTAACGGCTGGAAACAGACTACAACCATGCTGTCTGACTAAGGGACTAGGGATCAAAAGGCAAGACAAACAACATTTTTTTTAAAGGCTGATAAAATCGGATGTGTCGGGCTGAAAGGCGCAAATATCGCAGCTTAGTTGTAAACTGCGACACAACGTCCCAAATGTGCTTTTCAGGTAGAAAAAGAAAAAAAATATATACTTACCACAATTGGTTGCATGTCTACATTATTCACACCGTCCTTCATCATGATGGCAACTTAATGAGATTTGCTAATGTATTGTAAAATGTAATGACAAGTGTGTATAATTGTTCTCGTTACATAGAAGAATTTGTCAATTTCCTTACTTTATTTATTTTACGGATCCGGAAACCTCACATAGTCTTCGCATTCGTCAACAATTGTCAGTGATGAAGGATCAAAATGTGAGGTATTGGCCAGAATATCATATACAAAAAGCGACGCTTGCACGGCTTACCAAAATCTGACAAGACAAACGGTTAGCCATATGCACAAAGATTAGATTCATGCCTATATTAGTCCTGTCAATATTCCAGTTTGCCATATTCCAATTCCAGCTGACCTGCTGCGAAGGATACAGGCCTGGGAGATGAGCTGTTTCCGAAGACTTCTAAACGTTACATACAAAGACCGAGTTGCAGAAGAGGAAATACCAGAAAGAACTGAACAAGTGTTAGGGTTTTTGAAGCACTCTTGACAACTGTTTAAAGACGGAAACTCACTTGGTACGGGCACATATCGAGATAAAAATGGTCTAGCAAATACGATCCTGCGTGGAAAGGTGCAAGGCAGATGAAGAAGAGGTCGACATAAAAAAAGATAGAAGGACAACATAACAGAATAGACCAATATCCGACATAGGGGAGGCACAGGCAGCGACTGCTGACATAGAGGGATGGGTGGGGTTGTAGTGGTGTCTTCATGTGTGGCCCAACAACCTCACAGGTTACGGGGTTACTTGACTTGACTTGACTTGACTTGACTTGAGTGTGAATTGAAGCTCTAAAAGGGTTTTGTGACGTCACAATTGTGGTTTATTCTGCCGATAAATGCTCTATTGACCGAGGCGCGAAATAGATTTGATGTGTAGCCAGAGAAGGTCACAATGCTAACATCATGCAATTTTAAGGATATGATGTGCATGCCATGTTTTAAGTATTGAAGAAATATTGTCAAAAATAGGCAAGTCTATCAAGTATACCTAAATAGGCAGTTTCGTCACTTTGCTATACAATTTTTGTGAAGTTTGACGATAATGGTTTCTTTCGTAACTTGAGTTTATATTTGAATTTTGATTATTTTAAAATGCCCTATATTTCAATTGATTTCACAATAATTTGTCCTCCTTTTTCATTCTTGCATCTGTCAACCCTACACAAATTAACTAGGTAACTGGGGAAAGGAAAATATATAGCTTCCCCCGCGGTCCGTCAAACCTGTCATCATGAGATCCTGGAACTGCTTTGAGTTTGATACAGGCCTTGGATATGAGATATTTCCGAAGACTTTTAAACGTCACGTACAAAGATCGAATTATAAATGTGGAAATACGAGATAGAATTACAACAGCAATAGGGCCTTTTGAAGACCTCTTGGCAACTGTCAAAAGAAGGAAACTCGCTTGGTACGGTCACATATCGAGATCAAATGGTCTTGCAAATACAATCCTCCACGGAAAGTTGCAAGGCAGACGACGAAGAGGCCGGCCCAAAAAGAGATGGAAGGACAACATAAAAGAATGGACCAATCTCCGACCAGAAGAGTCACAGGCAGCGGCCGCTGACAGAGAAGGATGGCGTGGTGTTGTGAGGAGGTCTTCATGTGTGCCCCAACGACGTCGCCGGTTACGGGATGACCTGACCTAACCTGAGAGGGCTAACAGTCTTAAACCAAAACGTTGCTCAATTATATCAAATAAACCGTTATTACCATTAATGGAACTCAACGGAATGTGAGAAATTTGTATATTAAGTTGTAAAGTGTTATTGTTTTTGTACCGAGTGACCGAGTGGCTGGGATACTAATCTCTTAGTCCGAAGGCATGGGTAAGTACCCAAGAAGCTAGGTATTTGTTCATCAGGGACGACATACATTATTGTTCAGTCTGTACCACGACTAACTTGTCATCATCATCATCATGTAGAAAGGTCCTCCTACAACAGCCGATCTGTAAGACTCTCAATCTCTGGCCAGAACTCCCGCCTCTGTCTCTGTCATCTTCAAGACCTCCGTGATGTCTTGTGTCCATCCTCTCCTCGTTCTGTCTCTGTCCCACTTTCAAGGAACCACCATGCTCTCTAGCACCTTTCTCTCTAGGCCATTATGACGTTTAACGTAGACAACATATTTAAGCCTTTTGGACAAAATATTGTTTACCAATCAATTTTCCTCGATAACCAGTTCTTTTAGGATATCTGAATTTTTACTTTTCGCAATCCATGGTATTTTGGTTCCATTCCTATAGCACTAGTTCAAATAATTTCATTTTTTTCTTACGTGCTTGAGTCCACACATCAGTACGTTGCCACCGGGAAGATACAAGTTCGCAGGATTTTCAGCTTCGTCATTCTATTGGTGCTGTTTATAATTTATTCAAACTCTGCATTGCCATAGCCATTGCTACTTATAATTGAGCCGAGGTTCTCTAAACATGTGACTTTCTCATTCTCCTGTTGTTCTACAAACCTTAGGTTTGGTTTTTATCTTGTCTGTGCTCATTATATACCGTTTTTTACTTATATTCAGGTATAGTTTTTGTATTGTCTGTGCTCGTTATATACCGTTTTTACTTATATTCAGGTGTAGTTTGTGTCTTGTCTGTGCTCATTATATACCGTTTTTACTTATATTCAGGTAAAGTTTGTGTCTTGACTGTGCTCATTATATACCGTTTTTACTTATATTCAGGTATAGTTTGTCTTGTCTGTGCTCATTATATAGCGTTTTTACTTATATTCAGGTATAGTTTGTCTTGTCTGTGCTCATTATATACCGTTTTTACCTATTTTGGGTGTAGTTTGTGTCTTGTCTGTGCTCATTATATACCGATTTTACTTATATTCAGGGAAAGTTTGTGTCTTGTCTGTGCTCATAATATACCGTTTTTACTTATATTCAGGTATAGTTTTGGCTTGTCTGTGCTCATTATATACCGTTTTTACTTATTTTCAGGTATAGTTTTTGTCTTGTCTGTGCTCATTATATACCGTTTTTACTTATATTCAGGTATAGTTTTTGTCTTGTCTGTGTTCATTATATACCGTTTTTACTTATATTCAGGAATAGTTTGTGTCTTGTCTGTGCTCATTATATACCGTTTTTCCTTATATTCAGGTATAGTTTTTGTCTTGTCTGTGCTCATTATATACCGTTTTTACTTATATTCAGGTATAGTTTTTGGTTTTCGATGTGCTGTTTTACCGACAAGCCCACCCGTTCCAGCCCCACAACGCTCTTTGAGAAAAGAACTGCCGTTTGCATATCTGAGCTGGTATCTCGCTCCCGCCAATTGTCAATGGCTCGAACTTGTTATAATTTTTATCGTTTTTGGGGTTGCTCACTATGGATTCTGCATAAATATCGAATAAATAAGGAGAGAGTATGCATCCCTGTCTCACACCCGTTTGAACTTCAAAACAATCTGACATTACGCTATTCTGACCGCAGCTTGTTGTTCCAGGTATAGCAATTCGACCAAGTGCGCCAGGGATCCCATGTCACTCATTATCTTCCCCAACGATTGATGTTGTACACAGTCGAACGCTTTCGTGTAATTTATAAAGCAAGTGTATATGTGTAGAAATTGTACTCTCTGCATTTTTCTATAATATTTCTTTATTTGAGGATGTGAACCGTCGTGCCCTACCATGGATGAAACCTGCCTGAGCTTCATGGACCTCCTCATTGAGCAGTATGTTTTCTAGTCTCTTTATGATAATCTGCCATGAACTATTCAAGCGATGGTTCGATATTTATTGTTTCATATCGCTTTTCTCGTGAAGCGATATATACACAGATCTTGTCGTGAAGCGATATATACAAGGATCTTGTCGGGAAGCGATATATACACAGATCTTGTCCATGATCTTGGCCATATTTCCCTATGCCAGACCTTGCTACATAGTGCGTGATAGATGCTGACAGTGGCATACCCACATTCTTTCAAAAATTCACTGGATGTAACTTAACTTAACTTAACTCAACTTAACAACGTCTTTTTATTAGTGTAGAAGACCCTGCAGAGTCTGTATACAAACAGTTACATTTACATCACCTTACTCAAAAGCTACGCGCATCCAATTTATTTGTAAATTCATTAACTGTCCCTGCCTCCACTACCTCCCCTGGCATTCCAAGCAGACACCACTCTCTGACTAAAAAAATATTTCCTAATATCTAATCTGGACCTCTCTTTAGTCAGCTTGTAGCTATGCCCTCTTGTTATTGTAGGTGGCTGTATTAAAAAAAAACTTGTAATGGTCTAATTTATCCATTCCTCTGATCATCTTATCAACCTGTATTAAGTCACAACGAATTCTTCTCTCTTCTAGACACCGTAGGCCGGTTTTTCTGAGTCTTTCCTTATAACTGTAATTCTGGAATCCCACTATCAGCTTTGTCGTTCTTTTCTGTATTCCTTCCAGCATGTTTATATCCCCTCTATGATAAGGATTCCACACCTGTACACAGTACTCCAATCTAGATCTAACTAATACTTTATACAGTTTGACTATCACTTCCTTGCTCCTATGTTTAATATTTCTTTTTATCATACCTAACATTTCATTTGTCTTTTTCACTGCTACCCGAACTTACTCACCTTACCTGTATGATCTATTATAACCCCTAGGTCCCTTTCCTTATCTATCTTACTAATATTGATATATCATCGCATTCCGGTGACTTTCTTTTCTTGAAACCTAGGAATGCGGAATTCGACCTCTTTTATTATAGATTCCGGCTCTTCGTCAGATAGCATATGCGCTGTGTTTAGAGCCGCCTCCGATGTTTTCATACATTTCACTGCAGTAGTCCTCTCCATCTATCCAGTATGTCCTTCTTCTTCTTCTTCTTCTTCTTCTCCTTCTCCATATCCTCCTCCTCCATCTCCTCCTTGCTTTCTGTCAGTGCACTGCCATATTTATCGTGAATGGCATGCAACGCGGCTTGAATTCGACGGTTGGTGATTTGATTTCTTTGAACGCGTCTCTTTCTTCCCTTGTTTGTGTAACTCTTCTATTCAGCTACACGTGTAAAATGTGTTTACAAATTGTTTTTTAATATTACAAAGAAAATTAAAATAATTTTTTTTTTTTTTTAAAGATTTTAAAGCGGGGGCTTCGGTTTTTTTTCCCCCATTTTAGTTCGGTTTCTCTTGGTTTAAGTGGTACCCCATCTGTCGAGAGCCTCGCACAAAGCACGAAATCCGTAGCTCCAGCGATGAACCCAGGGATCTCCGGAAAAAAATTAACATCATGGAGCGACCGTCGCAGCTCGAAATCGAACCCCGACCGTCTGAACACGAGGCAAACGGCTTGACCACTTTGCCACAGAGACCATGCATTTCTTTAACATATGGTTTGCTATAGATGAGGTGTAGCTGCTCGTCTCTCAAGAAACGAACGAAAGCATAAAACGGTATGATGTTCCAATTCCACATATTTCAAACGTCTAGTCTCACAGAAAGTGAGCTCAAGCTGCCTAGTTCTTCTTCTTCTTCATCGTACGTAGTCAGACAGCAACCTTTATTTTTTTCGAAAAAAGCGGCCGTCATCCTGAGGCTGTTGACACTGCCATAGAGCTTGTCTAGTGTTGCCACTGGTGATGGCCACATCTGCTCTCTCTGATCCTCGTATGTCGGGAAGTTTTGCAGCAAATGCTCAGCGGTCATTTTCCCGGTACCCCACGGGCATTCGTCAGTGCCACCTATCTTCAATTTGTTGAATAGGTGGTACCTCAGTCTATTGTGGCCAGTGCGAAGTCTGAAGACCACGACCTGCTCTCTTCTGTTCAACTGGTAATAGGCATCGTTTTTTGTGTAGCCAGTGTGTTCGGTTTCCCATTTGGTGATGTATCTAAGCTGCCTAGTTCAATCGGACATAAATGCCAAACACATTGAGCACATATAAGAACCATTGGTGGTTGAACATCGAAGATAGTAGACCTTTGCCGCTGTCCGCCAACAATTCTAAAGGTAACGAAATCCCCAGGTAACAGTGACCTACTTAAAGGGAAACAGTAGGATGCCTTACAAGGTACATATCCAGTGACACTTAAAGTAAATATATTAGTTCTTCTATACTCTTGTGGTATTACAGAGATTTTCACTATAGATAGAAAATATATATGAACACGAAAAGGTGTGTACATAGCAATATACGATCTCACAGAAAGGTATGTACATAGCAATATACGATCACACAGAAAGGTGCGTATTAAGCAATATACGATAAAACAGAAAGGTGTGTACATAGCAATATAAGGTCACACAGAAAGGTGTGTACATGGCAATATACAATCACACAGAAAGGTGTGTACATAGCAATATACGATCACACAGAAAAGTGTGTACATAGCAATATACGATCACACTTAAAGGTGTGTACATAGCGGTGACTTGACATAGTTCTATTACCATTGGGTGTAGACATAGTCTTTCCTTTTCTATCATTGAGTGTAGACAGTCGTCCTTTTCTATCATCGGGTGTAGACATAGTCGCTTCTCTTCGGTCAAGGAGTGTAGACATAGTCGTATCTCTTCTGTCAAGGAGTGTAGACATAGTCCCTCATCTTCTGTCAAGGAGTGTAGACATAGTCGAGCCTCTTCTGTCAATGAGTGTAGATATATTCGCTTCTCTTCTGTCAAGGAGTGTAAACATAGTCGCGCCTCTTCTGTCTAGGAGTGTAAGCATAGTCGCGCCTCTTTTGTCTAGGAGTGTAGACACAGTCGCGCTCTTCTGATTAGGAGTGTAGACATAGTCGCGTCTCTTCTATTTAGGAGTGTAGACATAGTCGAGCCTCTTCTGTCAAGGAGTGTAGACATAGTCCCTCATCTTCTGTCAAGGAGTGTAAACATAGTCGCGTCTCTTCTGTTTAGGAGTGTAGACATAGTCGCGACTCTTCTGTCAAGGAGTGTAGACACAGTCGCGCTCTTCTGTTTAGGAGTGTAGACATAGTCCCTCATTTTCTGTCAAGGAGTGTAGACATAGTCCCTCATTTTCTGTCAAGGAGTGTATACATAGTCCCTCATTTTCTGTCAAGGAGTGTAGACATAGTCGCTTCTCTTCTGTCAAGGAGTGTAGACATAGTCACACCTCTTCTGTCAAGGAGTGTAGACATAGTCGCGCCTCTTCTGTCAAGGAGTGTAGACATAGTCGCGCCTCTTCTGTCATGAAGTATGGACATAGGGACATCCTCTTCTAGCATAGACGGAGACAGTCGCTCCACCTCTATTATTTAATATAGGCGTAGCCATTCCTCTTCTGTCATGGGGTGAAGACGATACTTAAAGGAACAAATGTGAATGAATAAAGTAACTTAAAAAATAGACAATAAATCTTAAATACTTACCTTTGTGCTCCACACTCCATATACTTCCTGGTTTCTCGTTTCGCATGTCTGACCCTGCATTCTCCCAGGGTATGAATAAATATGCTTTGTTTATTTACTTGAATGCTGTGATTTATCATGTTACCAATGTCCGCCTTGGTCGGACATGAGACCCTGTTTGGTAATAATACACACACATGACCTTCTCACATATCACAGGATGACTTTTAAAAAATCCCAAAGATATTCACATAGCCGGTATTTCGTTTAGGATGATGTGTTTTAAAACTATGCAGTTGTGTCTCATCGAAAACTTAAGTGGAAATATTGAGGTCGGAAATATATAACATTCGAGAAGAGTCTGTGAGCTGGGGCGTGGAGTTTAATGTAAGTAACTGTACAGTCATCCACATTGATATATCCAATATTGAATATAATTACAGTATGAGCGGAACACTATTAGAAAGATAGAAAATGAAAGGGACCTAGGGGTTATAACAGATCATACAGGTAAGGTGAGTGGGCAAGTTCAGGTAGCAGTAAGAAAGGCAAATGCAATGCTAGGTAGAATAAACAGGCATATTAAATATAGGAGCAAGGAAGTGGTAGTCAAACTGTATAAAGCATTAGTTAACCTAGATTGGAGTAATGTGTACAGGTGTGGATTTCTTGTCGTAGAATATATATAAACATGACGGGAAGGACATAAAGAATAGCGACATATCAGATAGTGGGATTCCAGAATTAGGTAGGTCTAACTAATGCTTTATACAGTTTGACAACTTTATCAGAATGAAAGCATAATGTCCACAAGGAAAGCCCTGCAAGAAGATTTAGTAAAGTAAGGAAAGGCCTACAAGAAGATATAGTAAAGTAAGGAAAGGCCTACAAGAAGATATAGTAAAGTAAGGAAAGGCCTACAAGAAGATATAGTAAAGTAAGGAAAGGCCTACAAGAAGATATAGTAAAGTAAGGAAAGGCCTACAAGAAGATTTAGTAAAGTAAGGAAAGGCCTACAAGAAGATATAGTAAATTAAGGAAAGGCCTACAAGAAGATATAGTAAAGTAAGGAAAGGCTAAAAAGAAGATATAGTAAAGTAAGGAAAGGCCTACAAGAAGATATAGTAAAGTAAGGAAAGGCCTACAAGAAGATTTGGTGAAGTAAGGAAAGGCCTACAAGAAGATATAGTAAAGTAAGGAAAGGCCTACAAGAAGATATAGTAAAGTAAGGAAAGGCCTACAAGAAGATATAGTAAAGTAAGGAAAGGCCTACAAGAAGATTTGGTGAAGTAAGGAAAGGCCTACAAGAAGATATAGTAAAGTAAGGAAAGGCCTACAAGAAGATATAGTAAAGTAAGGAAAGGCCTACAAGAAGATATAGTAAAGTAAGGAAAGGCCTACAAGAAGATATAGTAAAGTAAGGAAAGGCCTACAAGAAGATATAGTAAAGTAAGGAAAGGCCTACAAGAAGATATAGTAAAGTAAGGAAAGGCCTACAAGAAGATATAGTAAAGTAAGGAAAGGCCTACAAGAAGATATAGTAAAGTAAGGAAAGGCCTACAAGAAGATTTAGTAAAGTAAGGAAAGGCCTACAAGAAGATATAGTAAAGTAAGGAAAGGCCTACAAGAAGATATAGTAAAGTAAGGAAAGGCCTACAAGAAGATTTGGTGAAGTAAGGAAAGGCCTACAATAAGATATAGTAAAGTAAGGAAAGGCCTACAAGAAGATATAGTAAAGTAAGGAAAGGCCTACAAGAAGATATAGTAAAGTAAGGAAAGGCCTACAAGAAGATATAGTAAAGTAAGGAAAGGCCTACAAGAAGATATAGTAAAGTAAGGAAAGGCCTACAAGAAGATATAGTAAAGTAAGGAAAGGCCTACAAGAAGATATAGTAAAGTAAGGAAAGGCCTACAAGAAGATATAGTAAAGTAAGGAAAGGCCTACAAGAATATTTAGTAAAGTAAGGAAAGGCCTACAAGAAGATTTAGTAAAGTAAGGGAAGGCCTAAAAGAAGATATAGTAAAGTAAGGAAAGGCCTACAATAAGATATAGTAAAGTAAGGGAAGGCCTACAAGAAGATATAGTAAAGTAAGGAAAGGCCTACAAGAAGATATAGTAAAGTAAGGAAAGGCCTACAATAAGATATAGTAAAGTAAGGAAAGGCCTACAATAAGATATAGTAATGTAAGGGAAGGCCTACAATAAGATATAGTAAAGTAAGGGAAGGCCTACAATAAGATATAGTAAAGTAAGGAAAGGCCTACAATAAGATATAGTAATGTAAGGGAAGGCCTACAATAAGATATAGTAAAGTAAGGGAAGGCCTACAATAAGATTTAGTAAAGTAAGGGAAGGTCTACAAGAAGATATAGTAAAGTAAGGGAAGGCCTACAATAAGATTTAGTAAAGTAAGGGAAGGCCTACAAGAAGATTTAGTAAAGTAAGGGAAGGCCTACAAGAAGATATAGTAAAGTAAGGGAAGGCCTACAAGAAGATATAGTAAAGTAAGGGAAGGCCTACAAGAAGATATAGTAAAGTAAGGAAAGGCCTACAAGAAGATATAGTAAAGTAAGGAAAGGCCTACAGTAAGATATATTAAAGGGTGAATGTGTCAGGCAAAACAACACGTCGAAGGATAACATCAAGAGATGCACAGGGATACGCAGACACCATCAAGGGACAAGACTTCAGTCGGTATTTGTCCCTTAATTCACTCCAAACAAAAGCTCCCTGGGTTCCCATTAAACGTATTTGACAGCTGATGTAGCGAGACATTCCATTTCAAGTTATGGGGAGGACAGGTCGATATCATTTTATTTTCAATAAATAAGTTAAGATATCGATGTGTAGAGATAAGGGTTATATTCATTTACGAAAGTAGGTGATTGTCAGTTTTTGAGACCAGCGGTATACAAATAGAATGATCTGCATGTAGGCCATGCGCGATCCTTATAGTCCAGTGTCTTGCCCCACAGGGATGTCCTGCCGACATTGTGCCTGTTGACTTCTCCATCAAGGACAACACTATAGCAAGGTTGTTATTACATCGCCAAACAGCACTGGTAACGCCATGCTACTGAAGAAACTGGATGCTTCTCTCCTTATCATGGACCAACGTTGGCAGATTCAAGAAATGCATTGCTGATTTCAAATTAGATGGCAGGAACAAGGGAAAGCAGAAATTCGCGAAATGAATGTTTGACACCCCTAGCAGTTAAAAAGTGGACTATTCTGTGACGTCCCTACCCCAAATCCGGTGCTAAAAATATATATTTGGGGTGAATTAAGGGACAAGTACTCATCAGCATTGTAGCTGACCTTTCATAATACGATGTTAACAAAACTGAGTTCACCTAACACAAACAACGAATCTCGGCACAGTTGTTCAGTGTAAGTTCACTTCAAGAGCCATCTCCGAATCGTCTCCATTTTACTCTATCACTTGCAGTTATGGTGCAATCTGTCAGGCTTTTTCCAGTTTATCTCCTGGTATTACCTGACTACTCATACCGTTGTCTGCCTCTTGGACGACTGCCTTCCAACTCACCCTCTAGTATGATCTTCAACAATTAGGTATGTCTTGTTATATGGCCAAAATATTTCAACTGTGTAACCTTGATGTCGGTCCATTAATTCTCTTTTCACCACCAACGTTTTTAATACCTCCACATTTGTTTTATTCTCTCTCCACGAAAGTTTAATGCTCACTTAAAGGTCTGGTAAAATCATCAAGCAAGTATTATTTACCGTTAGACCTTTTTAACCTGGTACCGTAAAACGACACCTATAACCATATGTGCTATTTGTTTGAATTCATGCGTTGCTAAACAAAACATTCCACCTACGTCAAATTCTGCATATGTAGGCTTGTTCAAACTTTAGGGTCAAGCCGGCAACCTTTCTAATGGCTGCTTTTACTTATGTTACAAATTTACTTAACTTCAATACATTCCCTCTTTGTTCTATCTCAGCTATAAAAAGGCGCGTGTCCAGTTTCTCATACAGACGTGATTCACCTTTTCGTTGCGCAAGTTGTCTTCCCGCTTACACCAAATCTGTTTCAAATTCGAGGTGTTTATTTCAACTGTTTCCACGTTACTGCTAAACTATAATGCTTTCGTTTCCGCTAAATTGTATAAGGCACAGGTAAACGTATTTATTCACGATGTAGGCACTGCTGAAAGGAATTAAATGTTACAGACTTCATTGTACTAAGGCTCAGCTCCTTAAAAGCTTTTATTTAACTTGAACAAAAATGGCATTGACAGTTTTCGTGGACTTGACTTGACTGAATTTCATTATACTGGTTTAGAAGGCTCTACAGGCTGTATATAAACAAGTGTATTTCACTCTACACTTATATCTCACATATTTTAACCAACATCCAATAACTCTCTTCATTAGTTCCAGTGCTAGGGCTTTGTTGATCAAGATTCCCAACATACTCTGAAAGACTCATTTTGCCTGGGTTATTCTTTTACTTCATAAATGCATTTCTCATCCAAACGTGTGCAGTTGTTCCAGTTCACACTCGATCCACTTGATACATCATTTGGTTGAGTTGTGTTTGTTAGTTATTGCCATTACGTCTGATTTCTTTTGATTTCATCTGGATGCCTTTATTTTCATGGCAAAGAACTACCGCGTTGACAATTTCTTGAAAGTCTGACATCAGTGTCCAAGTCTGACTTATTCTGGGCTATCCACACATTGACATCAGTGTGTACGTCTGAACTATTCTGGGCTATCAACACATTGACATCAGTGTGTACGTCTGACTTATTCTGGGCTATCAACACATTGACATCAGTGTGTACGTCTGACTTATTCTGGGCTATCAACACATTGACATCAGTGTGTACGTCTGAACTATTCTGGGCTATCAACACATTGACATCAGTGTGTGCGTCTGACTTATTCTGGGCTATCAACACATTGACATCAGTGTGTACGTCTGACTTATTCTGGGCTATCAACACATTGACATCAGTGTGTACGTCTGACTTATTCTGAGCTATCAACACATTGACATCAGTGTGTACGTCTGACTTATTCTGGGCTATCAACACATTGACATCAGTGTGTACGTCTGACTTATTCTGGGCTATCAACACTTTGACATCAGTATTTTATTTTTCGTTCGTCTTATTTCTCTATTCCCCAAGGCGGTGTGCGTTGCACTGTGGTTTTTATTTTGCGCCTGTCAGCCCAGTGCATCCGACTTCAGCATACATTTTATGTTATGGCCTGCTTCTTCCTGCATTTTCTAAGGGTTTGCCTCCCCGGGGTAACGGCCGGTGCTGTGGTGGGGATCGAACCCAGCACCTTCTGCTTGTGAGCCGTGTCACTTAACCACTAGCCTACGCCGTCCCCTGACATCAGTGTCTAAGTCTGACTTATTCTGGGCTGTCTACACTTTGACATCAGTGTCTAAGTCTGACTTATTCTGGGCTGTCTACACTTTGACATCAGTGTCTAAGTCGGACTTATTCTGGGCTATTGACACCAGTGTCTAAGTCTGACTTATTCTGCGCTATCAACACATTGACATCAGTGTCTAAGTCTGACTTATTCTGCGTCATCAACACATTGACATCAGTGTCTAAGTCTGACTTATTCTGGGCTATCAACACATTGACATCAGTGTCTAAGTCTGACTTATTCTGCGCTATCAACACATTGACACCAGTGTCTAAGTCTGACTTATTCTGCGCTATCAACACATTGACACCAGTGTCTAAGTCTGACTTATTCTGTGCTATCAACACATTAACATCAGTGTCTAAGTCTGACTTATTCTGTGCTATCAACACATTGACACCAGTGTCTAAGTCTGACTTATTCTGTGCTATCAACACATTGACACCAGTGTCTAAGTCTGACTTATTCTGTGCTATCAACACATTGACACCAGTGTCTAAGTCTGACTTATTCTGTGCTATCAACACATTGACATCAGTGTCTAAGTCTGACTTATTCTGTGCTATCAACACATTGACACCAGTGTCTAAGTCTGACTTATTCTGTGCTATCAACACATTGACATCAGTGTCTAAGTCTGACTTATTCTGTGCTATCAACACATTGACACCAGTGTCTAAGTCTGACTTATTCTGTGCTATCAACACATTGACACCAGTGTAACGCAAGTTGTTCGTGTTCTGTCCATCGATCTGGTGTTCTTGACATTGTCTCAATTGATCAATATGTTTCTCCTGGATGTAGTTACTCTTTGTTTCTCTTGACTGTAGTTACTCTTTGTTTCTCTTGACTGTAGTTACTCTTTGTTTCTCTTGACTGTAATTACTCTTTGTTTCTCTTGACTGTAATTGCTCTTTGTTTCTCCTGACTGCAGTTACTCTTTATTTCTCTTGACTGTAATTACTCTTTGTTTCTCCTGACTGTAGTTACTCTTTGTTTCTCCCGACTGTAGTTAATCTTTCCTCCCACCCTAGAAGAACAAATGCTATGACGACGTTAAAATGTGAAAACAGATTTGACAATTCATATCCTTTTGCTGATTTCCATTTCCCATCTTCCATTTTCCGTTTTTATATTTCTTTGAAATCAAATATAACATCGGGTTGCTGTTACAACAACAACAAAAAAAGATTTAGTCCTATACTGGATTCCGGCCCACTTTTGGATCCTTGGAAACGAGACGGCAGATGAGCTCCCAAAAGCCGGAAATGGTAGCAGGCAGACTCGTCATCCACAAACCTATAAATATGCAAAGACATAAACGATCCACGAGAACGAGATGGAAAGACCAACACAAAGAAAACAAGCCAGAAAATGATAGCATGGGCAAACTTGGCAGAAATGGATAAACAAAGATCTTCAGACTCAGAACGAGGAATTATGGACTAAGGACCTACCACACACAGAATGGGTCTTAGAGACAACTCCACATTCGATTGAGGAGCCCCAAGCAAACATCAGAACGTATCCTGCAGGACTGCCCTACTAGTGCAGGTCAAAGAAAGGCAAGCTGGCCCAGATGCTCGATAAGCTGTGGGAGACCAGCAAAAACCTGAAACAGTCTTCTTCGTGAACATCACATGTCTAGACCTGAAGGTGCTGGGTTCGATCCCCATCACAGTATCGGCCGTTACTCCGGGGAAGCGAACCCTTAGAAAATACTGGAGGAAGCAGATTCTTACATAAAAATGTATGCTGAAGTCGGATGCACTGGGCTGACAGGCGTAAAATAAAAACCACAGTGCAACGCATACGGCCTTGGGGATTAGAAAAATAAGGCGAACGAAGAAAAAAACAAACAAATAAACGTCTAGAATCATAGTATCATTTGATCAAAGAAGAACAAGAGGACGAATGTTGTGGCGGGGAAAGGATATTCTATTGTAGTTATTGTTTTGTAATACAATCGTGATCGCTTTGTTTGTGTGTGTGTGAGTGTGTTCTCCATTGAGCACCAGAGGGGCAGTATAGTTGGAGCTCGAATCTCAGCTAACCGTCTCTCAGCTAACCGTCTCTCAGTCAACCTGCCCAAGTTACGCCTGCCTCATTCAACCCAGCTGAAATAAGATATTTGACTTTCAGGTACTTCTGCGTTAATTCACCTACGGATTATAGTTGGTCACATTTAGTAGAATATAGCCACACGAAGCAACATACTTTTCAATTCGCGCGGTAAACCTATGTCCATGTCATTCTCAGATCTAACACCGTACGTGGAAGATGGATTTATTGCAGTTGTCACACTTGACACGCAAGAAAATACAGCAGTTTTTGCAGGACAGACGAATTATACACACCGTCCGACTGTGTGCTAAAAATCATGTTATGACTTTGTCTCTCACAGTTCGCCAAGATCGTTAGAGATGTCGCACATATCAGCAGGACATTTCTGTTCGTTCTGGCGCACGGCTAGAGGACACCTAACCTTAACCCTAACCAAAACGGAACACACAGACATATGATAGATTCCTACGTGTGAGTTTCTGTGGCGACATCGGAATAAAGTCCGTCAGTTAGACCCGTTCGACAATATTCGGCAGGACATCACAGAATTTTGGCCTCCTGTAGCTAGACACTTAAAATTATTTTTGTACGGAAACCCGTGTGGTCATTGAATGGTATAAAATTTCAGAAAGAACCCGACTTTCATTATGGTAGACAGAACAGCCAGGAAGGAAAGTAGTCACTTCGTCCCGCCTTAAAATAACTTTACTTCGCGAAATAAAGTTACTAACAATATAATCCCGGACGGCGATTCATTTTATGGTACTATCTTTATCATTTATTGGGAACAGGTTATTTTTGGTGTCCCGCTGTTTCGATGGCCCTGTTGTTAGAGATTACGCCTGAGGATATGTATGGTTCGAGAACGTACCCTGGGACAATGTTTGTTCTCGATCCCAGCCCTTATTTTTTTATGAACTTGTAACAATATTTACCAGATACCACGTCCTTGTCCACCTTACAGACCTCTGTCGGTGCACGCAAACTCTTTACTGCTGCTATTCTCAACCTGTTTATCCTGCTGTAACTATTGAGGGGAAACAAATGTCTTCGTATTTGGGAATCCTTGCACAATCCTTGTTTTAGCTGTACACATCAATGCATGTTAGTGTGATCAGTAAGTGGGGGGAGTCGAAGACACATTGAACGAAATGACAGCGGTCAGACTCATTGCTGACTGCTTGTGTCGGATGACGCAAAAAAAAAGATGTCTAAGACTACATTCTACCTCCAAGTGGTGGGGCACTGAAACAGGGTGCATCGATGCAACCTTGCTAAACGAATATGGATCGAAGTGAGAAGGCAAACACGATCCCCAAAGATGTGCCTTGCTGAGGTCGGATGTTGGGCAGAAAGGAGCAAATATTTAATCCTCGTTATAAACTATGACTCAATGTTACAAAACGTTATTCTCGGAACGAGCGACATAAAAGTAAATTGTACATATAATCTAATAATGATTGTTTATAATTGTTTTAATTGATTATTGATTAATTAAATATATACAACAGTAATCAAATGTGTGTGAAATAACGGCATTATCTCCCTTGAAATAAATAATCCGCATCTACCAGTCCTAGGTGGCACAAGTCCTTCTTTAAGGCTCCGAGACCTGGACATTACTCAAATATGACAAGTCAAGATTCAACCAGCGGCGTATCATGGCATATAATTGCATGACTACATCGGCAACATGAAGGTCTCTGCTAAAACAGGCTTCCTCCAATGTCAGGAACACTTAACCATCGCCGCGTTTCTCTGTTCGGTCATGTTGTACGGCTTGATTAGGAAATCCTGGCCCACAAGATACTATACAAGTGGTTCCTCAGCCCAGAAAGTCTTCCCCACTCCCTGCACAGTCTCCATCTATCCTCTGCCATCTTTGCCCAATCTCTGTCCAGTCTCTGTCTTGTCTCTGTTCACTCTCTGTTCAGTCTCTGTCCACTCTCTGCCCGGTCTCTGCCCAATCTCTGCCTAATCTCTACCCCAGTCTCTGTCCAATTAATGCCCAATCTCTACCTAATCTCTGCCTAGTTTCTGCCCACTCTCTGTTTGCCTAGTCTATGTCCAATCTCCGACCAGCTTCCGACTGTCTGCCATATCTATGTCCATTCTCGGTCCAATATCTGTCCATTCTCTGCCCAATCTATGTCCATTATCTGCCCAATCTCTGTCTAGTCCCAGCCCAATCTCTGCCTAGTCTCTGCCCACGACAGCCAGCTTATTTAGTAAACAAGTAAAACACTAAATTAGTTGTTCCTTTCAATCACCATCTATTACTTATTATCTAGTGATTTTACATGTAATCCCTTTAGACCTTTCACGGAATCCATAGAGACCTTTCACAAAACCCCTAGAGACTTTTGACGGAACTCTTAGAGATCTTTCACGGATCCCCTTGAGACCTCCAACGTAGCACCTTGAGACATTTCACGGGCCTCCAGAGACCTTTCACAGAACCCATAGAGACTTTACGGTACCTTTACAGATCTGTCACGAAACCTCAAGAGACCTTCCACGGAACCCATAGAGACCTTTAACTGAATTCCTTCACAGATCTTTCACAAAACCTCTAATCACCTTTCACGGAATACCGTTTGAGAAAGCCTGGTCTATTGTACCTTACATAACCACAAGTCAACATCCAGGAGAAGCTGTCAATCACTGGCTAATACAGTATATCTAACATTGCATATTGTCTCAACTGAGTGATTGTTTGATCAATCATATTAGAATGATAGTTTTTTTGCCGTCCATGTCGTAAAAGGCACCGAAAGAAAGTTGTGAATGGGATAAGCAATCTGGTCATGTAAAAACCCATTGAAATAAAAACGTAATTCATGTGACAAGAAATTATACTTTCCTAAAAGCTGGCCAGAGGAACCGAATGCGATGTTTGACCTTCCCTTCAAGAAATGGAGCCTTGAAAGGGGGGGGGGGGGAGGAAGGAGGGGGTGGGGTTTACTAGTCAAGCATTCTTTCATCGCAATCTTTCATTCGTAGATTCAAATTGTTGTTTATTGTTTTTAAAAAAAAATAATCCCGTAGCAGGCACTGCAGTCAGAGATAAAGTGTAAGAAACTTCACTGTACTTGCCCGCAGTTTTTTAATGATGTGGGATGACCGGATTTATTCCTCGCTGCCTTTCCTTCCCTGACAGTAAGCCAGGAACACATTTACAACTGCGTCGACTGGAGTGTCAGAGTGTCAAAAACGGGGTTTGAATCCGCTATCCTTGACGACAGAAGCGAGAGCTTTACCACTCTGCAGCAAATACACTATATAAGCGGAAAACGAAATAATTGGTTTTAATATGAAGATTTTGTTCATGGACACACAAAGTAATCCTCGCAGACCCGGATGTGGCCTGTGAACCTTAGGCTGTGACCCTTAGGCTGTGCCTTAGACTGCGAACCTTAGGCTGTGAGATTATGGTTAGGAACCTTAGACTGTGAACCTTCGGTTGTGAGATTATGGTTAGGAACCTTAGGCTGTGAACCTTCGGTTGTGAGATTATGGTTAGGAACCTTAGGCTGTGAACCTTAGACTGTGAACCTTCGGTTGTGAGATTATGGTTAGGAACCTTAGACTGTGAACCTTCGGTTGTGAGATTATGGTTAGGAACCTTAGGCTGTGAACCTTAGACTGTGAACCTTCGGTTGTGAGATTATGGTTAGGAACCTTAGACTGGGAACCTTCGGTTGTGATATTATGGTTAGGAACCTTAGACTGTGAACCTTCGGTTGTGAGATTATGGTTAGGAACCTTAGGCTGTGAACCTTAGACTGTGAACCTTCGGTTGGGAGATTATGGTTAGGAACCTTAGACTGGGAACCTTAGGTTGCGAGATTATGGTTAGGAACCTTTAGGATGTGAACCTTAGGTTGTGAAATTATGTTTAGGAACCTTTAGGATGTGAACCTTAGGTTGTGATATTATGGTTAGGAACCTTAGGCTGTGAACCTTAGGCTGTGAGATTATGTTTAGGAACTTTTAGGATGTGAACCTTAGGTTGTGATATTATGGTTAGGAACCTTAGGCTGTGAACCTAAGGTTGTGAGATTATGTTTAGGAACTTTTAGGATGTGAACCTTAGGTTATGAAATTATGGTTAGGAACCTTAGGCTGTGAACCTTAGGCTGTGAACCTTAGGTTGTGAGATTATGGTTAGGAACCTTAGGTTGTGAACCTTAGACTGTGATATTATGGTTAGGAACCTTAGGCTGTGAACCTTACGCTGTGATATTATGGTTAGGAACCTTAGGCTGTAAACCTTAGACTGTGAACCTTAGACTGTGAACCTTAGGCTGTTATATTATGGTTAGGAACCTTAGACTGTGAACCTTAGATTGTGAACCTTAGACTGTGAATCTTAGACTGTGAACTTTAGACTGTGAATTTTAGACTGTGAACCTTAGGATGTGAACCTTAGACTGTGAACCTTAGACTATGAACCTTAGGCTGTGAGATTATGGTTAGGAACCTTAGACTGTGAACCTTAGACTGTGAACCTTAGGTTGTGAACCTTAGATTGTGAACCTTAGACTGTGAAAATTAGGTTGTGAACCTTAGACTGTGAACCTTAGACTGTGAACCTTAGGTTGTGAACCTTAAGCTGTGAACCTTAGGCTGTGAGATTATGGTTAAGAACATTTAGGCTGAGAACCTTAGGCTGAGAAACTTAGGCTGTGAACCTTAGGCTGTGAACTCCCAAGCCTTTTCCGGATTTAGTCCTTAGTCAAATAAGCTAAATCTTATGGCCTCATAATCCGCAGGGAACTGGCCCAATTTCAGTTTAATGATAAATATACAATCAATAAATGCATCCATTTTTGTTTAAAAACGTATACTTCTCGCTGTAAAGGGCTTGCTATAAAATAATGTGAAGGGATCCCAATAGGTTTTACTATGTTTGTAAGGTCTTCTGGCTTCCCCTTCTCTCTCTTCTCACCTCACTCTGTTTCATTTGACTCTGTCCTACAGTCACACTCTTGCACAACTTTCACACGCGCCCTCATGGTAAGGCCCTTCCGTTGCACTTTGGTTGGGCTAGCTTCTGATGGCGCACAAACCTAGCATAGGTACATACAGATGCACGCATTCATCCAAGCACTGGTTTATGCGTCCTGATATCGCCCAATTGACCACGGTCTGGGGTGGAAAATGGCGCTCCTCCGCCAGTAGACACTAGTGAGGCAAACATCTAAGCAAAAAAAAAAAAAAAAAAAGTCATATTTTAACAAGGTGTCTGTAAATGTTATATTGTTTGGCTTACAGCCTTACCATGTTTTAATCCTGTTCTGCTCTGATCTACGCAAACGTTATTAAATATACGACTGAATATGCTAGGTAGCTCAGAGTTTGTAAAGGCATTCTTGAGTCTTATTATCACAAGCCATTTCGTCTTGTCCTTTGTCGTTCGCTCTCAAATGCTCTTATGCATTTCCCTCATAAACCTGGCGGTTCGTCTTAACTTAATTTAACTTGATTTAACTTAACTTCTTTATACTGGTTTAGAAGATTATGCAGTCTGTATACAACCAGATTCTGTTACTTCACGATCTAAAAATATATATACGCATCCAATATTTCTTAAATGTATTATCTGGGGACGGCGTGGCCTAGTGGTTAAGTGGCACGGCTCACAACCAGAAGGTGCTAGGTTCGATCCCCATCACATCACCGGCCGTTACCCCGGGGAAGCAAACCCTTAGAAAATGCAGGAGGAAGCAGACCCTTACATAAAATGCATGCTGAAGTCAGATGCACTGGGCTGACAGGCGCAAAATAAAACCACAGTGTAACGCACACACGCCTTGGGGAATAGAGAAATAAGGCGAACGAAAAAAAAAAAAAAATGCATTATCTGACCCTTCTTTCACTACTTCACTTGACAGTTCATTCCAAGCATTCACCACTCTCTGACTAAAACATATTTAATCTCGACTTTTCTTTAATTAATGTGTAGCTGTTCTCTCTTGTTCTTGTAAGCGGCGGTACTTTGAAAAATGGTTAAGTCTAGCTTAGATGGCCTATTCATCTCTCGCTATAATACTGTTTATCCAGACATGTTAGTCAGAATCAGGTAACAGGTAAAACATACTGGTCAAGACCCCTACCTCAACTTCCTCGTAGTCCTCCCTGGAAACGGACTGTTCTTCTTGGCAGTCTGGCTAATGAATGTGGGGATCGACGTGATCCCCGCAGTAGTGAACGACATGCAGATGAAGTCAAGCATAGCACACCGCCTGGAGGACCAGTGTCCACTTTCGGCAGCATGCTCGGGATGTGACGAAAGCTACTACAAACCATCCCTAAGCGTCATTTGCAGGGCCCACAAAAAGAGTAAACCTACTCATTGTGAACATTCACAACAGCAACAACAATATAGTCCCTGATAGCCATTGTGACTAATCAGTTCAGATGGTATCTCCACTGCTAGGTTCGACTGAAATGGATCTCCAACGCCCTCTGTCTCCTTCCTTGGTGGTACAATCTGTCATACTTTTTCTGTCCAGCTTGTTATTCAATCCTCCAACTTACAGCGTTACTTACTTCTGACACGATTGCCTTTTACCTTCCTATACAATATTGTATTCAGTAACATGATGTTCTGTATATTGATGGGACAAAAATATCTTAACTGTCGTTCATCAATTATCTTTGAAAACTTAAATTCTACGAGATGCGCCTCGCTTATCTATAAATACGAGGGACAGTCATTAAGTAACAGCGATTTTATTGTTAAGTGCATTTATGTACAACAGATAATATTAATTAAGAACACAGACACTAGTTTTACATCAATACTCCATTTATCTATTTGACGAACGGGCAGTATGCGCATGCGCCATATACGTAGATAAGCGTAGATTACAACATGGCCGCCACAATGTCGACTTCCGCCGTGGAAGAACAACGAGGCTTTATTCGTTCGTTTTTTTTTTTTTTTTCGGTAGAGCGTGTGAAACCTTCTTAAATCTACAAAAGAATGACAGTTCAGTATAGAGACAGTTGTTTGAGTCAGATGAGAGTGTATGAATGAAGATAAAAATGTCAAAACGGAAGACAAAACGTCATTGATGAACTGAGACGTTGGAGACCAGCAAGCGTAGCAATTGACACAGTGAAACAGCAGACTGACCAGCTAGTCCGTGACACGAGACGAGACACTGTTGTTGAAATAGCCATATATTTCAAAATGAGTCATGGGACAATTTTCCATGAAGATCTCGGTTATAAGAAAGTGGGTAGCAGATGTGTCCCAATGCAGCTATAACGAGGTAACAAAGACGGTTTAAAACTGGTTTAAGGTCACACCAAAAATACTGTTTTCTATAGAGCATCTACAAGCTAGTGGACATGTGGACAAAGCGTGTTGCCTGGCACGGAGACTCGAAAAATAAGACACAAAAATAGTTCTGGTTCCCGCGCCTGTGAAAATGTCTTTAATAAAAGTGATGTTCATTAATCTGCCGCTCGTATTTATATATATGTGTACATATTTAGTTTCAAAGTCAATCATTCTTTTCTCTAATCGCTTGTTGATTGTCCGCCTTTCTACACCATACAGTAGAGAGGAATATACATAACATATTATCACTCTGATTTTTAATTTGTGAGTGACTTGCTTGGATGTTAAAATATGACTCAAACTGGTGAATACAAATTTGACCGTCAACACTCTCTTGTTGATTTCCATAACCCATCTCTTATATTCCGTTATTATATTTTTAGTTAGACGAAGCTCTTCATGTGATCCAGTATTTAACCGTCAATTCTTATTTGTAGAGTAGACCTCTAGTTTACTTTTGCTAATTATCAATGCCTTTGTTTTCCTAGTGTTAATGTCCAATATATACACCTGATGCTATTCTTTACTTGAATTCCCAGTTCGTATAACACTTGCTCGCTTAGATTCAGCAGAATTGTGTCGCCTGCATATCGGACATTAATAATTCTTACGGTAACTGATATTTAATCTGTTAGGAAAACTATATTTGATCTTGTTTGGTCGTTGTCCATTCTTTAGTCAGACAAGGACATACATGATGATTCGTAGAAATTACCATATGGACAGGTAACGTACAGGGCAATCATACAAGACGCAGACAACTACGACTAAAACAAAAACAACAACAACAACAAAAACACCAAAAAAGACAGAAGAAGCATGGGAGATAAATCTGCCAAATTGTACCATCAGAGCATGAGAAAACAGTGGACGCCCATTGCAGTAGAACTTTGACATGAGATAACTAGTAGTAGTAGTAGTAGTGATTGTAGTAGTTGTAGTAGTAGTTGTAGTAGTAGTATTACTAATAGAAGCTCTAACATTAGTAGTAATTGTGGGAGTAGTAGTAGTAGTAGTAGTAGAAGCAATAGTAGTACTATCAACAGCAGCAGCAGCAGCAGTTGTAGTAGTAGTAGTAGTAATAGCAGTAGTTCTAATAGTAGATGTAGTATTAGTAGTAGCAGTTTTAGTATTAGTAATAAAAGTTGTAGTACTAGCAGTAGTAGAACTAATAGTAGCTGTAGTAACAGTAGTAGTAGTGGTAGTAGTAGTAATAGGAGTTGCACCATCAACTGCAGCAGTAATAGTAGTAGTAGTTTTAGCAGCAATAGTAGCAGCAGTAGTAGTTTTAGCAGCAATAGTAGCAGTAGTAGTAGTAGTAGTAGTATTAGTAGTAGTTGTTGTTGGTGTTGTTGTTGTTGTTGTATCGAAAAACGAAGATGGTGATAACTGCAGATGTGTGTAAGCAGACGTGGTCACGCAAGCGGCTGTGTGTGGATGTGAATTCCTATCCGAGATCTTCAAATCCTACGGCACGAGGGGCACACGTAAACAGCGTTGGAGGCCGGGGCGCACTTCGTAGTGACCTTCCAGGCGGATAGCCTCCCCCTCACTGCGTCTTAGATTTCTGCTCAGCCAGACGAGCACAATGTAGGATTGCAGAGCGCCAGGCTGAGCGGTCCGACGTAAGTTACTCCCATGAGGCAATATCAATAAAGAGAGTTTCCAAGGATATTTTTAGCGAATGTATCTTTTCTTCTGCCTGCCCGTCTGTCTTGGTTATATACAGAGTTTCTTAGACATTTTGGTGGTCTGGCATGCTAGCATCATGTCCAGTCTCTCGAACCTTGGAACTCTTCAAAATAATGCAGATGCTGGGGCGTTTTGCCAAAGTTGGACAGAAAGAAGATCCAATGACAATTTTCTCAATGATGTGGGCGTACAACGACAAGTATTGCATATGATGCAAAAACGTCGGTTCAGTTGGCTGAGTCAAAAAATGAGATATGAAAATCTTCTACAGAAGATACTAAGGCAAGATTCAAGAGAAGAGAGGACCGAGGCGACATTGGTGGCAGACATCTCAGACATGCAGAGACATTAAAGTACGAACTTATGCTGCTCTGAAAAAAATTGCAGAGGATAGGGTCAAATGGAGATGTATACTCAGACAACCTTACAACCAGTCTCAGAATTGATCAACCAGATAATTTTATATATATATATAAAACACCACAAACATATAAACACACGCACGCATGCACGCACGCACACATACATACACACACACATACATACATCCATACATACATACATGAATACATACACATACACACACACACACATATATATATATATATATATATATATATATATATATATGCTCTACATTCTTCACTAATCAAACAGATCCAGGAGCTCATACGGGACATCTCGCCCTGGGGGCAACTCTTCCCCTTCTCTCTCTCCTCTCACCTCACTCTGTTTCATTTGACTCTGTCCTACAGTCACACCCCTGCACAACTTTCACACGCGCCCTCGTGGTGAGGCCCTTCCCTTGCACTTTGGTTGGGCTATCTTCTGAGGGCGCACAAACCTAGCATAAGTACATACAGACGCACACATGCATCCAAGCACTGGTTTATGCGTCCTGATATCGCCCAATGGACTACTGTCTGGGGTGGAAAATGGCGCGCCTCCGCCAGTAGAAACTAGTGAGGCAAACATCTAAGCAAAAACAACAACAAATCAAACCGCGTCTTGTTTCAACATTCTGCAGTCTGTGGATTGCTTGTTCATCGACTACGTCATGATCTTCATCATCGTCTGTTCTATAGCCTGAAACGTCATTGGGGCACCAATACTGGAGTTTGTTGGGCCAGTTCCCGCGATTCAGCTCGGTTTTGTTTCAGGATATGTGTTCTAGCAATGGATTTTCCCGCCTCATTTCTAATGATGTCATCCCATCTCTTTTTTCTGCCTCCCTCTCTTTTACTTCTACGACCTTGCAGGGTTGTCTTTGTCAACCCAAACTATCTTGAAACATGCCTATGACATGTGAGCTTAGTCAACCCAAATGATCTTGAAACTTGTCTATGCCATATAAGTTTGGTCAACCCAAATGATCTTTGAACATGCCTATGCCATATAAGTTTGGTCAACCCAAATGATCTTGAACATGTCTATGCCATATACGTTTGGTCAACCCAAATGATTTTGAAACATGCCTATGCCATATAAGTTTGGTCAACCCAAATGATCTTTAAACATACCTATGCCATATAAGTTTGGTCAACCCAAATGATCTTGAACATGTCTATGCCATGTGAGCTTAGTCAACCCAAATGATCTTGAAACATGCCTATGCCATATAAGTTTGGTCAACCCAAATGATCTTTAAACATACCTATGCCATATAAGTTTGGTCAACCCAAATGATCTTGAACATGTCTATGCCATGTGAGCTTAGTCAACCCAAATGATCTTGAAACATGCCTATGCCATATAAGTTTGGTCAACCCAAATGATCTTGAAACATGCCTATGCCATATAAGTTTGGTCAACCCAAATGATCTTGAAACATGCCTTTGCCATGTGAGCTTAGTCAACCCAAAGTATCTAGAAACATGACTATGCCATGTAAGCTTGTCATCAGATATGAAACGATCTTCGATTGACTTTAGAATGTCAATCTATTCATATTCAATGCCAAACTTTACCACAATACCACTACCTCATTTCGTTAGTTATCGTAACCTCCAGCAAGTTTGGACAACTAGGGCCAGGGTCAGGTCAGCGAACGAGAGTTGGCTGCTTGCATCAGGGTCAGCAAACCAAAGCTGGCTGCTTGCATCTGGGACAGCGAACGAACAAAAGTTTGCGGCTTGCATCAAAGTCAGCGAACCATAGCTGGCTGCTTGCATCTGGGTCAGAGAACGAGAGTTTGATACTTGCATCAGGGTCAGCGGACCAAGCTGGTTGCGTGCATCAGGGTTAGCGAACCATAGCTGGCTGCGTGCATCAGGGTTAGCGAGCCATAGCTGGCTGCGTGCATCAGGGTTAGCGAACCATAGCTGACCAATAATCCCCTTTGCCTCCGAGCGACTGCTCTTGAAACAGACAGCACTTGTCAGTAGTCTAGTATGGACAAGGGATTTGGATCACAGAAAAGCAGGCAAACTTAGTACCCAAAAACGACAGCTGAAATCGGTTCCATCGTGCTGAATGGAGAAGAAAATGTCATTGCCTGACTATAAACTACGACACAATTTTACAACGGCTGTTTCATGACGCACATCGAAGAAGAATATCCAACGTCATATCGCAGATTGCTGCCCTTTATGTCTCCGCTTTTTTTACGCCTGGTCATGCAAAATAAACTGATCAGACAATGTTAGCCAGGATCAGGAGAAATATACCGACCAAGACGCTCCTAATAGTATCCCCGTAGTAGTGAGCGACACGCAGATGAAGCCAAGCATAGCCCATCCGCCTGGAGGACCCTGTCCACCTTCATCAGCACGCTCGGGATATGAGGAAAGCTACTGCAACCCATCACTTAACGCCCTTTTCAGGGCACATAAAAGTGTAACTTACTCATTGTGGGCATTCGAAAACCACACACACCTGTCTCTGCTCTGCTCGGTGATCGCCCTGCCTATCAGTTTAGATATGAATCGCCGACCTAATTCCTCACCGTACAACACATATTCATCAAGTTGTCTGTCAACATCTTTCTTAAGTATTATCACGTATTAGTTATGTAACCTCGAGTCCGCTCTTCCGTTGCACCACGCACAGCATTCCCTACCACTTGTGACGACGTTCAGTTCTATATGTAGCTAACTTCCTGTGGAAATATTACAACGTTACCAGTGCATTGAAATGTACTACGTTGTTCACACACTTGTATTCATTGACTGGTATGGGCCGCAAGCATTCACCGAGTTACCTGCGACGTCAAGCCACGCCATTTTTCTATTTCATTACCTTTTACCGGCAAGTGTGCTTTCGTTGAAGCAACATCGATTAAAAAATTATTAGACACGATTTTTGTGTAAATAGGACTCAATACCATGTATAATACGAACACGATCAGCCCTGACCCTAACAGGTGTAACATGGTGTCGTAATATCGATTCATGAGAAGCAATATACTGCCTTGCTGTTCAATCGTTATAATTAGTTTGGAAAAATAGTGCATTGGCCCGAATATAGTACATCATTGCATACTGTCTTCTCTTGTCTTATCAACTTCTACCGTGAGGTGTCGGTGGGGCTAGTTTACTGTCTAGGGTGAGACAGGTTGCTGACGTATTATTAATCCCATAACGATTTGGAATAACATTACCTAACAATCTAGTTCTCGGTCTGCAACTGTTGCGAAAACCCAAACGTCGTGCGTTATAGGCGCACAAGGATAGTTGGTCAGCTTGCATTCTCATTAGGTGGCTGAACTACTTGATTCTCTGATCATCAATATACTCAGTGCAGGGTCTTCAACTATGTTTTGCGCTTCTCTATTACACATTCTGTCTCTCATAGTTACGTTGAAGGTTTTCCTGGGGCATCACATCTCACATGTAATCTTTCTCTCCAGAGATTTTATCAAAGGCCACGTTTGGGACTGGTAACAACGCGTTGGCATGAATATACTGTAGATCAGCAGACTTTGTGTGGGCATGTTTACGTTAGGGTGTCTCTTCTTGTTCTTCTTTTTCTTCTTCTTCCTCATACGTTTTAAGACGTCAACTTGAAGTCTATACAGAAATCATTGGTCCACGTGAGGTCATCAGGATCTCCATAGAGCGTTTCCTGGAGTGAAACTGGAGATGGCCAAATGTGCCTTCTCTGTAACTTGCATGTTGGGCCCTTCTGCAGTAAATGTTCAGCAGGCATGTTGTCAGTGCCGCAGATACATTCATCTGCATGTCCTATGTTGAGCTTGCTGAATAGATGGTATCCGGGCCTGTTGAAGCCAGTGCAGAGTCTGGAAACCACCAGCTGCCCGGCCCTGTTTCATTTTGTTGTCTCCCTAGACGCTCAGCTCGCCACTTGTTCTTGTACCTGTACCTGATAACCCATCTGGCTTTTTCATAAGTTATACATATAATAGTGTGTTTATAAATGATGGCAGCTGGTCTACAATTGCATTTGCTTTTTTGGCACGTGATCTGACTTCTCTGTGTAAACCTTCACCCTGTGTCAAAACACTACCTAAGTACTTGAATTTTACATGTGTTCATTTCTTTCTTGGCATACAGTACTACACAAATATACGGAACATGATTAATAGAACCGATTTCATTCCTCCTAGGTAGGTAGGTAGGTTAGTAGTAGGTAGGTAGGTTAGTAGTAGGTAGGTAGGTTAGTAGTAGGCAGGTAGGTTAGTAGTAGGTAGGTAGGTATGTAGGTAGGTAGGTAGGTAATAGGTAGGTAGGTAATAGGTAGGTAGGTAGGTTAGTAGTAGGTAGGTAGGTAGGTATTAGGTAGGTAAGTAAGTAGATATGTAGGTAAGTAGGAAGGTATGTAGATAGGTAGGTTAGTAGGTAGGTTGGTAGGTCGGTAGGCAGGTAGGTAGGTAGGTCGTTAGGTAGGTTGGTAGGTAGACAAGGACCCAACCTTCTATAAGAACGATGAGTAGATGGGTCCCAGGCCCATGCAAAGAAGACGGTAGCCTTCATTTTTTTAAATGCGGATATCGCTAATCGCTAGGAAAGACAAATGTCAGTACCAAAGTTGTAGGAAGGTAGGTTGTAGATAGGTAAGTATGATGTAGGTAGGTAAGTAGGTAGGTATGGAAATAGGTAGTTAGGTGAGTATTTAGGTAAATATGTATGTAGGTAGGTAGGTATGTAGATAGGTAAGTTCATAGGTAGGTAGGTAAGTATGTATTTAGGTAGGTAGGTAGGTAAGTAAGTATGTAAGTAGGTAGGTAAGTAGGTAGGTAGGTAAGTATGTAGATAGGTAAGTAAGTAGGTAGGTAAGTATGTAGGTAGGTAAGTAAGTAGGTAGGTAAGTAAGTAGGTAGGTATGTAGATAGGTAGTTAGGTAAGTATTAAGGTAAATATGTATGTAGGTAGGTAGGTATGTAGATAGGTAAGTAGATAGGTAGGTAGGAATGTATGTAGGTTAGTAGGGATGTAAGTGCATAAGTAGGTAGGTAGATAAGTAGGTAAGTAAGTAGGTAGGTAGGTACATAGGTAAATATGTAGGTTAGTATGTAAATATGTAGGTTAGTATGTAAATATGTAGGTTAGTATGTAAATATGTAGGTTAGTATGTAAATATGTTGGTTAGTATGTAAATATGTAGGTCAGTATGTAAATATGTAGGTTAGTATGTAAATATGTAGGTTAGTATGTAAATATGTAGGTTAGTATGTAAATATGTAGGTTAGTATGTAGACGAGCGATTTAAGAACAGCCTGAAGGAAACTGAGATGCTGTCAGATAGGTGAAGACACCTGGGAGAGTATTGCGGAAAACAGATCGGTCTGGAGAAGTGCAGTAAACATGGACGTTGCTGAAGGAGAAAGTCACCGCCTGTAGACTGCGGAAACCAAATACTTGATCCGGAAGGAAAAAACAGCGGAACCACCCTCACTGGCAGCAGAAGACATAGTGTGTAAACCATGTAATAGGACATTCCGTGCCCACTTTGGACTGATAAGCCACACGAGGTCCAGCAAACACTACACCAACACATGTCAGGCAGTGCAGAAGCAAAATAAAACAGATCACATACAGCAACCATGATGTCGGTGGTCGTTTTCGACAACGATGGATAGTTATCAGGTAGTGACGTGTTTCTCCGCAAAAGAGTTGAAAATCACCTTTTTTTTTTTTTAGGTAAACTGGGTTTGATTCAACCTTATAATAAAGAAATTGGATACATGCAACTGGTGTGTCAGATGGCTGGAAGAGTGTTTTTATCAGCTGAGTTGTATTTCGTCGTCTAGATGCAAATCGGATTAATACGTTTGTCATTGTTTTCCTGTGACATTTGATATAAACATAGCGATTATTTAGGTTTGACAGGTGACTACTGTAACGCTGTTTACCTTGTTTGTGATACGTGTCATCCTTATATCGTGCGACATCTCATAGTCAAGATGGCGCAAAAGGATTACCAGCAACGATCGACTAGTTATTCAGTTGTCATTGATGAAATTGTTGTGAATTGTATGGTTGTTTCGCGCACTTCATCACAATTTGTCTGGATTACCTCTGCTGCCTCCTGTGCGTTTCAGGCAAGCAGGAGTAATTATAGTATAGTACATATGTCACTATGGGGGTGGCTTTGACTTGCAATCTGTGACAACACTTTGTGAATATCTGGAACATTATTTGGTACTTAGTTTCCCGTGCCATTTGTTATGAACATAAAGATTTGGTGATGGACATCCAACATTCCCAATATTTTAGATGTCAAATTCTCTCTGCCTTGTGGGATACCTGTTTACGAGAAAGGCTTCGGAAGTAAACCTTGAGGAAAAATCTGCTTCCTGTGCTATCTCCAGTCGTCTCAATAACGTCTTGACGTCGACCAAAGGTAGCTCAGGACGAGAGAGTGAGGTTGACAAATTGAGCAAAGATTCAGAATTGGTATCAAATTCACGGCGCAAGTACTCTTTCACCCATTTAAGCGGACAGAGCAAAAATAAAAGATTGAACGCGGCTGAACAGAGAGAGTATTCATCATTACACATGAAGGCCGAAGATTAGGTAGGTAGGTAGATAAGTAGGTGGGTAGGTAATCCGCTTAAGCGACAAGGACCCGTCGCTTCCACCCTCTGTGAGCACAATGGGTGAATGAGTTTCAGGCCGCATGCTATGAGAGTGGTGTCTTTTCAATTTAACCTGACAAGGTAGAGCGTAGACGGCTGATGGGGTCAGATCACGACAAAGAGGTTTACTTGTCACCCTTGATATTCATGGGCTGTTTGAGAAGTTAGTGTCCGGAGACACCGTCGGTAAGGCGGGCTAGGTGTATAAAAAGTGTCAAACAGCGACTGCTTAGCATGGTGACTTCGGGTGACTTCGTCATTTAAGATCCCGTCATACAAATGGATTGTAAGAATTCACTCCTGTCTGCGCCTGTGGAAGTCTTCAATGCCTTTCTGATTAAATATATACGCGAAGTGCCTAGTGAATAACCGGATTTTGTCAGGATAACCCGAAAACGAAATTTATTTAGTAAATTAACTATTCAAAAGTGAACAGTATATTTCTGACACCTGATAGTGGGATGAGCAGGTTTATGTTGCTGACCTACGCTTTTTGTTTCAAAACGACGTTGGATCAGTTGGTTACAGTGCAGGAACAGCGGGTTGTGATGTAATTTCTGGTGAAAGAAGGTTCAAAACCCGATGAAACTCGTCGTCGACTTTTCATGTGTGTTTAGAGAAAAGACTAGCAGGTTCATCAGTACTTGAATGGTGTAAATGCTGTCATGAAAGTAGTGAATCTATCGAGGATCACCCGCGTGAAGGTCGACCGAAAAATTGAATTACGAGTGAAACCACATACAGTGTCGAAAACGTTATTTTGAACGATCGGCGAGTTACTGTAATCGAAGTCGCTATGACTACTGGTATAAACAAAAGGTTTGTGGACATTATCACCAGGGATCAGCAGTTTTCATAAAGTTTTCTGTCAATGGGGGTCGAAACAAACTGGATTGTGTCCAAAAAAAAGGTGTTATTTTCAAACATTACAAAGCGAGAAAAATCTGGCAAAGATGGCGCCATAACTGGCGAATCCATAACTGGATTTTTGTGTGCCTCCTTTTGAGATCGTTACATCGTTTTGTTAATATAAAGTTTCCAATAATAGCTTCAACTTTACTTTCAGCCTGAGAAACATGGAGGATATATAAATATCTGGCAAAGATGGCGCCATAACTGGCTGCGAGTCTACATTTCTCTACTGTTTTGGATCATTATGGATGCCGCCAGACCACGGATCTGCCTAGAATTCACACTAGTCGACGACTTACACTTGTGTTCACGGAAACGTGGTGTTGTTTTCCGTCTGGACTTGTTATTTCGTTCTTTTTTTGTGATTTCTTCCATCCGTTTATCCTGGTCTGGACGCCGGCTGAATGGTACTACGCTTATACCTGTGACGTATTTCACCGGTTAGTTCTGCCGGTTCACCTTCACGAATTTGGCGTGTGGGAATTTTAGATGCTACTATGATGAGCTGAATACAGCTGGGGAGAGATGCCAGACCCACTCACACGCTGAGTGTTGTCCATACGACCTCTTGTGGTTATCGAAAAGGCACGACAAACTGCGTTAGATGCCATCCTACCTTTCTACCCTGCGGGTTACATGTTTACGGAAAGGCTTCGGTGGCAACCCTAAGGCAAAATCTGCATCCTATGCTATCTCCAGTCGTCTCGATGAATGTCTTGCCACTGGCAAAAGGTAGCTTAGGCTCTGTGAGTGAGGTTGACAAAAGGCGCAGTTTCTTCCTCACTTTAATCCAAATAACCGCGCAAGTCACCAATTTCAGCGGACACAGCAAGAGATACGACTGCCCACACGGCTGAACAAAGAGAGTGGTCTTCATCACTTATGATGGACAACTATTATACAAAGCGAGACCCCATACGGCCGCCACAACTCTTGCAGCTACTGACCAATTGACCATTGGTCTTACAGTGCCAATGTGGCTCCGAGTGGTTTTTACCTGTTTTGCTAATCTGTAGGAGCATCTCGGAGGACAGTAAATTTTCCAATGGCTCAGAGACCAGCCAACATAATTCTAAGCTGTAGGAATACAGAAGGTCGTAGCCAGACGGGACAAATGTGTTTGAGTGGCAGGTGACTACATGAACAATAGGACAGGCGATTTACATTCATTTTTCCTCGTTGTCTAGAAATGACTTCAGGCAGGATACTTACTGCACGAACCTCGTAGGTGTGTGTGTGTGTGTGTGTGGGGTGTGTAGGTGTGTAGGTGTGTGTGGGTGGGTTTGTGTAGGTGTGTGTGGCTGCGTTTGTGTGGGTGGGTGTGTGGGTGGGTTTGTGTGGGTGGGTTTGTGTGGGTGGGTGTGTGGCTGGGTGGTGTGGATGTGTATGTGGGTGGGTATGTGTGGGTGTGTGTGTGTCTCTCTCTCTATCTCTCTATCTCTTTATCTCTCTCTCTCTCTCTCTCTCTCTCTCTCTCTCTCTCTCTCTTCACACACACAAATCTTTGAAAGTCAGAATGAGAGAATACATTCTATATACAACTGAATCAGTGACGCGTTTTCTG
Source organism: Ariolimax columbianus (assembly GCA_036924085.1). NCBI lineage: Eukaryota > Metazoa > Mollusca > Gastropoda > Stylommatophora > Arionidae > Ariolimax > Ariolimax columbianus. Next base: position 50,351,910 of record JAVGWX010000020.1, on the reverse strand, counting down.
GATTTGCAAACACCAGTTCTCCTGTTGAGGGTCAGTGAACCAGATCTAAATTTAGAAATTGGGTTTTTTTTTCACGCATGTTTTTTTATTTGATTTTTTTGCGACATGGCGTTTAGAATTTGAGTTATCATTCGCTTCCACTGATATGTATTATGAATAGGTTGAGAGCCATTGATCGACAAACTTGCTATTACCAATCGGGGTATAACAAAAAATGCATCATAATAAAATAAATCCAAACTTTAGCTCGAAACAGGTCTCAAAAACGAGTATTTGAAGTTTGGTATCAGCTTGACTATAAATAATAAAATTGTTTTCGCACGACGTAGCAGAGATGGCAGAGCGCTGGCTGCTAACAGCAGATGTACCAGGCTCGTTCACCGTTAATTATACGCTCCTGTCGTACCAGCTGTGTAAATGGGTCGCTGGCTTACCGGCTAGAAAATGAAAGGCAACAATGAATGTACTTATCCACCCCACTTCATAAAATCAGAAAGTGGTAAATGAATTGCCACAGAAAATAGTAGAGGCAGGCTCAATTTATCCGTTCAGGAATAGATTGGATGCGCATAGTCATTTTTAGATCAAGTGAAGTCAAAGAAATTGGTTGTATACAGACTCTGCAGAGTCTTCAAAACCAGTATAAAGACGTTAAGTAAAGTTTGGTTTTAAGTGAAGTCTCTAACACTTCGTCTTAGAACGGCAGACTCGTCCCTTAATTATACCCCCTCCCCACCCTACAGAGTTCCCTGGGTTCCTGTAATACATATTTGACTGTAACCGGACATTCCATTTCGGGTTATGGGGAAAACAGGTCGATGTCATTTCATTTTAAATAAATAAACAAAAACTTAGATAAAGGTAGATGTGTAGAGAAGATAGATATATTCAGTTGCAAAAATGGATGCTTGTCAGTTTTTGCGACGAGCAGTATACAAATAGAATGATCTGCCTGCAGGTCACGCGCTAGCCTTGTAGTCAAGTTCCTTGCCTCACAGGGATGTTCTGACGTCATTGTGCCTATTGACTTCTCCATCTATCATGTTCAGTCAAGGACAACACCATAACATGGTTGTTAACGCTTTGACTGACAACCTGGATAATGCCATACTACTGTAGAAACTGAATGCTACTCTCTTTATCATGAACCAACGTTAACACATTCAAGAATTTCTTTGCTGATTTTAAATAAGATGACAGGAACAAAGCGGAAGCAGAATTTTATTTCTATCTTGTTCGTCTTCAGGCCTCGACTTCAATGACTCTAACGAAGGCAGCAGTCGACTCAAGGCTCCGTAGACTCTCGTACAGCTTCTCGTGGAAGGACACTGGCTGCTGCCAAATGCTACCTCTTTTGTCGGTATACAGTGGACAGGACTGAAAATATGTTCTGCCTTTATGGGGGCTGTGCCGCAGGCACAGAAGTCTGCAGTGCAAATCTTGAACTTGTTGTACAGATCGCATCTAAGTCTGTTGTGACCTGTGCGTAGCCGGAGAATCATCACCTGGTCTCGCCTGGAGAGTTGATGATAGGCATTGTTTTCTATGTGGCCATGGTGGTCTTTTTTCCATTTTGCACTGTACGTTGCCCTGATGAATGCTTTTGTCTCATTGTGTGTGATTTCTGTATCACTCTGCTGCAACATTCCTCCCTCTCTGGCGAGCCTGTCTGCCTCCTCGTTGCCTGGTAGGTTTCAGTGGGCTGGTATCCACTGGACTATGCTGTGTTTTTGAAGCACTGGGACAGGCGTTCGAGGAGTCTGCCAGAGCACAGAGTTCATTTTTGTGCTGGTTCTTGAGCGCCATTAACACTGCGAGGGCGTTTGTGAAAATGACGACTTACTTTCCTGAAATTTATGTTTGACACCCCCTACAGCTTAAAAAGTGGACTATTCCGTGACGTCACTACCCCCAAATCCGGTGTTAAAAATACACACCCGATGCTAAAGATAGATATTTTATTTATTTGGTGTGAATTAATGACAAGTACCACGGCACTATATGAAGCCATAGAACTACAATTTGTTGTTATCCACATCCAAAGCTATAAGGAAGGGAAAATACCTATAATAATTAATCGCCACCACGCTTACACACATCTCAAAAAGCGGGGTTTTGGTAAAGAGAAGTAAGGTCCCACAAAGAACAGTCTGTGCATTTTACAGAGAGGTAGAACTATGGTTCTACTTTCAGTTAAAAAAAAAAAAAAAGAAACCATCACTCCGTGTGCTGAGTTTTAAATCTTCCATTAGGGGCCAAAGATGCAGTAGTGAATGAGCTGACACCAGACAGTGACTCATACCTGGGGCCAAAGATGCAGAAGTGAATGAGCTGACACCAGACAGTGACTCATACCTGGGGCCAAAGATGCAGAAGTGAATGAGCTGACACCAGACAGTGACTCATAGCTGGCTGCTTGCATCTGGGTCAGTGACCTACAACATACAAAGACCATGTTCCGCCTCCCTGGAAACTGGCTGCAACCATGTAGACTCGCTAAGAGATTAGGGATCGAAAAGGGAAGGCAAGATCCCAACAATGCCGTGCTAAAATCGGATGTTTTGGACCGAAAGGAGCAGATATCGCAGTCTTCTGTAAACTGAAACACAACATTATGATCGTGCTTGTCAGAAAGTACGCTGAAGGAGAACACATCTTCCATTAGAAATAATCTTTTATTTATCCCCGCTTCGAGAGTTGTCATGATTACGTACTAGAAAACACTTTGTTGCATGTTACTGAGAAATGTGTACTGAACTTATCTTGGTAGTATCCGAGTGGTGCTCTTGATGGAAAGAATAGAACAAGTGTAACTACCATGCATGTAAAATACGACTAGAGAGGATTGTGAATGGGGCTTGCAACGTGATAATTAAAAACCATTGGTATGAGATGAATACGGGATCAAGATGCTGCAGGCGTCAGCGACCCATAACTGACTGCTAGCGTCAGGGCCAGCGACCCATAGCTGCCAAGACCCTTCTATACCTCCACGTGGTGATCCTGGATAACAGGCTGCAGCAGGGCAGACTGGCTAAGGAGAATGGATCGAAGAGGGGATGCTAACCCAGTACTCATAAAATGCTTGCTGAAGTCGGATGTGTTGGACCGAAAGGTGCAAATATCGCAGCCAAGCTGTAAAACTACGACACAATGCATTCCGTTCTCTGGACTACATTCTGCTACTTAAGCCCTTTCAGGCTTTGGTAGTGGGAGATTGAGAACGAACGAAGAAGAAAAAGAAGAAGAAGAAATCAATACACTAATCAAAGCTATCGCATATCGGGTGCATAGGTCACTGACCACATTTGGCCAGCATACACGGTCCTTGACTTCGCATGCTGAGATTCTCCAGGTATGACCATGTATAATTAGCTTCCTATCACTTTCTCTTCATCATGTATTTGTAGGTCAAACTCTCTTTCTCTTTATTCGATGATCCATGGGTGGTCCTGTCTAGCTATGTTGGACGATGCCTTCTCGGCGCATGTCCTATCAAGCCCCGATTCTGTTCTACACATTTATTGTCATTGTAGTAGCTATTGTTGGCTCCTTTCCCACACTATATTCTGTCACTTTATGCTCATTATCCTTTGTAGGCATCTGTTGACGAAGGATTACAATCTTTGTTGTATTGCCTTGAACGTTCTCCAGGTTTCAGATTCGTACAACAGCACTGACTTGATACTGGAGTTGAATATTTTAACTTTGGTGTGAATCTTTAATCCAATTGGCCAGGCACTCGACGTGGTCGACTGTTTTTAAAATCCGGGTTCGATTGTCAGTGATGAAGGATCAAAATGTGAGGTGTAGGCTAGAATATTACAAACAATAGCGGCGTTTGCACGACTTAACAAAATCTGACAAGAAAAACGGCTAGCCATGTGCACGAAAATTGGATTAATGCGCACATTGGTCCTGTCAATACTTCTTTATACTTGTAAGACATGAACAATTACAGCTGACCTGCAGTAGAGGATATATACCTTAAAGATGTGATGTTTCCGAAAACTTCTAAACGTCACGTACAACGACCGTGTTAGAAATGAGGAAATACTATAAAGGATTACAACAGCATTACGACCTTTTGAAGACTTCTTGAAAACTGCCAAAAGAAAGAAACTCGATGATTAGTACGGGCACATATCGAGATCAAACGGTCTTGCTGGACAAATAAAACGGAAAGTCTAAACCTGGACAAAGACGGGAACAAGCTATGGAAGCTAGTCAGAGCGATGAACGACGAAACCCCGACAAATAAACAAATTACTATCAAGCAGGGCGAGAACTTGATCACAGGTAAGAAAGCCGCAAACGCCTTTGTCGATCACTATGCCAGAGCAAACCACATCGAGGTCCCTGCAGATAAGCATACAGACATTAGCGAAGAGCTAAAGGGACACGAAAACATGAATACGGCACCTGAAGAGCACATGATGGCCAAACTAACAATGCGCGAAATGGAAGAGGCCATGAGAACACTAAAGAAAAGGAAATCTCCCGGAAAAGACGGGATAACAAACGAAATGCTGATGGGGCTGGGCCAAACAGCGAAGAGGAAACTGCTATCGGTCCTGAACCAAAGCTGGAAAAGGGGAATTGTACCACAGGCATGGAAAGACGCAATACTGGTACCAGTACCAAAAACAGGAAAGGACAAAACAGATCCAAATGGATACAGGCCCATAAGCTTACTGAGCTGTGTCGGCAAGCTGATGGAACGGATGATAAACACCAGACTGATGTGGCATCTGGAAGAAAAACGAATACTAATTCCACAGCAAGCCGGCTTTAGACAGCACAGATCCACTGAGGACCAGGTCATCGTCATAGCCCAGGAGATAGAAGATGCTTACCAGGCACAGAAACACACAGTAGCTGTTTGGGTGGATCTGGAAAAGGCATTTGACAAAGTCTGGAAAGATGGACTTAGAGTCAAGCTAAGAAGAAGTGATGTTTGTGGGAGGATGTACAAGTGGATCAACCACTACCTCAAACAAAGAACGGCCAGAGTCCAAGTACAAGGGCAGACGAGCAAAAAGGTGACACTCGAGCAGGGAGTACCCCAAGGGGGAGTACTGTCACCCACACTCTTCCTGGTATATATAAACGATATTACAGAGAAAATACCAAGAAGAGTCCATAGCTCAATGTTTGCAGACGATCTGGCTATGTGGACCTCTGAAAAGAATCTCACCATAGCAAGAAATCGGATGCAGACGGCCCTAACATCGCTGGAAGAGTGGGCGAACTCATGGCTGGTCAAAATAAACGAGGAGAAAACCACATGCACAATATTCTCGCTTTCATTAAAACCTCAAAGTACCAAATTAAGTCTAAATGGCAAATTCCTGCAGCCAAACGACAACCCAACCTATCTGGGAGTCACATTTGATCGGCGCATGACATGGAAAAGTCAGATTGAGAGAAACCGAATGAAAGCCAGAGAAAGAATGGCAATCATGAGGAAACTTGCTGGCACTAGCTGGGGAGCAGACGAAGGCATACTAAAGAAACTGTACACTGGAAGAGTGAGACCAGTTCTCGAGTATGGCATTGCGGCATGGACAACAGCAGCGAAGGCGAACTTCGATAAAGTTAACAAACTTCAAAACCAAGCCATGAGAATTATAACAGGTGGCATGAAGTCAACGCCAATTGTAGAACTTGAAAAGATTACAAAACTGCAATCCATGACCGATAGAAGAGACTGCAGAGCCCAGTTGCAGTCAGAGAAACTCCGAAGACTGACCGACCATCCAATGCACCAGAGACTAAACAATTTGGGAAATGGGAAACTAAAGCGGAGAAACTTTGCAGAAATAGCCAAAGCAAAGATGCACGAAGATCCCATAAACGCACTAACAACACCAAAACCCATCACTACTGTACGAAAACCTACCTGGGGGCAGGATATATTTCCAGAGGTGGTAGAAAATATACCAGGTATTGCAAACAAAAACTGCCAGACTGAAAAAGAAAGGAGAGATACTACCCTAAGCTTCGTAACGAAAAGCTACCCAAGCATGGACTGGACCCATGCATACACCGACGGCTCTGTAACAAACACATCACAGAACGGAGGGGCAGGAGCATTCCTGAACCTACCAAATGGCAGAAAAATAACACTGTCATTCGCTACTGGTAAGTACACAAGCAATTTCAGAGCGGAGGCAGAGGCACTGAGGGCGGCAGTGGAAGAAATGGTGACACACAGTGAAAATGAGAGCCATATAGTCCTGCTTACAGATGCTCTCGCCGTAGTCACAGCGCTAAAAAGCCAGAAAAACACTGAGCTTAATGACTTAAGAGCAGCACTCTGCAAACTGTGCCAGCAGTCCGCACCAAAAAGGGTAGTGGTACAGTGGGTCCCATCTCACTGCAACATCCAAGGCAACGAGGAGGCAGACAGACTGGCAAAAGAAGGTGCAAGACTACCACAAACAGATACCAGTATGATGTACGAAGAGTCAAAACGGCTTATCAAAGCCAGATACATGACCAAATGGGAAACCGAACATACTGGTTACACCAAAAACGATGCCTATTACCAGTTGAACCGAAGAGAGCAGGTCGTTGTCTTCAGACTTCGCACTGGCCACAACAGACTGAGGTACCACCTATTCAACAAATTGAAGATAGGGTGTACCGACGAATGCCCGTGCGGTACTGGTAAAATGACCGCTGAAAATCTGCTGCAGAACTGCCCGACATACGAGGATCAGAGAGAGCAGATGTGGGTATTACCAGTGGAACTGCAAGACAAGCTCTATGGCAGTGGCGACAGCCTCAGGATGACCGCCGCTTTTTTCGAAAAAAATAATGGTTACTGTCTGACTGCGTACGCAGAAGAAGAAGAAGAAAACGGTCTTGCAAATACGATCCTGCATGGCAAGGTACAAGGTGGTGGACGAAGAGGTCATCCCAAAGAGAGGTGGGAGAACAGCATAAAAGAATGGACCAATCTCCGAACAGAGGAGGCACAATCAGCGGTCGCTGACAGAGAGGGGTGTCGGGGGATGGTGGGGATGTCTTCATGTGTGCCCCAACGACTTCAACGGGATGGCCTGACCTGACCTGACCCTATGTTGTTTAATACCATGAATGTCATTTCTGTTTCTCGACAGATGCACAATCAGCACTACAAGCACTGAAATTTGAGAAACTGCCAGATCTACAGGCTCTACTGTCTGAACTGAGCAACCAGCGCAAGATTGTCATGCAGTGGATACCTTCTCATTGTGCCAGGAAACGAGAGAGCAGATCGACTGGCAAAAGAGGGTGCTGCAGACGAGCCTCCAAATGTGCCAGTTACATACCAACAGAAGATAAGGATGATCAAATTAATCAGAAACCCACCAACAGAAGATAAAGATGATCGAATCAATCAGAAAGCCACCAACAGAAGATAAGAATGATCAAATCAATCAGAAAGCCACCAACAGAAGATAAAGATGATCGAATCAATCAGAAAGCCACCAACAGAAGATAAAGAAAATAAAATCAATCAGAAAGCCACCAACAGAAGATAAGAATGATCAAATCAATCAGAAAGCCACCAAGATACGGATGATCAAATCAATCAGAAAGCCACCAACAGAAGATACGGATGATCAAATCTATCAGAAAGCCATCTACGGTAACACCAGACGATTACCATCAGATGAACAGACAAGAGAAAACTGTTGTGTTGCGCCTTAGAACAGGACACAACCAACTTCGCAGCCACATGTACACACATATGAAGATTGACAACTCAGCCATGTGTACATGTGGACAGGCGCCCCAGACAGCAGAGCACATACTATAGACAAGCCCCGAATATTATATACAGAGAAAATCTCACTGGCTCATAGAAACAAGACTGGAAGAGAAACTTGATGGACCTGAATGTGAACTACAAGAGGTAGTTGCAAGAATAGCACAAACAACAACGGTGGTGACTCGGCTAAAACCTACATGGCAAGACAAGCGGCTCGCCCTCGGCATAAAAGTTAGACTAATGCGCTCTCTGGTGCTATCAATATTTCTGTATGCCTGCGAGACCTGGACCATTACAGCAGATTACATGCAATGGAAATGAGGTGCTATAGAAAACTCCTAAATGTTACATATAAAGATCGTGTCACGAACGTAGAAATACGTCAGAGAGTTGAAGACGATATTGGTCCTGTTGAAGATCTGTTCACAGCTATCAAAAAACAAAAGATGGCCTGGTGCGGGCACGTCGCGAGGTCCAACTGAATTACCAACTCGATACTCTTTGGTTCCGTATCGGGACAGAGAGAGCGAGGACGTCCAAGGAAGAGATGGGTGGACAACATCACTGAGTGGTCAGGCCTTTGTCCCGGTGAGATACGACAGGCGGCGACAGACAGAGAGGGATGGCGTGGGATTTTGGGAGTGTCTTCATGTGTGCCCCAATGACCTGATGGGTTACGGGATGAACTGAACTGAACTGATGTGAACTACAAAAGACAGCGAAGTTTGTACAAGAGACAACATTGCAGATATAGACACTATTTTAAAGTGAACGAAAGAAGAAGAAGAAGAAGAAGAAGAAGATTCATCTTTCTTCAGTTCTGACCTTCCTTCACGTCTGTGTCTGTACTTTCTAACGTGTCATTTGTGTTCCCCAAATAGGTAAAAACATCCACCTCTTCCAACGATAACTTTACTATCTACACAGACGAATACGTCATCTCCGGGTTGAGGAGCGCATGGACCTTTACGACTGAGAGGGGTGGGAGAACGATCAAGGAGTGTGGGGCTTTTGTGGTGACCACAAGCAGTCTGACCGTGGAGATTATGGATGTAACGAAGACGATGGTTTGGATGGAATCAATAAGTGGTACTCATGTGTGTATCCTCAGCGATTCAATAAGGATGCTGTGGAAGGTGCAATATACATTACAGCGGCGCCAATGGTTGGAGTCAATAGGTCGGTCAAGGTTATAGCAAATCATCTTCATACTCGTTCCAAGACATGCAGGTGTCGAAGGCAACGAGAGAGCGGACAGTTTGGAGAGTACAGCAAAGGTGGCGAGCGGCAGATCAATGGACAGAGCCGATATTATAAACACCGTTAGGGAAATCGGCCGAAAATAAGTTTCGGGAGATGTTCGAGACTCTGTCCTTTGGCGCGTCTGGTTGATTTTGGGGAGGGAGGGGGGGGGGGGGGGGTGTGTAACGTGATGCGGTGAGGTTTGAACACCAGACGGTGATCTAAAGACATCTGGCTTACTAGCACAGGACCGGAACGGTCGGTCACGTGCTGGCGGAGATACTGAGGGTGAGATGTGCCTGCGCATAGACTTGTTCCGCGTTGCAATGAAGATGATTCGTCGACAAACTGACTAACCTCTTCCAATGGCTCTCCCTCCAGCATGGCTGCTTCTTTTTTGATCGGGTTAATTTAAGAAGTTTGGATTTCTCCATGTTGATATTCAGTTTCAATTTGGCTGATTGTTCTTTCACCTTATCAAATTTATCTTCCTTGTGGCAATGGCCGTGTAACAAAAGTACCAGATCATCTGCATAATGTAGGTCCTCCAATGGTGAACATAGTTTCCACTGAATACCAGTTCTCTTTCCATTGTGTGATGTCTTCTCTGTCCAGTTCACTGCCAACAAGGACTGAAAGGATGCATCCCGAACCTGTCAGTCACTTCTCCTTCATGTACCACTCTACTATATATATCTTGTACATTGTACGAGGGATATTTACTTCATTGGTATTCCATATTGTCTAAACAGCTGCCAAATAGTGTGTCTTATTCGTAGTATATAACATTTGCGTATGGCGATGTTTTCCATTCATTTCTTTCTTCTTCTTCGTTCGTTCTCAATCTCCCGCTACCAAACCCTGAAAGAGCTTAAGTAGCAGAATGTAGTCCAGAGAACGGAATGCGCTGTGTCGTAGTTTACAGCCTGACTGCGATATTTGCACTTTTCGGTCCAACACATCCGACTTCAGCAAGCATTTTTTGAGTACCGGGTTAGCATTCCCTCCTCGATCCCTCCTCCTTAGCCAGTCTGCCATGCTGCAGCCTGTTATCCAGGATCACCGCGTGGAGGTGCAGAAGGGTCTTGGCAGCTCTGATTCGCTGGTCCTGACGCTAGCAGTCAGCTATGGGTCGCTGACTACTGCAGCTCATGCGCTGCTCCGCGTCTTGATCCATGCATTTGTTTAATCTAATATGATGCAAAATGTAGCTATATGATCTGTACACGATTATCCCTACATGCTCATCCCTGCACGATCTTCCATGGTGGAGCTATATTGCTATGGAAGTGTCGTTATGAATATTCTGTGTGAAAGGATACGACGACAACCAATACAGCGTAAAATTGGGAGTGAAAGTGGCGATGGATAAGACACACTATCAGAAAGAAGCCGGGTAAGATAACCAGACATGCACTTAATTGGAACCTACATGGAAAAAGACGACTTGGAAGGCCAAGAAGCACATGTCAGCAAACAGTCGATGAGGAAGTCTCAATCGGTGTCTTGTGGTCGGAACTCAAGAAGGGACATAATAGTAACATATGGAGAGTATCTATTGCGACCCTATGTTCCAAGGGGAAACAGATGGGTATTTAATGATGATGGCGATGATGATGATATAGATGTTGGTATGCTAACTTTTTTAAAAGAAGGAAATACTTCAGTGACGTCACTGCGTACCATTGGTCTAGATCACATGACTAAGACCTGGAAACATGCATACTGCACGTGAGACCTGTCACACGAGATGACCTGGAGAAGATAACAAACATGACCATACCTTAATCATTTGATAACGTATCGTCAACCAGATATTTTTGTCTATTTTATTTCTCACTTATTTCCATGTCAGATTATCAGTATTTTGTCAACAATATTCCAAAGTAACACATAAAAACTCATAAAATTACCGTACTTTTTTTACATCCTGGTCGATAAAATTTTCCTGAAATAAGTCTCGAAACTGTACCGTTCGTCCTGCAAACCTTTGGTTACGTTATTTCTAGGCCTATGATAATCCCAGAGGAAGGTAGTTTGTGCTAGATTGTAAGCTCAACTTCTATCTATGACCTCTGAATCAAATGTATAAAATATACTTTGTAAGTATAAATTATAGTTTGTTTTTAAAATGTTGTATAAATATACATGCAAGAATTCAACAACCTTGATATATTGCACCAGCTGTAGTGACAGACGGTAGCTGGGTATAAACTTCGGAGGCTGTTGTTGTTGTAGTCGTCGTCGTCGTCTGTTACGGCGACCCACACACCGTCTGGTAAGGCGACCCACACACCGTCTGGTAAGACGACCACCCACACAACGTCTGGTACGACCACCCACACACCGTCTGGTAAGGCGACCTACACACCGTCTGGTGAGGCGACCCACACACCGTCTGGTAAGACGACCACCCACACACCGTCTGGTAAGACGACCACTCCCACACCGTCTGGTAAGACGACCACCCCCACACCGTCTGGTAAGACGACCACCCACACACCGTCTGGTAAGACGACCACCCCCACACCGTCTGGTAAGACGACCACCCACACACCGTCTGGTAAGACGACCACCCCCACACCGTCTGGTAAGACGACCACCCACACACCGTCTGGTAAGACGACCACCCACACACCGTCTGGTAAGACGACCACCCCCACACCGTCTGGTAAGACGACCACCCACACACCGTCTGGTAAGGCTACCCACACACCCTCTGGTACGACCACCCACACATCGTCTGGTACGACCACCCACACACCGTCTGGTAAGACGACCACCCACACACCGTCTAGTAAGACGACCACCCACACACCGTCTGGTAAGACGACCACCCACACACCGTCTGGTAAGACGACCACCCACACACCGTCTAGTAAGACGACCACCCACACACCGTCTGGTAAGACGACCACCCACACACCGTCTAGTAAGACGAATACCCACACACCGTCTGGTACGATCACCCACACACCGTCTGGTAAGACGACCACCCACACACCGTCTGGTAAGGCGACCAACACACCGTCTGGTAAGACGACCACCCACACACCGTCTGATAAGGCAACCCACACACCGTCTGATAAGGCGACCCACACACCGTCTGGTAAGACGACCACCCACACACCGTCTGGTAAGACGACCACCCACACACCGTCTGGTAAGACAACCCCCCATACACCGTCTGGTACGACCACCCACATACCGTCTGGTACGACCACCCACACGCCGTCTAGTAAGACGACCACCCACCCACCGTCTGGTAAGGCGACCCACACACCGTCTGGTACTACCACCCACACACCGTCTGGTACTACCACCCACACCGTCTGGTAAGGCGACCCACACACCGTCTGGTACTACCACCCACACACCGTCTGGTACGACCACCCACACACCGTCTGGTACTACCACCCACACACCGTCTGGTAAGGCCACCCACATGCCGTCTGGTACGACCACCCACACACCCGTCTGGTAAGTCCATCCACACACCGTTTAGTAAGGTCACCCACACACCGTTTGGTAAGGCCACCCACACACCGTCTGGTACGACCACACACACCGTAAACTTTTTAATGTAAGGAAAGTCACTATTCCAAAGCTGCATTTGACCATACAGCTGAATAAACGTTCAACTAATGCCACTCACCGGTGCAAAAGTTGTTCTCGTCAAGAAAAGGTAGTCGCAAAACAGACACTGCCGTCAGGGATGAAGTCTTAGAGACTTGATTGCATTAGTCATCAGCTTGTTTATGAAGTGGTGGTGTGGCCCGTTCTTTTCATCGCTGTCTTTCTACACTAGCTGTAAGTGAAGTTTCTGACGAATGCACCTTTGGTACTGGGAAAATGACTCTAAAGATTTACTGCAAAATTGCCCGACATTCGAGGACCAGAGAAAGAAAATGCGGCATCCACCAGTTGCAACACTAGACAATCTGTATGAAAGTGCCAACACTAGACAATTTGTATGACAGTGCCAACACTAGACAATCTGTATGACAGTGCCAACACTAGACAATCTGTATGACAGTGCCAACACTAGACAATTTGTATGACAGTGCCAACACTAGACAATCTGTATGACAGTGCCAACACTAGACAATCTGTATGACAGTGCCAACACTAGACAATCTGTATGACAGTGCCAACACTAGACAATTTGTATGACAGTGCCAACACTAGACAATTTGTATGACAGTGCCAACACTAGACAATCTGTATGACAGTGCCAACACTAGACAATTTGTATGACAGTGCCAACACTAGACAATATGTATGACAGTGCCAACACTAGACAATTTGTATGACAGTGCCAACACTAGACAATCTGTATGACAGTGCCAACACTAGACAATCTGTATGACAGTGCCAACACTAGACAATCTGTATGACAGTGCCAACACTAGACAATCTGTATGACAGTGCCAACACTAGACAATTTGTATGACAGTGCCAACACTAGACAATCTGTATGACAGTGCCAACACTAGACAATCTGTATGACAGTGCCAACACTAGACAATTTGTATGACAGTGCCAACACTAGACAATATGTATGACAGTGCCAACACTAGACAATTTGTATGACAGTGCCAACACTAGACAATCTGTATGACAGTGCCAACACTAGACAATCTGTATGACAGTGCCAACACTAGACAATCTGTATGACAGTGCCAACACTAGACAATCTGTATGACAGTGCCAACACTAGACAATTTGTATGACAGTGCCAACACTAGACAATCTGTATGACATTGCCAACACTAGACAATCTGTATGACAGTGCCAACACTAGACAATCTGTATGACAGTGCCAACACTAGACAATTTGTATGACAGTGCCAACACTAGACAATTTGTATGACAGTGCCAACACTAGACAATCTGTATGACAGTGCCAACACTAGACAATTTGTAAGACAGTGCCAACACTAGACAATTTGTATGACAGTGCCAATACTAGACAATTTGCATGACAGTGCCAATACTAAACAATTTGTATGACAGTGCCAATACTAGACAATTTGTATGACAGTGCCAACACTAGACAATCTGTATGACAGTGCCAACACTAGATAATTTGTATGACAGTGCCAACACTAGACAATCTGTATGACAGTGCCAACACTAGACAATGTGTATGACAGTGCCAAGACTAGACAATCTGTATGACAGTGCCAACACTAGACAATTTGTATGACAGTGCCAATACTAGACAATTTGCATGACAGTGCCAATACTAGACAATTTGTATGACAGTGCCAATACTAGACAATGTGTATGACAGTGCCAATACTAGACAATTTGTATGACAGTGCCAATACTAGACAATTTGTATGACAGTGCCAATACTAGACAATTTGTATGACAGTGCCAACACTAGACAATCTGTATGACAGTGCCAACACTAGACAATTTGTATGACAGTGCCAGCACTAGACAATTTGTATGACAGTGCCAACACTAGACAATTTGTATGACAGTGCCAACACTAGACAATTTGTATGACAGTGCCAACACTAGACAATTTGTATGACAGTGCCAACACTAGACAATTTGTATGACAGTGCCAACACTAGACAATTTGTATGACAGTGTCAACAGCCTCAGGATGACCGCTGCTTTCTTTAAACAAATTTAAGTCGACATCTGACAGCGTACGAAGAAATAGAGCCAAGTATCAATTTTCAGCTGGGTCAATTGGAGTGTGTCGATACACGTTTTTTGTGTATCCTGGACATCACGTCAGACATCATTTTTCTAATGCTCTCCCCCGTGAATTGCCTTGCCGTTTCCCCACACCATGTCATCCGTATTGCATGTTTGCAGACGGGATGGACGTATAATCATGTGGTCTGGGTCTTGTGTTGCTCTACAGTCACTTGTCTCCTCATCTCCGTATCCCTATCTCTTAAGTTCTTACTGCATCGTGATACATCAGTTCGGAGTCTATTTATTGACCTTCGTGTTGCATAAGGCGAGTAGTGTTCAAGCATGGGTTCCTCCCGCAGTTAAGGCTGTGTCAGTTCATTCCATAGCGTGTCGATAACGGAGTTTGAACCAGGTTCATTTGCCGCGAGAAGCGAGCAGGTTGCTCTACGCTCTTGTCCTCAAGGTGCAATGCAATATACTGACCCAGATTGCGTTTAACGTCCATACAGCATGACACATCGTAACAACAGAAATGAAATGCCTGCGAAAAATATTGTGATTTGATCAGGAACGATGACGTCAGGAGACAATTGGGAACAACACCAGTATTAGACTACATCAAAAGCATCAGAAGACAGCAAACTAAAATGGTTTGGTCACGTGACAAGTCTACCAGCACATAGCACCCAAAAACAAACAATGCTATTTAGATAAAACTGATACAAGGCAAAATCTCCGACCACGAAAAAGGTGGCTTACAGAAATAACTGAGGCGTTGAATGCCACTGTGCATGAGGCACACAGTCGGGCTCGTTCTAGAGATCTCTTCATAAACTGACTCTGAAAGGCTCACATTCGGGCCCGTTCTAGAGATCTCTTCATAACCTGGTGCTGAAAGACAAAGCATGATAAGCGAAGAGAGAAGAGATGTCCATACAACACCTGGAAACAGGCTGTGTTACATCAGCCTGGCCAACAATGTGAGATGCATTTATTAAAAATGCCGTATTTGGTCTATAAAACTTGGGTTCTCAACCAGTGGATATTTCCTAGGAGAACAGTTTAGGTACTGAGAGGTATTTTAGGTTTTAAAAGGGGGGGGGGCGGCGAAGGGAAAAAGGGGGGGGGGGGGCAGCGAGGAAATGTGCTTCCGTTTATTCCAGTCAGTAATTAGTTATTAATATGTTTTGAAAATCCGACTGTTATCCAAGTTATAAAATCCTTCAATATTCTCTATTACTATTGATCTGATATCGTCTGATATGAAAATCTGATATGAAGATCTGATATGGTCTGATATGAAAATCTGATATGAAGGTCTGATATAGTCACACAAAGAATGATTTCCCGAATTTCAAAATCATCTTGCGCCCCACTTTACGATTTGGCACCATGGTCTACAGAAACTGTGACTGGAATCATCGTCTTGTGTGTATTCTCCAACACACAGAAATGCATGGTCCTCTGGGAACGTAAGCTCCTCGAACAGATACCACCATTAGCACAATGTCTTCCTTGGCAGGTGACCTAAAAGGGGACAGTAATCTGAGGAACATTTGGTGCACAGAGACTTAATTACTCTGTCATATGTTAGTATTTGTTACACATACACATATCTCCCTGTTAAGAAACTGAGATCAACTCCCCATACCGACACGCTCCAGTCGACCCAACAGCAAATTGGTACGTGGCTAACTGTTAGGAAAGAAACGGTAAAGAGAAAGGAAGCTGGCAGCCCTCACCTGATTAACAAGCTGTGGTCTTGTGAAATGAAGTTTCTAACACTTTATCCTCAACAAGAGTTTCTGCTTTACCTTCACATATATAAACAGTCGGATCAGCAATGAAAACTTGGAACAGAGAGGGGGAAGTATTTACACCCAATAAAGAAATGGACAGGAATGTATAATCTTAATGGTTGGTGGAAAATTAGCAAACAACTTCAGAGTTGAGACACTTGGCGCAGCTGCAAAAGTTATCGTGGCGAACACGGACCATGATGATAGAGACACGATAATTGTGTGTACAGATTGTGTGTACATTGTGATGTTTTTAGACAACGTGTGATAAGCACTCACGGAGACAAGATTCAATGTTTGACAGAATGAAGATCCTGTGGAGTTATATCCACCTGCAAGAAACATGGAGTCCGATATGTTAAAGAAAGAGGGAAGATGCGAAACCTAAACTGAAAACGGCAAAGCATAGCTGCGCATCTACACATTAATTAAAGAAAGGTCCAGATTAGATTTTAGAAAACATTTTTTTGGTCAGAGAGCGGTGAACGCTTTGGATGTATTGCCACATGAAATAGTGTAGGCAGGGTCCATTAATGAATTTCAGAATAGATTGAATGCGAATAGATTTTAGATCAAGTGAAGTAAAATAAACTGGTTGTATACAGACACTGCAGAGACGTCTAAGCGAGTATAAAGACATCAAGTTAAGTTAAGTGATGTTAGTACAAAAACACAATGATCTAAACGAACGTCAACGACAAATGGCACGGAGAGCAGCCATTTAAGCAGATAAAACCTAGTCCTTGCAAAGATGAGATCAAGAGACAATATACGGAACGCGAACCGGCCAATGCCGATACCACCTGCTCAATAAATTAGCTTGGTTTGGCTTCGTTCGCTCTCAATCTCCAGGTACCAAACCCTGACACAAGCCTAAGTGGCAGAACATAGTCCAGAGAACGGAATGCGTTGTGTCGTAGTTTACAGCTTCACTGCAATATTTGCACCTTTCGGACCAACACATCCGACTTCAGCAAACATTTTTTTAGTACCGGGTTAGCATTCCCTCTTTGATGTTTTCTGCTTAGCCAGTCTGCTCTGTTGCAGCATGTTATCCAGGATCACCACGTGGAGGTGTAGAAGGGTCTTGGTAGCTCTGGTTCGCTGGCCCTGACGCTAGCAGTCAGCATTGGGTCGCTGACCACTGCCGCTCATGCGCTGCTCAGCATCTTGATCTCAATAAATTAACAATTGAACACTGACGCGGAGGCAGCAAACAAACTGCCAACCGTGTTTTCAAATTTGTTCGTATTCACGAAAAGAGATAGGTGAAAGTATCACATTATCTCTTCAAACAACAACCCCCCACCCCCATTTGTTCAACCCAAAAATGGTGACAGGAGACGCCAGAGAAAGACCCCCAAAATGTACAAGTAAAATAAATGCGATTATTTGATGATGGTAGCGATGGTAGCACGGGACAGATCGTCGAGTTTATGAAGGAAATATAGGTGATCATTTGAACGGAACATTAATGGATTAGTTGGGCATAGGAGAACTGGTTCATAAATTCCATCATGAACAAATAAATTGAAATACTCTGGCCTCGTCAAAAAGATACAATGGTCTTTTGAGAACGGTAATGGACGGTATGGCGCCAGGCAAGAGAGATAGAGATAGACCAAGAAGGCGATGACACCAAGATGTCAAAGAATGCTTGGGTATGACTCTGGAGCAGGCTGGAGATTTAGCAGGAGATCGAGTTTCTTTCAGACGGGCTGTGATGGGAGCGACGTTATACAAAAGACATGCTACATGATGATTGATAACAATTTGAGGGATAAACTGTATGACAGCAAGGGAAGCCTGAGACAAATAGACTAGTTAATGAGTTAAATATATGCGATTATTTTAGGGATAAACTGATATGCGATTATTTTATGGATAAACTGTATGGCATCGAGGGAAACCTGGGGAAGAACGTCTAGTTTACGAGGGAAATATAAGCGATTATTTGAAGGATAAACTTTATGGCATCGAGGAAAGATATTCCAGTTTATGAGGAAAATAGATACGGCCATTTGAAGGATAAACTGTATGGCAGCGAGGAAAGATATTCTAGTTTATTAAGAAAATAGATACGGTTATTTTAGGTATAAACTGTATGGCATTGAGGGAAGCCTGGGGAAGAACGTCTAATTTATGAAGGAAGTAGATGCAATTATTTTTAGGAATAAACGGTATGGCAGCGAAGGAACTCTGGGGAAAACCATATAGTTTATGAGGGAAATATGAACGTGTTTATTCTTAAGGCTCAGGACATAGACGAACACAATAGGTTAAAAATAGTTCGGTTTATTTATACAGCACTCATAAATAAACAAGCACACTTAACATATACATATAATAATAATAGCTGTCCATCGTTGTCGATGAGGACCGCCGACATCATCCTTGTCACAGATTTCCACAGATGGCAATGCGGGCACGAAAACATCTGCTACATATCGGGCACACGATGTTTGTAGAAGTGGATGGTGTTCCCGCTGCTCGGGATTTTCGCGTCTCGCGTCAGATCTGGGCTTTCACAACACGGTCGTCTTCACCGGTAGCTACTCCCGATTTGACTGCGCTTCTCCAGTCAGATCTGTTTTGCGCAAGACATTCCCAGGTGTCGATGTCTATCTGGCAACTTTTCAGTGAGTCCTTCAGACCGTCTTTAAAACGTTTCTTTGGGCGCCCTCTCTCGCGCCATCCCTCTCTCAGCTCGCCGTAGAGAAGCCTCTTTGGGAGCCGCTCGTCTGACATACGGACGAGGTGTCCGGCCCATCCTAGTCGTGCTTTCTCTAGCAGTACATGGATGCTGGGCATGTTAGCCCTCGAGAGAACCTCGATGTCAGTGACACGATCTTGCCTTCGGATTTGGAATATTCGCCTCAGGCAACATGTGTGGCAGTGGTTTAACCTCCTTGCATGTCCAGAGTATACAGTCCAGCTTTCGCAAGCGTATAGTAGGGTTGGAATGATGGTTGCACGGTAGATTTTGAGTTTGGTCTTGACGCTGATGCCACGACGTGCCCAGACCATCGAGCGCATTCTACCAAAGGCTGTGCTGGCCTTTGCTATTCTGCTTGCCACCTCATCGTCTAGGCTGACAGATCTCGACACCGTGCTGCCCAGATATGTGAATTTGTCTACGGCATTCAACGTCTGCCCGCTGACTGTAGTCTCTGGTTTTGTGTACGGCATGCCTGGTGCTGGTTGGTACATGACCTCTGTTTTTGTTGGCATTTATGGTCAGGCCAAAATTTTCGCATGCGGCAGAGAACTGGTCCATTCCAACCTGCATGTTCAGTTCTGAGTTGCTCATTAGAGCGCAGTCGTCAGCAAATACAAGTTCCCTGATTATGTCGCCAGCCACTTTGGTTTTGGCTTTCATTCTTCTGGGATTGAGTAACTTGCCATCTGTGCGGTATTTTATGGGTATTCCAATCTCCAGTGATCTGAAGGCGTCTGTCATCGTGGCCGCGAACATCATGCTGAACAAAGTCGGGGCGAGTACACATCCTTGTTTTACTCCATTTGATACTAGAAACATTTTAGAGATTGCATCGCTGTCCAGTACACGAGCACACATGCCTTCGTGTAGCTGTTTCACCGTGGTTATGAACTTGTTGGGGCAGCCAAACTTGGACATTATCATCCACAGCCTTCCTCTGTTTACTGTATCAAATGCCTTTGTCAAATCAATAAATGTGGTTTACAAGGCCTGATTTTGTTCCCGACACTTCTCTTGTACTTGGCGAGCGGCAAAAATCATGTCCACTGTTCCTCTTCCGGCTCTGAATCCACATTGGCTTTCTGGAAGGTGGTGGCTTTGTTCAAGGTGTTTGTTGAGCCTGCAAAATACTAAACCACCCATCGTCCATAAATGAAGAGGCCATCCGGCGAATGCCGCAGGTGGAACTGAACCTGGCGTTGGATGAAGTTATCACTGAGGAGGAAGTCGACAGGGCAATCAGTTCACTATCTATAGGAAAAGCTCCAAGAGCTGATGCAATACCAGCAGATGTATATAGGACAGCTGGTCCATCCCTCACCAGAAGGATCACTGAACTCTTCTGTCACATGTGGGCTGAAGGAAACATTCCGCATGAGCTAAAGGACGCCTCAATCGTTCACCTGTAAAAAAGAAAAGGCAACCGTCAGGAATGCGATAATCATCGTGGAATATCGCTTCTCTCCGTAGCAGGCAAGATCCTAGCGCGATTACTGTTACTGCTAAACATATACATATACAAAACATTTAAATATACATGACAGACATACATACACACTTATACATGCATATGTACACACATATACATACACATATACATACAGTAAGTCATACAAATATTTAGCTACCCGTACGGTTGTCTTGAAAGAAACTTTAAGGCGATACAAATATTTTTTTTAAACAACAGCAAACAAAATATATAGGCTTGCCATAAACAATGTTTCTTTAAAAAAAAAAAAATTGAAACTCATAATTACGACATATTGGTTAGCCTTAGTATGTTACAAGCATACATCTACTTAGATTGGAATACAGAACATTTAGCAACAGTTATGAAGGAAACTGGTCGATAACCTAAGCTAAAAACATATAAACAAAGAACAATCAAAGAGCACAGGAACGTATCATCAAAAATTAGACGCCTGGCGACAAATATAACTGTAACACACATGCACTAGCACGAACAATCTTCTGGGAAAAGTGGGTTAAGCCTACTAGAACACAGCGTGTAATTAAAAAACCACGCCTCACCCAGAGGCTACAAACCCTGTACAGTATTAAATGTACCAACGTGTTCTCTGGGAGGTCACAAAAGGTCAAGGTGTCAAATGCGTGCTGTGTCAGCATGAAAAAATATTAACCAATCAAATTCACAATTTTTTTTTCTCCGCCAATAAATCAGCGTTTCTCATTTTGTGTAGAAGTGACTACTACTAGCGGTACATGTCTTGTGTTGGTACCGAACTTTTTTTCATTGAATTTATGTGCGTGTACGCGCGCATGCCTGCGTGCGTGTGCGTGTATATATACAAGGAGGACTTTAAATAAAAACAGTATAAGTGGGATATAAATTAGAAAAACCATGCCTATGTATTGTATCTTGTTAATATGGTTGCTAAGGATGTCAAGAGTGTTCTACACGTGCCATCACGGTTGAAACGAACATTATGACGTCAGAATTGCAGTTAAAAGATGGCCGAGTCATTATTGACATGGAGGAGCTGCGTTCTGTTATCCGTTTGTTTTAGCAGTGCAGGGGTGAAACCTTTAGAAATTCATAACTGATCGTAGAACGAAAGTTCAGTATAGCTATGCATACCTTTCACCCCATCAAGTGTCATTCACATTCAATCGGCGATTTTCCTTTTACGAAGCGCGCAACGGCTGCGGTCAACTTTGGGGTCACCACTCGGTGTGCCAGACCCGGTCGTGAACAGAACTTCCACCGTTTTGGAACTTCCTATTCCACTCATACACGTGCTTCCCTATGAGGGATGCTATGGTAATGACACTTCTCAAGAATAAAGGCGACAAAGGCGATTGCAACAACTACAGATACATCTTCTTTCTCAGCTAATAGATAAGACTTTTGCACGTGTCATACTAAAGCGACTACAGAAACTTGCAGAACGCGTTCTTCTGAAATGACAGTTTGGTTTCGAAGTTGGGCGATCAACAACGGGCATGATCTTTACTCTCCGGCAGCTCCAAGAAAAAATTGCAGAGGGCAGGGAAGCCCACTCTGTATCACTTTCGTTGACCTCACAACGTCATTTGACACAGTATGCAGACTTGGCTTATACAAGGTATTGGAGTTCATTGGCTGCCCCAAACACTTCTCAAACTCATTGTCTTGTTCCATACGGACATGAGCGCCAGCACACAGTTCGATGGCAGCACATCTGACAGCTTTGATATCAAGAGTGGAGTCAAGCAGGGATGTGTCCTTGCTCCAACCCTCACTTGTATCTTCTTTGTAAACCTGCTTGACTATGCCCTCCGTGGTTATACTAAAGATGTCTTCATCATCACTAGATTTGATCGTTCACTTGTCCGCACAGCTCGCCTGAGAGCAAAAAATTAAAACAACAGAACCTCTTCCCATAGATTTTCTCTTTACTGATGACGCTGCCCTTCTGGCACACTGAGTCTACCCTGCAGTTCCTAATTAACAATTCAACCAAGGCGTGTGATCTGTTCTCTCTGACTATAAGTGTTAGCTCCTTGACTTAGATCTACAGTCTTCCTACCACCAAAACACGTTTCACTTTAACGACAACCCAATTGCGCAAACACAACAATTCTGCTATTTGGGGTCAAATGTCGCAGACGCATCTCACTTTGCGAAGAAATCAATATATGGATAGGAAACGCAGCTATTACATTTGGCAGATTATCAAAAAGAGTGTGGGAAAACAATAAATTAACGATGCAAATATTGACTCAGTGATATTGAGTCTGCGTGTACTTACAACCTTATTGTATGGCTCCGAAGCGTGGACCACTTACTCGAGACACGAGAGGAGATACTGCATACATTCATGTACACAAGAGGATATACTGCATACATTCATGTACACGAGAGGAGATACTGCACACATCCATGTACATGAGAGGAGATACTGCATACATTCATGTACACGAGAGGAGATACTGGATACATGCATGTACATGAGAGGAGATACTGCATACATTCATGTACACGAGAGGAGATACTGCATACATTCATGTACACGAGAGGAGATACTGCATACATTCATGAACACGAGAGGAGATACTGTATACATTCATGTACACGAGAGGAGATACTGGATACATTCATGTACATGAGAGGAGATACTGCATACATTCATGTACACGAGAGGAGATACTGCATACATTCATGTACACGAGAGGAGATACTGCATACATTCATGTACACGAGAGGAGATACTGGATACCTGCATGTACATGAGAGGAGATACTGCATACATTCATGTACACGAGAGGAGATACTGCATACATTCATGTACACGAGAGGAGATACTGCATACATTCATGTACACGAGAGGAGATACTGCATACATTCATGTACACGAGAGGAGATACTGCATACATTCATGTACACGAGAGGAGATACTGCATACATTCATCTAAACGAGAGGAGATAGTGCATACATTCATCTACACGAGAGGAGATACTGGATACCTGCATGTACATGAGAGGAGATACTGCATACATTCATGTACACGAGAGGAGATACTGCATACATTCATGTACACGAGAGGAGATACTGCATACATTCATGTACACGAGAGGAGATACTGCATACATTCATGTACACGAGAGGAGATACTGCATACATTCATGTACACGAGAGGCGATACTGCATACATTCATGTAAGTATCATCGTCATTATCATCATCAGGTGCATGTTGGCGTTCGTGATCAAGGACCTCCATTTACTTCTACCATGTGTGTTATTTAACAACTCTGTTGCTGATTGTCGCCCATGCACTTCTCTCAGGTTGTCCAACATCTTCTCTCTCGGCCTTATTCTGTCTTCTCTTAACATGCCCCGAATAAGAATGACTGCCTTGTTCTGATCTTTGCAATAAGTTATTATTGTGTTTGTACGTCTTCGAGTACTGTATCATTGGTTTTATTTGCATCCCATAGGAACCGCAGCATTCTAGGAATTAATATATATATATATTTATATATGTCCTTTGCAGAATGCCGCTTTACAACAGGCAACCTATTTAGCTGTTATAAGTTTCTTCGCCAGTTTGCAGTTCGGTAGGTGACCATTACTTTCCGTACGTGGAGGAGCTTGAAAAAAACAATTTCTGCCAAACTGGACAGCAGTGGAAAAGTCCTCTGTGACATTGTACTAGATGTCATATGGTGTATTAATCTCAGCAAGGCGATCAATACTTTCTCGACATCATAGATAGAAAATATAGGCTGATATGTCGATGAATGTTTCTCATGATTTTTTGTGTGCCTCATTTTGAGACCGTTACATCGTTTTGTTAATATAAAGTTTCCAATAATAGCTTCAACTTTACTTTCAGCCTGGGACAACATGGAGGATATATAAATAGCTGGCAAAGATGGCGCCATAACTGGCTGCGAGTCTACATTTCTCTACTGTTTTGGATCATTATGGATGCCGCCAGACCACGGATCTGCCTAGAATTCACACTAGTCGACGACTTACACTTGTGTTCACGGAAACGTGGTGTTGTTTTCCGTCTGGACTTGTTATTTCGTTCTTTTTTTTGTGATTTCTTCCATCCGTTTATCCTGGTCTGGAGGCCGGCTGAATGGCACTACGCTTATACCTGTGTCGTTTTTCACGGGTTAGTTCTGCCGGTTCACCTTTACGAATTTGGCGTGTGGGAATTTTAGATGCTACTATGATGAGCTGAATACAGCTGGGGAGAGATGCCAGACTCACTCAATCACTGAGTGTTGTCCATACGACGTCTTGTGGTTATCGAAAAGGCACGACAAATTGCGTTAGATGCCATCCCACCTTTCTACCCTGCGGGTTACATGTTTACGGAAAGGCTTCTGTGGTAACCCTGAGGCAAAATCTGCATACTATGCTATCTCCAGTCGTCTCGATGAATGTCTTGCCACTGGCAAAAGGTAGCTTAGGCTCTGTGAGTGAGGTTGACAAAAGGCGTAGTTTCTTCCTCACTTTAATCCAAATAACCGCGCAAGTCACCCATTTCAGCGGACACAGCAAGAGATACGAATGTCCACACGGCGGAACAAAGAGAGTGTCTTCATCACTTGTGATGGACAACTATTATATATATATATATATATCACCATTATCATGTAGCATGTCCTTTGTTGGGCGTTGCTCCCATCACCGCCCATCTGAAAGAAACTCGATTTCCTTCCAAATCTTCATTTTACTCCAGCGTCTTGCCAATCATTCCTTGACATGTTGATGCCATTGCCTTCTAAGTCTGCCTCTGCCTTTTACTTGCCTGGCACCAAACCTTCTATTACCGTTTTCTTAAGACTGTTGTATCTTTTTATGTGGTAGAGATTCCCAATTTTCTGTTCATGATATAATTTATTAAGTAACAACAACCACTATTTTGTTTTCGTTTTATTGTATAGCGTTCGCTTTTCTTATTGACGAAGACACTCCCTTTCAACCCTAGACATATAGTCATTTAGGTTATATCCGGACGTGACGACCATTGTATGGATATGTGTGTGTATCTGTGTGTACAAATGTTTGTGCTGTGCTAAAGTGGTTCTATTGCCGCAGTGGCCTCTTATTGATCGACTCAAGTCTAGTATCCGACGTTCCATCACTGTCCTTCTGGCATTGATGTGCATTATCCGGCTCTTGAGGTTAGATTCTAACACCTCACTAACGACCTTTCAATTTAATGTTTAATCATCATTCCTTTTTTTTTCCTTTCTGATTATTAAAAATCGTGTTTTGTGTACCATACTTTTTCTACACACTTTATAGCTAGTATATGCTGTGGAAGTGCAATCTGGTTTCTGACAAAAGCCACGGAGACCAAACCAAGGACAACACATGGCTAGTTTGAGCGTCGTCCCGTGGGCCTGCCTATCGCATGCAACAGCGCAAGATGGGCCTACAGTGGCATTGTCTCACGTCAAAGATGTCCTACAGCATGTCAATAACCCCAAGCACCGCTGGTCTGGCCATCTAGGAACGAAGAACCATGGTGCAGAGTACCCACTTCGTGGTACCCCTGGCGACAAATAAAGACAGACCCATTCTCCTCCTACCCCCTACCCCTCCCCCAGTACTGCTCTAGATCAGCCTGCTAAGCAGAGAAATGCACCTACCGGTTACCACCAACTCGCATACCAGTTGGGACTTAGACAAGGGTTGGGACCTGCACAGCAGTTGGGACCTGGACAAGGGTTGGGACCTGCACAGCAGTTGGGACCTGGACAAGGGTTGGACTGCACAAAGGTGTATGACCTATACAAGGGTTGGGACCTGCACAACGTTTGGGACCTGGACAAGGGTTGTGACCTGCACAGGTGTTGGGACCTGCACAAGGGTTGGGACCTGCACAAGGGTTGGGACCTGCACAAGGGTTGGGATCTGCACAAAGGATGGGACCAACACAAGGGTTGTGACCTGCACAGGAGTTAGGACCTGCACAAGGGTTGGGGCCTGCACAGGAGTTGGGACCTGCACAAGGGTTGGGACCTGCACAAGGGTTGGGACCTGCAAATGAGTTGGGACCTGGACAGGAGTTGGGACCTAGACAGGAGTTGGGACCTGGACAGGAGTTGGGACCTAGGCAAGGGTTGGAACCTGCACAAGGGTTCGGACCTGCACAGGAGTTGGGACCTGCACCGGAACTGGGACCTGCACAGAAGTTGGGACCTGCACCGGAACTGGGACCTGCACAGGAGTTGGGACCTGCACAATGATAACCGACCTTGTAGATGTGCATGCCGAGAAAGACTAAGATGTACATAAATCCTAGTCCCTTTGTGTAGGTGAATTGTTGTACAAGATCATAAAACAGAGACAAATATAGCGTAGCGCAGTGGTTAGCGCGCTAGCTTCGCATCTGACTGGTCCTGGGTTCATTCCCCAGTTGAGGCGGTAAAGGTTTTTTTTAGACCGCAATGGCTCCCGGGTCGACCCAGCCTTAAATGGGTACCGGTTCAGTCCGGGAAGTAAAAGCGGCGAGGGAGAAGATATGGCTACCGCCCTCATATAGCCGAGCCTTTGAAATGTGAGATCGCTAACACCTCACAGCCCTACGGCAGTAATGCTATGGGATACTTTCAACAAATAATAGACACATGAAAAGACATATATATATATATATATATATATATATATATATGAATATGAATAAGGCAGTTCGGGACACCATTAAGAGAGGTCGGCTAATATAAAGACCTATTGACTATGGTAAAAGCACGTAATCTTACATGGTTTGGACATCCATCAAGATTGTCTGGGTTGACCAGAACAATCCTGCAAGGTCCTGTGCCTGGGAAGCGTAAGAGATGGGAGGCAGAAAAAAAAGGAGATGGGAAGACAATATCAGAGAGGGGAGGGGAAAAATCCATAGCTAGAACAAAAATCCTGTCACAAAACCGAATGGAATGGCGGGAACTGGTCCAACAAACTGCAGTATTGGTGCCCCAATGACTTTTCAGGTAACCGGAAGACGATGATGATGCTGATATATATATATATATATATATATATATATATAATGTACAGAGAGAGAGAGAGAGAGAGAGAGAGAGAGAGAGAGAGAGAGAGGAAAACAGAGAGGAGCGGGGTAAAAGTTTGAATGATGGGAGATATACAGTTAAACAGGTCATAGTGAGACGTAAAAGACATACCGCGATTTAGAGGAAAAATGGAGCGCGTCTCAAATTGTTGTGAGCTTAGTTTACAAACCCAATATGATTGGTTAAAATCACTCCTTGTTCGGATTGACATACTGGACATGTCAAAGGTATTTTAATCATATCACATATCACCGTACTTCCCAGTACACTCAGCTGAAAATGGGCATCTGAAGACATTGGCAAATTCGGAATCGCCGCTTGAAGTGGCAGAGTTCATACTCAGCCTTTCGTACTTTCATCGATGAAAGGGATTGAGCACAGATGGGAGCGCCCAGATGGAATTTAATGAAATCTATGAGCCATTTTCCATTTATCTTAGGTGAATATCAGCGAAGGATGGATTAATGTCAGAGAGTGAGATCAAGATGCTGAGCAGTGCAAGAGCTGCAGCAGTCAGCGACCCAAATCTGTCTGCTAGCATCAGGGTCAGCGATCCAAATCTGTCTGCCAGCATCAGGGTCAGCGACCCAAATCTGTCTGGCAGCATCAGGGTCAGCGACCCAAATCTGTCTGCCAGCATCAGGGTCAGCGACCCAAATCTGTCTGCCAGCATCAGGGTCAGCGACCCAAATCTGTCTGCTAGCATCAGGGTCAGCGACCCAAATCTGTGCTAGCATCAGGGTCAGCGACCCAAATCTGTCTGCTAGCATCAGGGTCAGCGACCCAAATCTGTCTGCTAGCATCAGGGTCAGCGACCCAAATCTGTCTGCCAGCATCAGGGTCAGCGACCCAAATCTGTCTGGCAGCATCAGGGTCAGCGACCCAAATCTGTCTGCCAGCATCAGGGTCAGCGACCCAAATCTGTCTGCCAGCATCAGGGTCAGCGACCCAAATCTGTCTGCCAGCATCAGGGTCAGCGACCCAAATCTGTCTGCCAGCATCAGGGTCAGCGACCCAAATCTGTGCTAGCATCAGGGTCAGCGACCCAAATCTGTGCTAGCATCAGGGTCAGCGATCCAAATCTGTCTGCTAGCATCAGGGTCAGCGACCAAAATCTGTCTGCCAGCATCAGGGTCAGCGACCCAAATCTGTGCTAGCATCAGGGTCAGCGACCCAAATCTGTCTGCTAGCATCTGGGTCAGCGACCCAAATCTGTGCTAGCATCAGGGTCAGCGACCCAAATCTGTCTGCTAGCATCAGGGTCAGCGATCCAAATCTGTCTGCTAGCATCAGGGTCAGCGACCCAAATCTGTCTGCTAGCATCAGGGTCAGCGACCCAAATCTGTGCTAGCATCAGGGTCAGCGACCCAAATCTGTCTGCCAGCATCAGGGTCAGCGACCCAAATCTGTGCTAGCATCAGGGTCAGCGACCCAAATCTGTCTGCTAGCATCAGGGTCAGCGACCCAAATCTGTCTGCCAGCATCAGGGTCAGCGACCCAAATCTGTGCTAGCATCAGGTTCAGCGACCCAAATCTGTGCTAGCATCAGGTTCAACGACCCAAATCTGTCTGGCAGCATCAGGGTCAGCGACCCAAATCTGTCTGGCAGCATCAGGGTCAGCGACCCAAATCTGTGCTAGCATCAGGGTCAGCGACCCAAATCTATCTGCTAGCGTCAAGGCCAGCAACCCAGAGCTATAAAGTCCTGGATAACAGGCTGCAGTAGGGCAGACCGGCAAGGGAGAAGGAATCTAAAAGGGAATGCTAACCCGGTATTCGATAACAGGCTCCACTAGGGCACACTGGCTAAGAAGAAGGGATATAAAAGGGAAGGTTAACCCGGTTTCCAAAAATGTCTGCTGGTCTTGGTACTTGCGTCTTAATTCACCCTAAGCAAAATTCACTGGGCTCCCATCGTTAGTAACGGACCATTCCATTTCGGGTTACGTTACGGAGATGACGGGTCAATACAATTTAGTGTTATGGTTGTGGTTAGGCTTAGGGTTGGGTAAGAATTAGGGTTATGGTTAGTGTTAGATAACGTTGTTATATAACATGGTTCTTATTACATCGTCTGACAAAATGGATAATGCCATGCATCTGTAGAAACTGGATGCTTCTCTCATTATCATGGACCAACGTTGACAAAATTATCGTCTCTTCTCGTAGAATCTTTTACACCCCCAACAATTAAAAAGTTGACTATTCTGTGACATCACTACCTCAGATTCGGTCATTAATTGTTGTTTATTTATGGCGAATTAAGACGCAAGTACTGAAATCTGATGTGTTGGGTCCAAAGGTGCAAATATTACATTCAAGCTGTAAACTACAACACAACGCATTCAGTTCTCCGGACTACATCCTGCTATTTGCAAAACCCTTTTCAGGGCTTGGTAGCCATTTGAGAACGAACGAAAGAGCAGAAGGAGGAGAAGACTTATTCGGCTGTGCTACTTTTATGTTCTCAAGTTCCATGTACGAAAGAAGGATTCTAAAAGATTACGTCATCGCTAATACGGAATGGTGGGTGCAATTCTATATTTAAATGAGTAACAATTATATGGAGATGCGATGACTCACGCACATTCACAGAATAACATACATGGATCCAATCCCATACCCATATATGAATAAATGCTATCAAACTAAAAAAAAACATATACAGTTGTAGGTGGAAGTTGCAGTAGTGATGGAAGGTAGGGGTGCCAGGTAAAAGAGGAAGGGGTAGACTAAGAAGAGGAAGGGGTAGACCAAGAAGACGATGGCACCAAGATATCCAGGAATGCCTGGGTATGACCGGCGGAGGCTGGAGTTTTGGCAAGAAAACGAGTTTCTTTCGGACAGACTGTGATGGGAGCGACGTTCTACAAACGACATGCTACATGATGATGTTGGTGATGATGATACAGTTGTAAAGGCAAACAAACTCAAATAATTAAGGTCATGGGACAAGATCAAATTGGGCAAATGCAAGAGAAACGATAGGGAGAAAGAACAATCGACCAAACTGAGACTGAATATCAACATGAAGAAAATCAAGCTCCTTAAACTCAACACTATCAGCAAAGAGCCAATCATGCTGGAGGGAGAGCTGTTGGAGGAATTGGATACATTTACCTATTTAGGCAGCACAACAGACACGTCAGGAGGTGCAGATGCAGGTGTGAGGATCAAAACCGGAAAGGCATGAGGGGCATTCCTGACACTAAACAGTATATGGAGATATAGAGATATCAAGATTCACACCAAAATTAGACTATTCAACGCAAGTGTCAAGTCGGTGTTGCTGTAAGGAGAGGAGACATTGAGAACAATCAAGGCCATACAACAAAGACTTCAGTCCTTCGTTAAGAGATGCCTACGAAGGGTACTGCGCATATAGTGGCAGTGGATGGTGAGGAATGAAGACTTGTGGGAAAGGAGACAATAACAGCCATTAAAACAACAAATTAAGCAAAGCACGTGAGACTGGATAGGACATACGCTGCGGAAGGCACACTCTAACATAACCAGATAGGCTCTTACATGGAATCCTCAGGGGAAAAAAAGAGACAGGTAGACCCAAAAATACGTGAAGTGAATGTGAAAAGCAGCTAAAATTAAATAATTACACCTGGAGAGAGGCACTACTATGGTAGTGAGTGAGACAGTTAACTCCATCATGATGGTGTGGTACGATGGTGGTGACTGGTACGGTTAGCTCGATCATGATGATGTTGTCCACTGACCGTGAAAGCACCACTATATATGGTCACTTCCGAGATTTCTAAATGGCGTCATGATAAGAACCTCTCACTGGTAGTTCTACTACCACATCCCAGTCATTACCACTAGCAAGGACTGCCGACAGGCCAGGGTTAGTATGTGTTGTGTGTGCTAATTGGCCTGCTCTGGGGAAACATGTGTTTATGATTATTGGGATGGGTTTGCTGTTCATCTTCATCGTCGCCACCGTCGTCATATCTACTATGATGGTTTGGTCATGTTCGTCGCATGGAAGATGATCGCATTCCCAACGATATCCTCTATGGACGGTTGGTGGGTGAACAGTGGTGGACCACAATTGAAGTTCACAGATGGGTGTAAGCACTAGAATGAGTCTGAAATCCTTGAAAGACGAAGCTGCAGACCAATCCATGTACCCTGAAGATCCACCTCATGATGGGTGATAAGAAGCTCTTGCAACAAGGCGAAGTGAAACAATACTGCAAAGAGAAAGAAAACCAAAAACTCCGTTTCATCTTACAGTCAGTCATGACTGAAAGGGGCTACGTCTACTCGCTGAATCTGCTATGTTTAATCCTACAGTCATGACTGAAAGGGACTATTCCTACTCGCTCTGCTACGTTTAATCCTACAGTCACTCATGACTGAAAGAGACTATTTCTACTAGCTCTGCTACGTTTAATCCAACAGTCAGTCATGACTGAAAGGGACTACTTCTACTCGCTCAATCTGCTATGTTTAATACTACAGTCAATCATGACTGAAAGGGACTATTTCTATTCGCTCTGCTACGTTTAATCCAACAGTCAGTCATGACTGAAAGGGACTACTTCTCGTCCTATCTACTATGGCAAAACTATTTTTTAACGTCTCTTGTTTTACGTCAAGTGTGTTGTTCTTGCGCTATTAACAAACATGGATAACAATATCTTGCATGACGAAATGACGTGTTATACAATTTGTCTCCTTCTCCACAGTGGATATTAAGCATCATGAGACACTCCCAGCTTCATAACGGGTCATCTATAAATGGGAGACACACAGTTCTGGTAGTTTGTAGTCGTCCCCTCCCACATATCTACATGCGCCCACTTTTAGTTGACCCATCCACCTTTGTGAACGTACACTCAACGTGGCCTTGATCAGCATAGATTGCGCCTAACAGGCTGCGGGTCTACTTTGCTCCTGTGTTTGGGTGTTAAGATGGACTTGCACATCGGTTAACCACCCTCCGAGGCACTTGTCCCAAGGCTGCGGAGTAATAAGCTGCTCGAGCCTCGCCCGCTAAACAATATATCCACTTTCAACTGAAATCCCCCCCCCCCCCATTCTCAACAGATGTCCATATTTTACATACCTCTCCCTCTCCCCCCTCTCCTGTGGTCTTTCATGGATAGTCCCTACCGCTTTTGGTTGATTGTGCATGAGATCATACATTGATCTGATAATGAAGTTGACTCGTAGAGGTACAACATTTCATATATCATCACACGTCTCAAGATCCTCTATATACCTCCATCACAATCAGTTCATTGGAGTTGCTTTTAAAAATCGTTTAAGGGATCAAGATGTTGAGCAGCCCATGAGCTGCAGTGGTCAGCGACCCATAGCTGACTGCTAGCGTCAGGGCCAGAAAACCAGAGCTGAGCAGCCCATGAGCTGCAGGGGTCAGCGAACCATAGCTGACTGCTAGCGTCAGGGCCAGCAAACCAAAGCTGAGCAGCCCATGAGCTGCAGTGGACAGCGACCCATAGCTGACTGCTAGCGTCAGGGCCAGAAAACCAGAGCTGAGCAGCCCATGAGCTGCAGGGGTCAGCGACCCATAGCTGACTGATAGCGTCAGGGCCAGCATACCAGAGCTGAGCAGCCCATAAGCTGCAGTGGTGAGCGACCCATAGCTGACTGCTAGCGTCAGGGCCAGCAGACCAGAGCTGCCGAGACCCTGGTACACCTCCACGCGGTGATCCTGGATAACATGATACAGCAGGTCAGACTGGCTAAGGAGAAGGGATTGAAGATGGAATGCTAACTCGTTACTCAAAAAATGCTTGCTGAAGTCGGATGTGTTAGACCGAAAGGTGAAAACATCGCATTGAAGCTGTAAACTACGACACAACGCATCCCGTTCTCTGGACTACATTCTGCTACTTAAGCCCTTACAGGGTTTGGTAGCGGGAGATTGAGAACGAACGAAGCCAAGCCAAGCTAAAAATCGTTTACTATTCTTCGTCTTTCGGATTTCATGGCCTTCCATATCCCTTCATTCCCTGTTTGATGCTTTCAACTCCCCCCCCCCCCTCCAAATGTCACCATGACCATAACATTCCTGCCCATTGGTCTGAAAATATCCAGTTGCCTACTTCCGTTTCAAAGTTTCACATGAAGTTTCTACCGCTTCGCTGCATTTTCAATTGTTTACTTTCTTTAATGTCGTTGTGATCATGGCCATGGTTGGATGGTTTGACTATCTCATCTGATCAATCATGCAATAGCGTTGCTAACTTGGTTTTTCAGCGTTGTATTCTTATACTACTGACTTGAAACGGAGCACAAACTGGGAATTCTTGCAGTACTGTTTGATGTCTAAACGTCCTGGTTGCAGTCTCAACCTTACTAATCGTTCGATTGTATCACATTACTGAGGAAGTCGTGGGTTTTTTAGGCAGAGGACTGCAGGCCGTTTCGCCGCTGCTATCGCCACGTCGTGTGCTGGCTATGTTAGTTTATTTCATCCGTAACAGAAAAACAGCATATGCCTTACTCAAGAATTCGATCCACAGCCCTCCGTGTCAGCAGACAAGCAACGAAACCATTCAGCTACCCACTATCCAACCTTTTCCTTGTAGATCTAGTAATCTTTCCCTCAACAATTTCCATTATACGTACACCTATCTTGCACTTAAGCGGTGGTCATATAAATTTTGCAATCAACATGAATTGAAGACAGCTAGAAGGGATTTGCACCGAGAACGAGACAGAGAGGAAGATATTAGATACATTGAGTATTACAATATCATGAATGGATGGAGAAAAAGAGGGAGAGAGAAAAGGAGAGTGCAAAAAGACGGACGATAGACAGACAAAAGGGGAAACAGACAATGTGTAATTCAGTGATATGGAAGATACTTAAGACCTATGTTGACTGGGCGCAGATATTTTACGGCTTTAATCGGGATCTTGCATTTTAATTACTATTTTTTCTATTATCGATAAAAACATTTATGTAATGGTTGAGTGGACGGGTTTCTTTCTGTTCTAGTGTGGTCACTGAGTCATTACCTATATATGTTTATCATGACTATCGACTTTCTTCTTCTTCTTCTTCTTAATCTTCTTCTTCTTCTGTTTCTTCTTCTTCTTCTTTTTCTTCTTCCTCTTCTTCTTCTTCTTCTTCTTCTTCTTCCTCTTCATGTATTCCTCCTGAACTCGACGTTATACCAGTATATCGTAGTTCACAACTAGGCTGCGATTTCTGCGCCAATTCGATCCGACACATCCGATTTCAGCATGTAATTTTTTAGAACGGATTTGTCTTCCATTTTCGATCCCTAATCTCCTAACCCGACTGCATGGTTGCAGTCTCTTTCCAGGGCCGCGAACTGGAGACAAAATATGGTCTTGGTCAGTTATAGGTCCCTAAAGCTGGTTTTGTCGCATTTTCGATTAATTTAATTATTTTCTAGTTCGTGCCTGGCGAGGATGACTTCAATGTCGACGAATCATATCTGACCAAGACTATATTTGGTCTTCAAGTGGCGACCCTAGAAACAGACTGCATCTATGCAGCCTAAGAGATTAAGGATCGAATGGGTTGTTGTTTTTTACCGATCCAGCAGCAGCCGAGCTCTCGTCCTTCAGCCCAATGACATGTGATGGTATCTGCACGTGTCCATCAGTTATTGTCTAGTACCTTACACTGTGTTCCATTTATTTGGTCACGGAAGAAGTATTTCCCTACCATTGTTGAGCACTGAGCTCTCAAAGAGATGATGATCAACAACTTCGCTAGTGTGAGTCACAGCTGACACGCAGGAGTGTGTTGTAGCTGGATTATATTCAGCTGCTTGTTAAAGTGAGATGTGATGTTTTCTCAACCAGACAATAGTGCTATGATTCTTCTTTGTGAGGTAAACCCGAAACAAAAATGTCCTGCTGAAACTGGGTGTGTCAGGCCGAATGCTCTAGTATCACAGCCTTGCTGTAAACTGCGACACGGCACAACATCCTATTTCAGACGAACGCCGAAGAAAAAAATAATATATTTTCGTCTTAATTTCTTAAAGAAAGTCCTCTGGGGAATATATACCGTCCTGATAGGGGAAGGGAGACTTCACCAAATTTGGAGAATCGCCTACCATTAAGTTTTTATTGTAGCTGTTTGAAGCTGTATAATATTTTCATCGCTTTTTCTTCTTTACGCCTTCTTTCTCTCCTCCACCTGAGTTATCTGCTCATATTTCGTGTAGGCGACTAGGAAGGTGAATATTTTCTTTTTTGTATGGGTTTGGAAAGCAGTAATTCAGTCGTGTGGTATCGAAGTATTTTATGTGTGGTTGAATAGACAAAAGGTAGAGGCAGTTCTATAGCAGCCGTTGCTGTCAGGGATGATTTGTATGGGACTTCAATGTACTGGACTAACTCTTTATAAGATGGGGGTGGGGAGGAAGACTAATGTCTGGTCAGGAAAAATACTGATCAGGCATGCTAATCAGGGTCAGGCAAGATATAATATAATTGTCAGACATGTAAGCCAGGGTCTGGCTAAATATACTGGCTAAGACCCCCACCTTGACTTCCCCGTAGTCCTTCCCCGTAGTCCTTCCTGGAAACTGGCTATTTTCATGGTAGCCTGGCTAACCAGATGAGAGATCTACCTGATTCCCATAGTAGTGAGCGACACGCAGATGAAGCCAAGTATAGCACAATCGCTTGAAGGACCGAAGTCCACCTTCATCAGCATGCTCAGTATGTAAGGAAAGCTACAGCAAACCACCTCTAAACTTCTTTTTAAACTTGCACAAAAGAATAAAAAGTGCCTCATTGCAGGTGACTTTAATGCTAGGTCAAAGGAGTGGGGAAATGTCACTGAAAATAGGCAAGGGGTCGCCTTGAACCAGGCATTAGTCCACAAAAACCTCACTGTCGTGAATGACGGACGTCCGACTAGAATGGCATCTCGACCGGGAGATACGGACGGGGTCATCGACCTGACTCTTATATCCAGTGATGTTGCTCCATCCACACGCTGGGACGTATTAGGGGCTTATACCCAGAGGAAAACACACCAGACACCGAAAAGACAAACAGGTGTTCAGATACACGTACGAACAGGATAGTGAACAAGCTGCGCCAGACGATAGGACGCAGCGCCACTAGATCCCCTTTTGTCCAACCAACCTGGTGGACTCAAGAGGTTGATACGGCCTGGAGAGAAAAGGAGGCGGCAACAAAGGATTGGCGTAAAACCAGAAAGAGAGCTGATATTAATGTCGACGCATTGAACGAGAAGGAGGAGGTAAAACGCAAAGCTACCAATTCCTTTAAAGCGTTAGCTAGGGAGTCCAAAAGCGAGCAATGGGAGAAGTTCATCACAGGAGTGGGTAATGATAATACCCTCCAAAAGTTCTGGCACATGCATCGGAAGATGAATGGACAAACTACAAGCCAGCTTATCTCCTACATTCAAGACACCACAGGAAGGCTCCTGAAGACAGATGAAGAGAAGGGTCTAAGTTGTTTCAGTCGATATGTTGCCCAGACTGACAAAGGCGACAGAGATGTCCGTCAAGAAACTCGAAAAGGCATCTGAGACGCAGCCATCAGGGAAGAGGCTTATGTAGACCTTATCACCGAGGCAGAGGGTCGTAAATAGCCTATGTACAAGCAAAAACACAGCTCCAGGTCCTGATGGAGTACAGTATTGCCAGATCAAGCAGTTGGATGAGACAGATATAAGAAATATGGTGAAGGAGTTCAACCACACTATAGATAAGGCATATGTGCCTTATCTATGCCCACTACCTACAACTGGTAAGGACTCCACGCTCTTCGGCAGCTATCGAATAATCACCATTCAAAATGTATATGGAAAATTGCACGAGAAGATAGTGGCCAGGAAAATAATGACCTACCTTGAACGGGAGCAGATTCTACCCGAAACGTTGGGCAGTTATAGAACAGCGAAGGAGACCTGGGCTAACGCTGGAACTTTCGCGTATGATGTGTACGAGGGGTTTCAGTCAAAGCAAGAAATAGTCGCGGTGGCACTCGACCTGGAAGACGCATACAACCGTGTCGATTGTGGGACCTTAATTAACTGTCTACAGCAGTGTGGTTTAAACCCGTGGCTGGTTAGTTGGAAATCAGCTGCCCTGATGGAAAGAACAGTTGCGCTACGCGTGGGATCGTGGACGTCAGAACCGAGGCGAATATGTCCAGGACTGCCTCAAGGGTCTCCGCTCTCACCGGTGCTGTTCAACATTTACGCAGGCAAAGTGGCCAATATTCAACCCACAGGGACAGGGCGAACATTGACATTTGCCGATGACATCCTAACGTACAGAACTGGCTCAGACAGGCAAGAGTTGGGCAAAGACATCCAGGAAACCTTGCAAGGAATCTCACAGTGGTGCAGCGACTCAAGCTCCAAGATCAATCCGAACAAGGCCTGCATGATGTGGTGCTCTTTGAATAATTCCATAGTAAATGCTGAACTACCGGGCATCACTTTTGATGGTTGCACCATCGACATGTGTGATAGGTTGAAATACCTCGGAGTGACATTTGATCGCAGTCTTTCCTATAACTGCCATGTTGACCATATCGTACAAAGATGCACGAGAGGGTTAGGAACACTCAAGACCATCGCTGCTGCCGACTTGGAACAACGCCTCCTGTTCATCCTATTTCGTCAGGTCGTGTTGTCTGTCATCGATTACGGACTAGGCATCCTCACACTATCAAGGACACAGTGGGAAAGGTTGGACCGCATCCAGAATGAAGGTTTGCGTCTGGTTCTGGGCTGCACCAGATACCCCGATTGTGATAATGCAGTACATGTTGGGATTGTTATCGGTGACATCCAGACACAAACTGGCACAAGTCAAAGCCTATATGCGTGTCACCACAGACACGGCAATCTCTGTACAGTAATATCTCAGACATCAAGGGATCAAGAATCAAGAGAGGGTCGTCATGGATGGCACAGGCTGAGACAACAATCGGACACGTCACTCCAGCTGAGACGATAGCCAAAGGGGGAGAATGGGTCCACACTGGTGATAGAATGATAGAGTACCAGAGAGTCATCATAACCTTAGGCAAGGAGTGCAGAGAATGGAACAACGAAAGTGCAGAGAACGAGGTAAATCAGCTGATAACTGAGAACACCCGGGAGAGTGACGCTGTCATACACACCGACGGATCAGTCGTGCGCAGTGGGACATCAGGCTGGGGTCTCTCGGCTAGAGGTCGTGGCTGAGCGCAGTAGGGCATACATGTCAACAACCTCCAGTATGAGAATGGAGACGGAAGCAGTGACCTCGGCACTGAAATGGATATCTGAGACTTCTATAACAAAGGCAGTCATCGTGACAGACTTCAGAAAGTACAGAAGGGATGGCTTAGGTACGAGTGGATAGCTGCTGTCGAGGCCTCAAACCTCCAGGCGCTGACCTGGATCTACTGCCCTGCTCGTGCCGGGGCTCAGGGCAATGAAAAAGCTGATATTTTGGCTTCACTGGCTCCCATCATGGGCACATTGGTGATGGACAGAAGTGACATTTTGAAATCAATCAATGACCACCTGCTGGATGAGGACACCGCAATAGATGAAGCAGCAATCCACAGACTGCAAAGTTTCGACATTAAACGAGATTCGAGCGGAGTGGGGCGCATGAGAGGGCGGCGCAGGAGCGTGTACAACCAGCGAGCTACAGGGACCATCAGCATCCATACCTTACGCCATTTGATGAGAGAGACTGAGCACCTATGGGTATGCCCGGAGTGCAGTGACGTCGATTCTTAGAAACAGAAACAGAAATCTACTCATTGTGAGCATTCAACAACATTTGCTGGGCGGGGGTGGAAGGGGAGGGGCGAGGAGAGGGGTTCAGTTCCCTTCCTCGCTTTCTATCTTGACTTGTCCTGTAGCCGTTTACTGCTGGATCGACTAGAACGTATCCATAACGAAGATCCATCGCGTAACCTGGGAGAGAGATGGCTAGGCAGACGCTTGATGGAACAAGCGCTGACATAATCCATCTATTTATGCCTCCCCCCGATCTTCCCCATCTTGGAACTGTTTGTTTCTAAACATCAACGTCACTGGCAAACCCACAGGTGTTCAGTCTCTCTCAGCAAATGGTGTAGGGTCTGGATGATGATTGTCCCTGTCGTACACTCTCCTGCACCGTCCTCTCATGTGCCCCACTCCGCTCGATTCTCGTTTGATGTCGAAACTCTGCAGTCTGTGGAATGCTGCTTCATCTATTTCGGTGTCCTCATCTAACAGGCTCTGGATTGCTGCTTAATCTATTTCGGTGTCTTCATCTAACAGTCTGTAGATTGCAGCTTCATCTGCTTCGGTGTCCTCATCTAACAGTCTGTGGATTGCTGCTTAATCTATTTCGGTGTCTTCATCTAACAGTCTGTGGATTGCAGCTTCATCTATTTCGGTGTCCTCATCTAACAGCCTGTGGATTGTTGTTTCATCTATTTCGGTGTCCTTATCTAACAGACGGTCGTTGAGTAATTTCCAAATGTCACTCATATCCATCACTCATTACGGAAGATTTTGAAGCCATGATGTCAGCTTTCATTGCCCTGAACCCTAGCATGACTAGGACAGTAGATCCATGTCAACCTCTGGAGGTTTGAGGCCTCAACAGCTGCTATCCACTCGTACCTCAGCTATCTCATCTGTACCTTCTGAAGTACGGCTTGCGTGTCAGTCATGATGATAGCACTTGTTAAAGAGATCTCAGGTAACCATCTTAACGGTGAGGTATCTTGGCTCTTTCACTCTTTGTATCTACCTGTATCTCATTTGCAACGTTTCCCTTTTATCTGTCAGCCTCCCTCTCTCCTCTTTCACCTTATCAATCTTCCCCTCTTTTCCCTCGACACCTCTGTCTTTCCATGAATCACTTTTACTCACTTACCTTTGATGTTATTCTCTCTTTCTCTTTTTCCTCTCTTCTTTATCGTTTCTCTTTATCTTTTCGTCTTCTTCTACTTCCTCTTCTTCTCACCTGTCACTCTCTGTCGCTTTTTGTCTCTCTCTCTATCTCTCTCTCTCTCTCTCTCTCTCTCTCTCTCCCTCCCTCTGCCTGAATATATGTTTATTTTGTATACGTGGAATACGGAGAGAGATTGCGACCAAGCGTCTCTCAAGAAAGGCCAGGGTCATTTTCAATTTGTCCTCCAGTGATTTTGTTAGTGTCCATGTCTGAGCACCGTAGCACATAGCAGAGAGAAGAGTGGAACTGAAGGTAGAGGCTTTAAGGTTCTGGTCTTAGCAACCGTCCGTTAAACATCGAGAAGACTGCCCAGCCCACTCGGTGACATCTAGTCCATTCAGGTTCAAGGTTATTCTCCATATTGAGGAGACGTCTAAGATAGATGAAGTGGTTGACATCCTCTAGTTGCACCCCACCAAGGAAGACTGGGTTACAATAAGCGAAACAATTGCGCAACACTTTTGTCTTCGAAGCATTCATCTCCAGCCTCAATTTCCTGCCCTCGCCATGAAGTAGCTGCATCATTATTTGACGTCTGCTGCTGACTCTGCAATGGACACTATGTCGTTGGCATATCGAAGGTGATTGAGGCATGTGTTATCATCATCATCATCATAGGCGTCTCTGACTCTGTAGACCATTCGCGTGGCGCCCTATGAGTAGCCTCTTTAGCGTGCAAGCCTGGTTTAATTCAAAGGAATGCAAAGCAAGGCAATTTGGCACCAGCTCAGCTACAGGAGCTGCAGGAATGAGTTCGGAATTTTGAAACCATTTCCCTTAGGTACTACCACTCCGGAATTTCTGTCTGGGTTTACTCCCGTAGCCCTACCCTCTCGCGAGGTTTCCACATGGAAGTGGATTAGTTGCCTGTATTTGCTAGTTACTCGAGACATCCGATGATACTCTCATCGTCCCAGGACTAGCCAGCACTCCCTGGCATTTGTGGGTTTAACATCAGAGTTCTCAATCTCCTAGGCGAACTGCCTGAACAGGCTAACGAGCTTCGTCTTCCAGGATTTTAAGTCGGAGTTGACCTTCTCTTAGACTGGCTGCCAACCACGGCTAAAGAGCCCAATCTGTCCGCCCAGTTATACCACCGGATACTCGGTCGCGCCCCACAGCAGGCTCTGTGAGAAACAGGGGGCGCCTCATGAAGGTGCTGCTGGGGACACAATAATGTAGGAGAGGCCATTAGCATGGAAACTCCTACCAGGCAAGCCAAACAGTGAATCCAGCGGCGATCACTACATCTGGAAAGGAGAGACTATATCAGACGCTTCACTTTCCTTTAACGAGCGGAACGTCCAGCCCAGACCTCGCTACCCCGCATATATCGACATTATCCCAACTGCTGAGCTAATGACAAAGCTCACGGAGAATCTCCCTGACTTCATTGACCCACTTTTCAGTCATGCAACCACTGACAGGTCATCTACAACGACCGCCACTTATCTATCAATTCACTTTGGTCATCAACGTTACGCAGTACCAATATTGATTTTGTCATTAAATCTCACAATAAGAATACATCACGTGCTTCAATAGCTGTCACATGACGCAGACCCTGGTCCATATTTGTAAACTTTATTTATTATCACGATTTCCACACCCTGGTCCATTTTTACCTGATAATCAGCGAGAGTTAGAGTATGAGGGACAACAAAATGTCGGTAATATAAACACGAGCGATTCAGTTATTATAGGGAAACGTAAAGATAAACAATATACATTGCCATCAAAACGTCTCCATCGGCAGGCAACACAATTTAAAATATGATATTTCTCGACGATTGTAACGATTGATGTGTTAATCTGAACGTCACAAGAACAATACGAAATTGAAATGCAAAATACAAAAGAATACTAAACGATCATGACTGACTTTGTCCAATCAGCAAACGCTTTATCGAGGACTCGACAACACGAACACAGGCCGTATGACGCTAATTTCTTTATTTTACTATTTCGTTGAGGGGTTTAAATCTCTTTTTTTCTTTGTTCGTTCTCAATCTACGCTTCCAATCCCTGAAAAGAGCTTAGCAAGTAGCAGAATGTAGTCCGCAGAACCGGGTGTGTTGTGTCGTAGTTTAAAGCTTGATTGCGATATTTGCACCTTTCGGTCTGACACATCCGTCTTCAGCAGATGTTTTTGAGCACCGGGGTGCCTTCCCTCTTCGATCCCTTCTACTTAGCCAGTCTGCTCAGTTGCAGCATGTTGTCCAGGATCACGGTGTGAAGGCGTACCAGGTTCTTGGCAGCTGTGGTTCGCTGGCCCTGACACTAGTAACCAGCTCTGGGTCGCTGGCCCTGACACTATCAGTCAGCTATGGGTCGCTGGCCCTGACAATAACAGGCAGCTATGGGTCGCTGGCCCTAATAATAGCAGCCAGCTATAGGTCCCTGGCCCTGACACTAACAGGCAGCAATGGGATCTGGCCTTGAAACTACCAGCCAGCTATGGGTGGCTGGCCCTGAAACTAGCAGTCAGCTACGGGTCGCTGGCCCTGACACGAGCAGGCAGCTATGGGATCTGGCCCTGAAACTAGCAGCCAGCTATGGGTCGCTGGCCCTGACACTAGCAGTCAGCCATGGGTCGCTGGCCCTGACACGAGCAGCCAGCTGTGGGTCGCTGGCCCTGACACTAGCAATCAGCTATGGGGCACTAACCATCCCGGGATTAATTCAGTTGCTGGGATACTCCAGTGGATTTATAAAACTGAAAATAAATGTTATCTGCCCCTACAATCACCACGTAGTGTACATGTCATTTAAAAAGATATAATTGCATGTGGATCTTATCGGGATTGTGAATCCACTTCGCTGTGGCTTTCAGATTGGTATTCATACCCGTCAATCGCATGCTCGTTTGTACAGGCTGTTGGTGATGTTGTTGTTGTTGCTGATGTTGTTCATGTCAATGTTGTTGGTTTTGATGATGTTGTTGCTGACGCTCATATCCTTGTTGTTTATATTGTTGTTGTTGTTGATGTTGTTCATGTCAACGTTGTTAGTTTTGGTGATGTTGTTGCTGACGCTCATATCCTTGTTTATATTGTTGTTGATATTGCTGACGCTCATATCATTGTTGTTGTTGAGGATGTTGTTGCTATTGTTGTTTTTCAGGATCTTGTTGTTGGCGTTGTTGTTGTTGTTAATGATGCTGTTGAGGAAATTGCTGACGTCCATGTTCATGTCCTTGTTGTTGTTGTGGCCGATATTGATGATGTTCATCTCTGTGGTCTTGTTGTTGATTATGCTGTTGTTGTGTCTGATATTGCTGGTGCTCAGGTCTGTGTTGTTGTTGTTGTGTCTGATATTGCTGGTGCTCAGGTCTGTGTTGTTGTTGTTGTGGCCGATATTGATGATATTATTTCCTTGTTGTTATTGGTATAGTTGATGATGTTTTATTTTATTGTTAATCGGATTCCGCGAGTGATCATCTCTTTTTCTTTTTCTTCCTCTTCTTCTTCTCGTTAGCCATGCTGGTATTACGTCTTCACGTGGGCCAATTCTCTGGCTAAAGGATGTTGCTCTTCAGGGCTCCCAAACAGCTTTCAGGAGAGGTTCGTCTCAGTGAGCTAATGCTGAGTGCGCACGTGTCTAAGCACACGATGGTCGTCTAGGATAT
This sequence comes from Ariolimax columbianus, assembly GCA_036924085.1. Taxonomy (NCBI): domain Eukaryota; kingdom Metazoa; phylum Mollusca; class Gastropoda; order Stylommatophora; family Arionidae; genus Ariolimax; species Ariolimax columbianus. The sequence goes on along the minus strand of JAVGWX010000020.1, from coordinate 50,307,591 downwards.
GTTCGGATGTCTGCGGTGTTTGTCCACACGTACACATAGCTGATGGATCCAGTTTTAGTCTGTGAAAGTGACTATAAAATCTGCTATGTCCTGTTCTCATGCGGAACAGGATTACCTGCTCCTTTCGATCAAGGTAGTGATTGTTGACTTTCGGTTAGTCGACTTTCCTTTTGACTTGGATAATAGTCTTCTTTTCCTGGAATACGAATATTTGTGGCTTTTATTCTCGTGTTGCTTCCTCATTTTCTAACTTATCTACTCCCTGGCTTCCTGGTATGCCACAGTGTGATGGTATCCACTGTAGCACTAGCCTTCTTTTCACGTTTAGTTCACATTAAAAATTAATTTTCTTCATTCGTTCTAAATTTCCCGCTACCAAGCCCTGAAAAGGGCTTTACAAGTAACAGAAAGTTGAGAACGGAATGCGTTGTGTTGTAGTTTACAGCTTGACTGCGATATTTGCACCTTTCGCTCCGACACATCTGACTTCAGCAGGAAGACTTATCTAAGGTTCACATTTTACCATTCTTGAGAGCTTGTTGAACTAACATTGCATCTGTTACGAAAACGATCTGTTGTTTATTATTTCTGAAGCAATGTTTAGTGTCTGTACTTCAGCCGAGTAGTTTGAACATACATTTTCCAGGGAGTGAACTCCGTGGTTTTGTATTCTTGATCTGGGCAGACAGTTTAGAATCCTGCGCCTCCATTCTTCACTAAACTGTATATAACGCGATGTATTATCCTGCCATGCAACTGATATTCTTAAAGGCTAGAAGCACACACAAATGATAAACGACGGATATACAGACCAAGCTAGTGATGTGTCACTTACTCGAACTGAGTTACACGTATCTCTGTTTAAAATATATTCATTCTATTCATTATCGATGATCCGTGAAAAATGTTGGTAATGGGGTGCCATGAACTCACAGCAGAAACTGACATCATTACAGTCAACTATTAAAGGCAAATTCTCATTCGCTGAATAAAGCAATCTTCTGACTTTCCTTCCTTAGAAACAAGAGAGTTACAGTAAGGTCTGAATGCAAATGGTCATGATTTGCGCAAAGCCCTGTTCTGGGCTTGGTAGCCGGAAATTGAGAAAGAACCCAGGAGAAGAAGAAGTTGCGCATAGGTATACCACTACAACCACTTCCTTTTCATCGGACCTGCATTAGAAAACGTGCAGTAACAGCTGCTAAGCAATTATTTGACATGAGGTTGCTATCCTCTTCAACGGCCTACTACGACATGCTTTGAAGATTTCAGAGGTCCTATTATTTTCAACTTGGGTACCTACTACTCCGTTTTAAAAGCCGAACGACAATTGTAAATACTCAGAGACAAGTACCGCACAGTTTTACGTCGTCAGAGATACACGACAAACTACATTACAACCAAAACGTCTTCGTCGTGTGCAGAAAACATCACAGATAAGACGAACTTCTTCTTCTTTCATTCGCTTTAAAACATTGTCTATATCTGCAATGTTGTCTCTTGTATAAACTTCATTGTCTTTTGTAGTTCACATTCAGGTCCATAAAGTTTCTCTTTCTGTGTTGTTTCTATAGGCCAGTTAGATTTTCTCTGTATATCATATTCGGGGCAGTTCTGTAGTACGTGGTCTGCTGTCTGGGGTGCCTGTCTGCATGTACACATGGCTGAGTTGCCAATCTTCATTTTTGTGTACATAAGACGAACAAATAACCATGACTGATATCATCATCATCATGTGCCGTGCAGGTTGTCGCAGGCGATCAGGGACCTCCACAACTCTCTTTCTCTGGTGCTGGAGATTAGTTCTATAGTTGACACTCTCCCATGCAACGCACTCAGACCGTCCAGTATTTTATGTCTATGTTTTCCTGTCTCTCCTACCCAAAATTGTGCTTGTTGTATTAACGTTTTCTATAATTTTACTTCGCAAATATCCCAAAACCACTAATTGCTTCTCTGTAATATTGTCGAAAAGTTTCCGTTGCGCGTTCAATTCCAACAGTATATAGTAATATAGTAATTAGGTTATGTGGCTCGTCCATTGGATTCTCAATATGCGCATATTAAACCATATATCTGCCGCCTCTAATGAACCTCCTGCGCGCTTACTAATCGTCCATGATTCACAACCATTAGTCAATATCGGAATTATATTAAACTGAAGAACGTTTTTTTCTCCCTTCAAGAGAAAATTACTTTCAACACAACGCATTCCGTTCTCTGGACTACATCTTGCTACTTGCAAAGTCCTCTTCGGGGCTTGATACCGCGAAATTGAGAACGAACGAAGAAGAAGACGATATTTTTCCTTTGTTTGAACGCTGCTTTTGTCTGTTCTATTTGACTAAAAACGATTAAAAGATTTCCTTTTGATCTCCTTATAACTCTATATAATGATTATTACGCTCATTTCAGGTGCTCCGCCTCCTTCTTCTTCTTCTTTTCTTATTCTTCTTCTTCTTCTTCTTCTTCTTCTTTGTACGCTTGAATTTGTTCAAAGAAAGCCACGGTCTTCCTGAGCCTGTTGACTGACAGGAAGCACGTAGCATAGAACGTGCGAGATCCGTTACAAATGTTCCAGAAACCTTTTTTTCAATAACTTTTTTGGGGCGTACCTGGAACCTAGCCAGCCTTGTTTCCTTTGAAATGATTACCTTCTCTATTAATACATCGCCAACACCCCTCCCCCCTCCCCCACAAACCAATTTCCTCTTCTCCAAGTAGTACTGGTACGCATTATGAGGAGTCAAGTGTAGATCCGTCAGCGAATTATCCTCTATTTCGTCAATGCTGGATTTCAGTTTAGGAAACATACCAAAAATCTGCTGGGGTCAGGTCAGGTGAGTAGGGTGAATGGGGTCATGTGAGTAGGGTGGATGAGGTCAGGTCAGGTGAGTAGGGTGACTGAGACCAGGTCAGGTGAGTAGGATGGTTGGGGTCAGGTCAGGTGAGTAGGATGGTTGGGGTCAGGTCAGGTGAGTAGGGTAGCTGAGACCAGGTCAGGTGAGTAGGGTGATTGAGACATGTCAGGTGAGTAGGGTAGCTGAGACCAGGTCAGGTGAGTAGGGTGATTGAGACATGTCAGGTGAGTAGGGTAGCTGAGACCAGGTCAGGTGAGTAGAGTGATTGGGGTCAGATCAGGTGAATAGGATGATTGGGGTCAGGTCAGGTGAGTAGGATGGCTGACACAAGTCAAGCTTGGGGTCTTGGTCAGTATATTTTGCCTGCCCCTGATTAACATGTTGTGCTATGCTTGGCTTCATCTGCTTGTCGCTCACTACTACGCGGAACACGTCGATCCGCCACTTCGTTAGCCAGGATGCCATGATAACAGCCCGTTTCCTGGGAAGATTTCAAAAAAGTCGATCTGGGGGTCTTGGCCAGTATATTTTGCCTGTCCCTGACTAACATGTCTGATCGGTATATTTTGCCTGTCTATGACTAACATGTCTGATCAGTATATTGTGCCTGTCCCTGACTAACATGTCTGATCAGTATATTTTGCCTGTCCCTAACTAACATGTCTGATCAGTATATTTTGCCTGTCCCTGACTAACATGTCTGATCAGTATGTTATGCCTGACCAGACGTTAGTCTGCCTCCCCCGTTAGGTCAGGTGAGAATGGTGGCTGGGGTCAGGTAAGTATGGATCTCTTACAATTAGGGTCACTGAACATCCAAGCACATCATACAACCAAATTGTTACAGAAACCACCATCAGTACCACTGCAGCCTGGCTTGTTCATATCCTAAAGGGGTCAAAATATAGCGATGACTATATATTCTAGCTGGAGTAAAAAAGGAAAAAGCAGAAGTTTTGGCTTGAGACAAAGCCACTCGGGGAATTCGTTCTCAATCTCCCGCCACCAAGCCCTGAATAGAGCTTTCGAAATGGCAGGATGTAGTCCGGAGAACGGGATGTGTTGTGTCGCTAGTTTACAGCTTGGCTGCGATATTTGGCCCTTTCGATCCGACACATCCGTCTTCGGATGATTTTTTGGAACATGTGTTCTGTCCCTGGCCATCAGGACACACTCACATGTACAAATGGTTAATTTATTCACTCACTCCCTCCTTCACTCACTAGCTCACTCAGTCACAAACCCACTCACGCGCTAATTCTCGCCCAGAAACCCATCCAGCCACGCACTCACTCAACCAGTCATTCCCTCACTCATAAATCCACGCACCTCTTCACTCACAAATTCACGTCGTCTCTAAAACTCACTCCCCCACAAATTCACCCACTCACTCACACATAAACCCTTATCTAACTCACTCACTGTCACAACACTCACTCACACAACCACTCCCTTACAAACTACTGACACATAATTCCATCACTCACTCAATCCCCCACCACCCACTAACACCCCACAGTCATCCAGTCAGTCACTCACTCACACATCCCTCACTTACAACCCTCAGTCACTCATTCACTACTCACTCACACTCCTTAGTCACACTCACACATCCTTCACTCCCACCCCTCAGTCACCCCCTAACCACTCACTCACACCCCTCACACAACACTCACTCCCCTACCACCCACTCACACACCACTCACTCACTCCCCCACCACTCACACCCCACTCACTCACTCCCCCACCACCCACTCACACACCACTCACCCACCACTCACTCCCCCACCACTCACTCCCCCACCACCCACTCACACCCTACTCACTCACTCCCCCACCACCCACTCACACACCACTAACTCCCCCACCACTCACTCACACCACTCACTCACTCCCCCAACACCCACTCACACACCACTCACTCACTCCCCCAACACCCACTCACACACCACTCACTCCCCCACAACTCACTCACACCCCTCACTCACTCCCCCACCACCCACTCACACCCCACTCACATACCACTCACTCACTCCCCCACCACCCACTCACACCCCACTCACTCACATCCCTCACTCAGTCCTCCACCACCCACTCACACACCACTCACTCACTCCCCCACAACTCACTCACACCCCTCACTCACTCCCCCACCACCCACTCACACACCACTCACTCACTCCCCCACCACCCACTCACACCCCACTCACTCACATCCCTCAGTTCCTTCCCCACAACCCACTCACTCACTCCCCCACCACCCACTCACACCTCTCAGTCCCTTCCCCACCACTCACTCCCCCACCACTCACTCCTCCACCACTCACTCACTCCCCCACCATCACTCACTTCCCCACCCCTCACTCCCCACCACTAACTCTCCACCACTCACTCCCAACCACTCACTCTCCACCACTCACTCCCCCACCACCACTCACTCCCCACCACTCACTCCCCACCACTCACTCCCCACCACTCACTCCCCACCACTCACTCACACACCACTCACCGATTCCAACCCCCCATCCCCCGCCGCCACTCACACATCAGTCACTAACGCATCACTCATTCTCTCCCCCACCACTCACACCCCTAAATCCCTCACTCGAAACCCCCCCCCCCCCCCACACTCACACAGCACTCACTCATACCCCTCGACACTCACTCACAAATCCATTCCCATACACACCGCTAACTCACATACCACTCACTCACTACCCCACCACCAATTCACACACCGCTCACTCCCGTCTCCACCACCCAGTTACTCACCACCCAGTTCACCCCTTACTCACTCACCATTCACCCACTCCCCCACCACCCACTCGCTCACAAATCCACTCACTCACAACCCCACTCACTCACAAACCCACTCTGTTGATTATGTATAAGATTCAGCAGTAGATGCCACTGATATCCACAAATAACTTGAAACAGATTCAGTTAAATCAGGAACTCACATCCTGTCTAACAATGATTCATACAGAAAACTATCATTAACAGCTGGAAAATATTCGTCTCCTCCGAGCAGATGCCGAGGCCATAAAAATGCAGCAGAAGTCTTAATGACGGACGAAAATACAGAGAGACAAATGCTACTATTCATAAGAGAACTTTTAGTACAACAGCTGTGAGGTTTTTTTAAAATGCTGACCTAAATGAGCTAAGGAACAAAAACTGTAAAAACTAGGTCATGGTTTCAAAGGAGTTGTGATACAGTGGATTCTTTTTCTTTGTCTTCTTCTTTTTCTGCGTTCGTTCTGAAAAGGACGTTGTGAATCTGTGTAGTAGTTTACAACGAGGGTACAATATATGCGCCTTTTGGCCCCACACATAAAATTTCAGCAGGATTTTTTGGGTACCGTTTTGTATTTCAACTGCGATCCCTTTTCTCTTTTCCAGACTACGCTAGTGCAGTCTGTTTTCAGGGCTGCCTCTAGGAGGTGGATTTTGTTTTGGTCAGCTCTGATTTGCTGACTATGATGCAAGCAAACAGCTTACGAGTCGCTTGCTTCTGTCAGCTCATTCACAATGCTGCATCTTAGTTAATTCTATATTGTTACAATACACAAGACAGTGAAGAGACTGCCAAAATATGAAAGCTGCATGCTCCTAATACAAGGGGCTTGTCATAAGTCTTTACCCTGACCATGAAGGAGTAGGTGGAGAAAGTTGAAATGTGGCACAGTGCTTATTCCTTCTCAATGTAGCCACCACCTGAATGTATACATTTCTGTCATCTCTGCGTGATCTTAAAAAGACTTCAGAATAAAATAACCTATTTTTCGAACTAAACCAGTTATCACAAGCCACTATGTCTTCTTCGTAACTGTCAAAATAATTTCCTTTCAGCTATTTTTTAAGTTTTCTGAAAAGAAAAAAATCTGGGTCAAAATGGTGAACCCAAGTCTCATCTACTGTCACCATGGTCGGCAACATGTTTTTTAACCCACACATTTTGAACAACTGGCCACAGCAATCAACCCTCGTTTGTTTCTGTTCACATGTCAGCAGACGCGGGACCCAGCGGGCACACACTTTTCTCATGTTTGTCTGTTGTGTAAAATTCTAAAAACTGTACTTTCATTCAATTTTGCTGACCTAGATATCTTTGCAATTGTCATTTTCCTATCCTGGTCAATGATTTTCTTACTCTTGCAGCATTTTCATGGGTTAACTCTGAGGATGGTCTTCCTGATCTTGGGAGATCAGCAACAGCGGAACGACCACACTTAAACTGCCTACACCAGTCTTTTACAGAAGCAAACGAAGGACAGAATTTCTCAAACACTGGTTCCATCTCCCTGCGTATTTCTGTAGATGTTTTTCCAATGCAACATCAAGAATGTTACCACAGTTCTGGCCTCCTATTTCTCCATTGTTCTGACAAACCGTTAGAGTAGCAGATCCGGTCAATAAGGTGTAATGGGATCAAGATGCTGAGCAGCGCATGAGCTGCAGTGGTCAGCGACCCATAGCTGACTGCTAGCGTCAGGGCCAGCGAACTATAGCTGCCAAGACCCTTCTACACCTCCACGCGGTGATCCTGGATAGTCTGCAGGAGGGCAGACTGGCTAAGGAGAAGGGATCGAAGAGAGAATGCTAACCCGGTACTCAAAACATGCTTGCTGAAGTCGGATGTGTTGGACCGAAAGGTGCAAATATCGCAGCCAAGCTGTAAGCTACGACACAACGCATTCCGTTCTCTGGACTATATTCTGCTACTTAAGCCCCTTCAGGGTTTGGTAGTGGGAGATTGATGCGAACGAAGAAGGAGAAGAAGAATAAGGTGTAATGCGCCATGTACCATACCGGGTAAATGCGTCGAGAAGGGAAATTCATACTTCTCAAGTCAAGTACAAATCGAATGACCTACATATGTGCCAAATGTCAACCTTCTCCTCCAACTCCTTCATAGTCAGGGTAAAGACTTATGACAATCCCCTTGTATGACGAGACGTAGAATTTCATCAGTTGCTCATTCTAAGTAGTATTGTCTCGTGCAAAGTTTTTCCGCCCATGCCATGGGTATTTTTTCTTAGCACATTTTGTGTCTTCATCTTTCTATACGCCCCTTTCTGAAGTCGAATGTGTTGGACTGAAAGGTATACATATTGCAGTCAAGCTGTAATCTAAGACATAATGTATTTCGTTCTCTGAACTACATTCTGCTACTTGCAAAGCCCTTTTCAGGGCTTGGTAGCAGGAGATTGAGAACGAACACAGAAGAAGAGGTAAGATCCATTAAGTATACAACTGGCCTGCTTATTTGATCTTGATACATAAATGTCTGTTCCTTTGATGAATGAAAACGGCGTGTGTTCAAGTCCTGCATGTTTCAAGTGACCCTTCACTGACGGTTCTGCAACAAACACAACACAAAATGGAGGGGGAGTTGTATTTCTGAGCCTAACAAACGGTGGAAAGATAACACTGCCAGTGGCAAATGGAAAATTCTCAAACAATTTCAGAGCGGAGGCAGAAGCATTGAAGGCTGCAGTAGAAGCAATGCTGACAGGCGAAAGCAATCAAGCCAGATAGTCTTGTTTACAGATGCCCTGTCCGTGGTTACAGCACTAAAAAGCCAGAAAAATACAGAACTTAATGACTTAAGAGCAGTACTCTGTCAACTATGCCAGCAGTCCACACCCAAAAGAGTAGTGGTACAGTTGGTTCCATCCCACTGTAACATTCAAAGCAACGAGGAGGCAGACATACTGGCGAAAGAAGGTGCAAGGTTACCACAACCAGATTCTAGTGTGACCTACGAAGAGTCCAAAAGGTTTATTAGGACCAGATACATGGCCAAATGGGAAACAGAGCATACTGGCTACACAAAAAATGATGCTTATTACCAGTTGAACATAAGAGAGCAGGTCGTGGTCTTCAGACTCCGCACAGGCCACAACAGACTGAGGTACCATCTATTCAATAAACTGAAGATAGGTGCTACTGACGAATGCACCTGTGGTGCAGGGAAAATTACCCCTAAACATCTGCTGATAATTGCCCGACATACGAGGACTAGAGAAAGGACATGTGGCCATCGCCAGTGCCAACACTAGAAAGCTCTATGGAAGTCGACAGCCTCAGGATGGCTGCTGCATTCTTAGAACAAATTCAAGTTGACGTATGACAACGCACGAAGAAGTGACCCCTGGTCTCAAAGGAAGTGGGACACGAGTGCCTGCATCCTAAATTACCTTCAGTCGTCTTGACTTATGTCTTACCACTAGCTCAAGGTAGTTAGGGACCAGAGTGTGAGGTTGACAACTAGTGCAGTTCCTTCCTCACTATAATTCAGATACAGCACAAGTTACATCATCAAGACAAAACCGTCTGATGATGTCGCCATCATCGCTTGCGATGGACAGTTAACAATACTGGCCAGCTCATTTGATATTGGCCAATGACAATATGAATACCGATGGAGTTTGTGTTTGTGCAACAGTCAGTAGGTTTTTTAATGGTCTGATATTATGGTCAATTGTATCTAACATATTAATAATTGAGATATGATCCTCGTATGTTATACAACAAGAATCTGTATGAAACATCTCATCTCATACTTTGATTTGTTTGTTTCAATTCATTCAGCATTTAATGTCTTATGTTTCCCACACGTAAACATATGCAGTACACTGAGTACAGAATACTTCAGTGTAAGATATTAGCAAGGAGGACACAAAACAAGAGCATAGTACTGTAAGACATTTGAGGGGAGGACACAACACAAGAACATAATAATGTAAGATATTTGAGAGGAGGACACCAAAAAAGATCACAGTACTGTAAGATATTTGAGAGGAGGACACCAAACAAGATCACAGTACTGTAAGATATTTGAGAGGAGGACACCAAACAAGATCACAGTACTGTAAGATATTTGAGGAGAGAACACCAAACAAGAACACAGTACTGTAAGATATTTGAGGAGAGAACACCAAACAAGAACACAGTACTGTAAGATATTTGAGGAGAGGACACCAAACAAGAACACAGTACTGTAAGATATTTGAGGAGAGAACACCAAACAAGAACATAGTACTGTACGATACAGGTATTTGATGGAAGAATAGAAAACAAGAATGCAGTACTGTACGATACAGGTATTTGATTGGAGAATATAAAATAAGAATGAAGTACTGTTCGATACGATTATTTGATGGGAGAATAGAAAATAAGAATGAAGTACTGTACAATACAGGTATTTTATGGGAGAATAGAAAACAAGAATGAAGTACTGTAAGATATTTTTACTAGAGTACTTTATTAATGTGATGAACCAAAATGGCAGTGATTGTTTAGTTGTTGAAATCAGAAATCATATGAGAAGCAGATATTATATTGTTAATGGTGGTTCAAAAATGAGCTAAGATTTATTTGATGTAAATGGCCAAACTCTGAAAGTTAATGAAATATACATGGGGGCTATTTTTTGTTAATCTGTCAATGAAATCCTAAATAAGTTGTTCATTAATGAAGTATTAAATGGCAGATATTTGAGAATATCGTAATGCTTATATTTTAGACTGTTAAATATTTTTAATGATAATATACTCAGACTGTTTTCAAAAACCAATTTTAAAATAAATTCTACATTCTACATAATGATTTCTGAGCCACAGTAGTTAAAAATTAGTGATGAAGGAAGGAATATTAAACTCTATCATATAATTTGTAAATATAATTGTTTATTTTCTGTGGAAAGCCTGCTAAGTTTTGTCACCACACCTAGAATGCTAGACAAGAGATAATACATCACAGGAAAAACGAAATAATGAAACAACTCTGATCATGAAGATTTCAAGTTGTCCTTTAAGCTTCGATAATTTGTCAGCTTTTGGATGCAAGAGAATATAGACGATATGAACGCCTAGCTATGGAAGGTTACAATGAACATCACATATTCTTGTTAAAAAGGTGTGCCTATAGGGTATTGTTAGAAAATGATAAAAGGTGACATGTTATAGATCCTTCTAAATTGTACACAAAATATAACATGGTGTGAAATTGTACAGAAAAACATGATGTAAAATTGTACAGGAAATACAACATAATCTAAAATTCTGCAAGCATATTCTTCCTCATTTTGGCTGTCTGAACTGGCCAAAACCTTTAAACAATGTCTTTCTTGAAGCGAGGGGCTTTTGTCACCTGGTAGAATGAGTCTTGGATCTGGAGTGTTTATTATTTCTAATTATTTTTTGTTGTTTGGTGTATATGTTTTTCGAGTAAAGAAATACTTTTCCTTTGATCGATCTTACTACTAGTATTCTGTGTTTACGGATAAGTCTCTGAGTTTTTTTCCATTTCATTGCTCATGCTTTTTACATATACATTAAAATTTTTTCTTAAATTGGAAATTACACATTTAGTAACCAAATATATACTGCTGCTTTTGCTACTATTAATACAATGCAGCATATTTAGATTATGCAACATTAGTTGCTAATTGTACAATTCAACAAAACCCTTGGAAGTTTCCTGGCAAACATAATGCTGAAATGCTATTCTATATTTCCAACTGTCTTTTATGGTTGATGAAGCAATAATTAAATATATTTTGAAGAAAGACAGAACAAACACAACAACTACATTTTGTGTAAAACAAAGAAACATCATTAGCACATCTGGACGGATTGTTTGTATCACAAGTTAACTACATTATCGAATGTCATGTAAACAAAAAAAATTTATAGATGAGAACAACGGAACTGTACGTATAACTAAGACTTGGTACTTCCTGCAAATGAGCTGAGATTGAAAAAGAAAGAAAAAACAACGAAGGACGAAATATAAATTCACAGAACAAATTAAAAGTTGTCAAAAAACTGTTAACACTTTGTTAATGTACAAAAATAGTGGTTATTTTTTTAAATGGTAAATAGTGAACATTAAAGGCAAGGTCAATGGTGATTAAATGAGAAATTTTAAGTATATCTTTACAGATTTTGACAAACAAAAATGGAACTGTATACTAAAATAGTGATGTATGGCAGTAACAAATGCTCAAAGAGGTGCATGATAACCTCAAAGAGGTAAATGATACCCTTTAAAAGGTACATGATACCCTCAAAGAGGTACATGAAACCCTCAAAGAGGTACATGATACCCTCAAAGAGGTAAATGATACCCTTAAAGAGGTACATGATGCCTTCAAAGATGTACATGATGTCCTCAAAGAGGTATATGATGCACTCAAAGAGGTATGATGCCCTAACTCGATGCTTGCATGCCGTAATTTGCAACAAGTAGAAGCAGCACTCATATCAGCAGGGCAGACACAACACATAAATACTACAGATGACCAACAAGTCCCACGGAGAAAGCAAAAGAAGGAACGCAGGCTGCAGTGCTGGCCTCTCTCGTCCGGTGCTAGTGGAAGCAGACGGGGCCAGCTTCAAATCCAAACTTTTGCCATGGATCTCCGTAATCCACAGGCTGGAAACTGATAATGGGAAGTCGCTCTAGTTTTTTGGTTGATATTTCAAAAGTTGTAAAACCATTTTGTCCTTGGTCCTGGTGAGAGAGATTATGGAATACAAATTACTCAACCATAATAAAATCATATATATTTTTTAATGCATTAACTGACCCAGCCCCTAATATTTCTGGTGGCAATGCATTCCAAGCATTCACCAATCTCTGACTAAAAAAGTATTTTATAATATCTAATCTGGATCTTTCTTTAATTTGTATCTGTGTCCATTTTTTCTGGTAGCCGGCTATACTTTGGAAAAAACTTGTTATAGTCTAATGTATAATGTATCCTTCCCTCTGATTATCTTATAAACCTGTATTAAATATTCTCAAATTCTTCTCTTTTTTAAACACTGTAGTAAAAGGCAACTTGCTCTGGCTGTTGCTGGTTTAAACAAAATTAATTAGTCCTTTTATAGTAAATCTTTCTAACTCACCTTACAACCATCCTGAATTATCTGCTTTGCATCAAACTTGGCCGTATTAAATTCATAATCGTTGTCGCCAAGCAGGGTCACTGAGCTCTGATAGTCATCTGTCTTAGAGTCATACCAGGCTGCTGAGCCTGAGCAGAAGTAGGTGAATGTCTGTGTGCCTCGCTCAGACAGAAGCCTCAGCATATTCATTTGTATGCTGGAGATGTAGCGGATCTAGTGTACACAGGAAAATAAGACCTCAAATTAACGTGTTTCAAGTGTATGTAGGTACAAATTAGAAACAAAATTATTTCTGTCAGGCACTAGGCATTAGTTTGACCAGAATAAAAATATATATAGATATGCGCCTTGTAGCATCCTTGTTACATTTTGTGAAATAGGACTATTTGTGATTTGAATGTTATGCGGAACACCATACTATATACTTAGCAAAATTATATGGGATATAATTAAAAGCTTACTCTGTTATATGGCTTGTGACACATGGAAATTAAATGCTGCATTGGAGCAGAAAGATCAAGCCATGGAGATTACGTGTTTCAGAAAGATCAGGCCATGGAGATTACGTGTTTCAGAAAGATCAGGCCATGGAGATTACGTGTTTCAGAAAGATCAGGCCATGGAGATTACGTGTTTCAGAAAGATCAGGCCATGGAGATTACGTGTTTCAGAAAGATCAGGCCATGGAGATTACGTGTTTCAGAAAGATCAGGCCATGGAGATTACGTGTTTCAGAAAGATCAGGCCATGGAGATTACGTGTTTCAGAAAGATCAGGCCATGGAGATTACGTGTTTCAGAAAGATCAGGCCATGGAGATTACGTGTTTCAGAAAGATCAGGCCATGGAGATTACGTGTTTCAGAAAGATCAGGCCATGGAGATTACGTGTTTCAGAAAGATCAGGCCATGGAGATTACGTGTTTCAGAAAGATCAGGCCATGGAGATTACGTGTTTCAGAAAGATCAGGCCATGGAGATTACGTGTTTCAGAAAGATCCGTGGAGTATCATATGGAAATCACCACACGAATGTCATTGTACGCAATACTGTCCGTCAGTCTATTGGATCATATCCGAACCTTCATTAAAATGTCAAATCATGAAAGCTCTATTGGTAGGACTATGTGATACATTGTCATGGTTTGCCCAATGTGATACTCTGATGCCCAATTTCGAACAAGTGGGTCACCCTAAGATGTGCTGAAGAGATGGTATTTTCAAATGGATGGACAAGACATTCATTGAAACCACAACACACATTACGCAATGGATATAGTACTATGACGATGGACAGTCCATGATGTTTGATATGTGATGCCCGTAGGTTATGGGACAGATGAGATGAGTTATACAGCTAACATTTGTAGTTGAGGAATGTTCCCATTGAAATAGTGATATAAAGTACAGTACAGAGCATATATGGACTAGTAAAAAAAAAAAGGCATTTATTATGACTATCAAGACATATTATAGCATAGTAGTCCCTGTCAGTCATAACTGCCTATAGTAGCCCATTTGAGTCACGACTGACTGTAGGAAGATGTGGTCTTGGAATGGTAACTTTCTACTGAGTTTTTGGTTTTATTTTTTCTTGTGGCATTGTCGTTTCACTATTCTGTATTGCAAAAATTCTTTTCACGCAGTCTGAGGTAGCATTTCAGAGTGAATCTTCACTTAAATGGGCCTGTGGCTTCATCTAGCCAGGATTTCAGACCCATGCAGCCTTCATGTCCCAGTTACTCACATTGTTTAACCTCAACTAGTCTTTAGTAATCTGTCAACTGTCCATATATAATATTTTTTTCAACGTGACTATATTCAATATGATAAACATGATGAAGACAAATGTATTGAATTAAAGGTTATAAATGTATTATGCCATTATACACTTTGCATCACAATCACTTTTAACTTTATACTGTATACATGAGACAGGCACGTGTTGCATGCAGGAAGCTGTTTTTTTTCACTAAATCTGGTTACATCTGCTACATGCCTTTCTCATATATGTATTTCTAAATTCTTCTTTAATCTTATAACCTTATTGGACCAGAGACATTTAAATGATTGAACATTGTTCAAACAGATGTTATGCAATGCATAATTGTATTTAACTGAATATTTGTTGTTGTTGTTTAATGCCCACAATGAGTAAGTTTACTCTTTTGTGTGCCCTGAAAAGGACGTTAAGTACCAGGTTGCAGTAACTTTCTTCACAAGTTTCCAGGGAATGCTACATGGAAGAGAGATTGTGGTCTTCGTCAGTGTATTGTGCCTGATTCTGATGCAATGTATTGGTCAGCAATGTTGTGCTTGACCAGACTAGCATCTCAGTTCCCCAACTGAATATTTAATAGAGATCTACAAAATTCATTGAACATTTTTTTTATATAAAAGACTGAAATAATAAGAAAAGTACTAACAATAATTACATAAGTATATTTTTGCACTAAGAAAACATACAAAAATAACAGACAAGAAAGTGAAGTACTTTGTACTTTGTAATCATACCTTTCCCTCCAGGGAATTAATGTGCCTCACTGCATGACCAACATGAGCTAGGGGATTCAGCCAACTAGATACCCCAAAAAGTGATTATTTTTTTCCTTCTTTGGATGATGTGACACTGTGTCATAGCTTACAGCGAGGCTGTGATATCTGTGCCTTTCCACCTGACACATCCGATTTCAGCTGCCATTTTTCAGGTACCGCGTTTGTCTTCCAACAACGATCCCTATTCTCTTAGCCAGACTACACTAGAGCAGCCTGTTTCCAGGGCTGACGTTTAGAGGCGGAATAAGGTTTTGGTCAGTTCTAGTTTGCTGACCCTGATGCAAGCAGCCAGTTATGAGTCTCTGACTGCTGGCAGTTCATCCTCAGAAAGTGTTTCACTTTTGACCTTGCTTTTCTGACGCGTAACTTGTGCAGCTATAAACTTAGAATATAGACTTAGATTGATCCAGTAAACTTGTACAAACTTTATTTTACTTTTAAAATTAAAATCACAAGCATAGATCATACAAAAGCCATGTTGCTTACTCAATAATATGCAACAAACTTTAATCAAACTAGACCTCAGGATCAAGATGCTGAGCAGTGCATGAGCTTTCAGTGGTCATCGAGTCAAAGCTGACTGCTAACATCAAGGCCAGCAAGCCGGAGTTGCCAAGACACTTCTACACCACCACATAGTGATCTTGGATAACAGGCTGCAACAGAGCAGACTGACCAATGAGAAGGGATTAAAGAGGGAGGGCCAAAAATGCCTGCTAAAGTCGGATGTGTCAGACCAAAAAGTGTAAATATCGCAGTCAAGCTGTAAACTACAACACAACAGGTTCATTCTCTGGACTACATCCTGCTACTTGCAAAGCCCTTTTCAGGGCTTGGTAGCGGAAGACAGAACGAACGAAGAAAAGGAGGAAACTAAACCTCCATTGTTGCTGGTAATGAAGGATGTCATCAGACTGAGCAAAGTTGAGGAAGTTTGTTGCTGCCTTCACAGTCACAATAATAATAATAGTAATAATAAAGTTTGATAATGTGTCACAGGCCTGTTGCATCTGTCAACCACTGCCATATCCAAGTGTAGCATTGTCAAACCCCATCTAAAGTTGAAGGTTAGTCTGCCAGCTGTTGAAGCCATGATGTGCAGAGGCACTCTCTCCTGCAATTCCAGCCAGCTGGTGAGTGGTAGCAGATGCAGAGTACAGATTTGTAGAGAATCTGGTGAGCTGGGTCATTCTGAGCCAATGGAACAACATGGCCGAGTAGTCAGATGCGGCAACGATCCAAATTATCCTTGATAGTTGGGAGTTTTGCCCATGCGGTGACCTCTGTATTTCGGACAAAGTACCAGACTACTTCATTTGTCATTGATCAAGGTTTCAAGAAGAGAAAATATGACCAATTATAACAATAAATAAATCATGAAATGAACCAAAACTTACACTGAATCCTCCTTGCAACTCACTGAAGAATTTCAATTTCTGGGGTTTATTATAAAACCGTTCAGCAGCCTGCGGAAACAAGTGATATATTATCAATCAAGCAATCAATCTGTCAGAACCTTTGCAACACTGGTGGAGTATAGGATACACAAGATAAGTGGGGCTTTTATTGCACTGAGGAACTTATGGAAATAAAAAAGAACAATACATCACAAAATTTTTAATCTTCAGCTCCAATGTAAAGTTGGTTCTACTATGTTTGCTAGAAATGTGAAGGACCAAAAATGAAAAAAAAAAAAAAAAAAAGGTGCGGACATTCATAAATGGATACCTCAGCAAACTAGAAGGATTGAAATGGTATACGATCATTAATGTAGGTCTGTTTGAAAGAACCAGAGAGATATTGGTGGAACAGGGCATGAAGAGAAGGCATTGACATTGGATAGGGCATACATTAAGGAAACCAGGTGGATAGCATTACAAGACAATCTCTGTTCTGGAGATCCAGAGACAAGACTCAGTAGTCTCGAAGTAAGGTGTCCGCCTCAGGTGCCAGATGTCACATGTTTGAATCATTGTAGAGACCAGGATTTTTTCACATGGATCTTCTAGTAAAAATTCCCTGTTCTCTGGGTAGTGAGATCGAACCCCTGATCTCTGGGTAGTGAGATCGAACCCCTGATCTCTGGGTAGTGAGATCTGACCCCTGATCTCTGGGTAGTGAGATCGAACCCCTGATCTCTGGGTAATGAAATCTGACCCCTGATCTCCGGGTAGTGAGATTGAACCCTGATCTCTGGGTAGTGAGATTGAACCCCTGATCTGTGGGTAGTGAGATCGAACCCCTGATCTCTGGGTAGTGAGATCAAACCCCTGATCTCTGGGTAGTGAGATCGAACCCCTGATCTCTGGGTAGTGAGATCGAACCCCTGATCTCTGGGTAGTGAGATCGAACCCCTGATCTCTGGGTAGTGAGATCGGACCCCTGATCTCTGGGTAGTGAGATCGAACTCCCATGTTCAGTGTCGAGCATGTAAAAAATTCCTTTGGCAGTTGGAAATCGAAAAGAGTAGGCTTAACAGCGGGTGCCCAGACAAAATTCAAATAAAATATATACCCAAGTTATTTGTATCTTTCCCCAGGTGGTTTGTTAAGAGCAGCTATAGATGGCGCCTAACTGGCTGCGAGCCTACTTAGCTCTAGTGTTTGAGTCTATTAAGATGGACTCGCACATCGGTAAAAACCACCCTCCAAGAAACTGGTTATATACAGACTGTAGAGTCTTCTAAACCAGTATAAAGATGTTAAGTTAAGAGAAGTAGAAGTAGGCTTACTCAATCATGGTGAAGAGAGCTTGAGATGACGCAGATTGTCTATGACGGCAAGACTTGATCATTATTTGTTGAAGACTTATTGTAAATTTCTGGTCTTATTTATTAAAAATTTATAATTAGTGCAAATACTGATCCTGTCTGTAACTATAAATGTGTGAAACTGCTCTTCTCAGAGTCACAACTCTTCTGTCCCTATAGGGGTGTATAGGTCTTTTAATACTTGAAACCGAGTGTGCTTTTATATACTTACAATCGAGTGTGCTTTTTTATACTTGCAATTGAGGGTGCTTTTTTATACTTGCAATTAGGTGTGATTTTTTATACTTACAATTAGGTATGCTTTTTTATACTTGCAATTAGGAATGCTTTTTTATACTTGCAATTAGGTGTGCTTTTTTATACTTGCAATTAGGTATGCTTTTTTATACTTGCAATTAGGTGTGCTTTTTTATACTTGCAATTAGGAATGCTTTTTTATACTTGCAATTAGGTATGCTTTTTTATACTTGCAATTAGGTATGCTTTTTTATACTTGCAATTAGGAATGCTTTTTTATACTTGCAATTAGGTGTGCTTTTTTATACTTGCAATTAGGTATGCTTTTTTATACTTGCAATTAGGTATGCTTTTTTATACTTGCAATAACGTATGCTTTTTTATACTTGCAATTAGATGTGCTTTTTAATACTTGCAATTAAATGTGAAAATAGGTGATTGGTCTGCTGTGTCTCATGATCAAGGTGCCACCTCTTTTTTTGGCTTTCATACAGACTACTATTCGGCAAGAATTTTATTACATTAAAAATATTTGCCTGGATATCTGAAAACAGCCTGCATGTTTCAATTTTTAACTGCCAAAAGTTATTTTATGTGCACATTATATACTTAAGACCTCAGAGTTTGTCGTCTGTCTCTGATAAGATTGTAGATTTCACCTTTCTTGAAAGCAGAGTTGAACCACCAACCGTTTTGCACTTTCGTTCATGTCTTGAGAAGCAAGCACTCTTACCTCTCAGCTGCAGCGATCCATATGTGTTAAACAAGGACAAAAAACACTGAATTTGATCAAATATCATCATACTAAATATGATGGCGCTCAAAATGAAAACCTTAAAAATGGGATAGAGGTTATAAAACCCATGCCCTTGTATTGTAACTTGGATAAATTTTCCTGAGTGGTCTGCCGTGGTTTTTGTGTATGACAAAGACAAAAATAGCACCACTGCCCCACAGAGAGCATGTCGTAATAGGCAACTGTGTGACATGGCATAACATCGACCATGATTAGGTGATTTGTTAAGAGCATCATAGATGGCACCTAGCAGGCCGCAGGATCCACTTTATCAAGTATACGTCAAAGTAATAAGCTGCTCGAGTCTAGCATGCTAAGCAGGAAATCCTTCTCTCGGCTACATCCAGCTGGGACCAAAGCTGGGACCAGCAGAAGGCTATCTGCCCATGTAAAAGTGCAGACCTCCTAAAACTGACATTGCCTGAATGGAAGATTCTTCAAAGCTCTCAAATGGCTTTGGTGAAGATTCATCTCCATGGGTCAGTGTTGAGTGAGGAATTTCCTGAGCATTTAGCAGTCTTTGTACGAATATGTTTGGATGTCTGTGCATCTTGTCCACACATACACATAAGTGATGGGGCCAATTTTAACCTGTGTAAATGTTCATTTAATCTGTTGTGTCCCATTTTCTTGTGGAACAGGGTCAACTGTTTCACTCAATCAATGTATTGATAGTTGGCTCTCGCTTCGTCAACATTACTTATGGCTTGGATATGGGCTCCTTTCCTTGGAGGGTGATTGGTCAAAACTCCTTATGGCTTGGATATGGGGCTCCTTTCATTGAAATATGATTAGTCAACATTAATTATGGCTTGGATATGGGGCTCCTTTCTTAACTTAACTTAACGTCTTTATACTGGTTTAGAAGACCCTGTAGAGTCTGTATACAACCAATTACATTTACATCACCTTGCTCTAAAAGCTATGCGCATCCAGTTTATTCTTAAATGCATTAACTGTCCCTGCCTCCACTACCTCCCCTGGCAATGCATTCCAAGCAGACACCACTCTCTGACTAAAAAAATATTTCCTAATTTCTAATCTGGACCTCTCTTTAGTCAGCTTGTAGCTATGCCCTCGTGTTATTGTAGGTGGCTGTATTTTAAAAAACTTGTTATAGTCTAATTTATCGATTCCTCTGATCATCTTATAAACCTGTATTAAGTCACCATGAATTCTTCTCTCTTCGAGACACTATAGGCCAGGTTTTCTGAGTCGCTCCTCATAACTGTAATTCTGGAATCCCACTATCATCTTTGTCGCTCTTTTTTGTATTCTTTCTAGCATGTTTATGTCCCCTCTATGATAAGGACTCCACACCTGTACACAGTACTCCAATCTAGGTCTAACTAAAGCTTTATACAGTTTGACGATCACTTCCTTGCTCCTATGTTTAATATTTCTTTTTATCATACCTAACATTGCATTTGCCTTTTTCACTGCTACCTTAACTTGCTCACTCACCTTTCCTGTATGATCTATTATAACCCCTATGTCCCTTTCCTTATCTATCTTTCTAATATTGTTTTCTCCCATTCTGTAATTATGTTCCATATTGGATCTACCCATGTGGATGACTGTACATTTATCTACATTAAACTCCATTTGCCAGCTTACAGACCATTCTCGAATTTTATCTAAATCCAACATCAATATATCCACTTCTGCTTTAGATGAGACACTACTGCATAGTTTTGTGTCATCAGCAAATTTTGCAATCATGTATCTCATATCAATGTCCAAATCATTAATATATATCAAGAACAAAATTGGTCTCAAAACCGAGCCCTGTGGCACTCCACTTTTCACTTCACACTACTCAGTGTACTCCTTATTTATGCCTACCCTCTGCCTTCTTCCCGTTAACCAATTTTCAATCCATTTGGCAACTTCCCCACCTATTCCATGTGATTTTAACTTTCGAAATAATCTTTGATGAGGTACTCTATCAAAGGCCTTTGCAAAGTCTAGATAAATAACATCCACTGGCTCCCCTTAATCTATGATTTTAGTAACCTCCTTCATGAATTCTAATAGATTTGTTAAGCACGATCTCCCTCTAGTAAACCCATGCTGACTATTTCTAATTAGATTAAATTTGTCTAAATGCATTACAATGTTTTCTTTGATTATTGACTCTAACAATTTACAGACTATGCTCGTTAAACTCACCGGTCTATAATTTGCTGGATCTGATTTTTTGCCCTTTTTGAATAAGGAGATCACACCTGCATCTTTCCAATCCCGTGGAACAATACCTTTTGTAAGTGATTGAGAACATAATATAGCCAATGGTTTTGCTAGTTGGTCTCTAATTTTATACAGCAATTTTGGATGAATACCATCTTGACCTGGACATATGATTAGTCAACATTCCTTATGGCTTGTATATGGGGCTCCTTTCATTGGAATATGATTAGTCAAAACTCCTTATGGCTTGGATATGGGGCTCCTTTCATCGGAATATGATTAGTCAACATTCCTTATGGCTTGTATATGGGGCTCCTTTCATTGGACTATGATTAGTCAACATTACTTATGGCTTGGATATGGGGCTCTTTTTCTAGGAAGGTGATTGGTCAACATTCCTTATGGCTAAGATATGACACTCCTTTCCTCGGAAGGTGATTGGTCAACACTCCTTATGGCTTGAACATGGGTCTCTTTTACTTGAACGGTGATTGTTCTTTTTATTCTAGTGTTTTTTTATATACGTTCTGACAATAATGAAATCCAGAAGATTGGGATTGACTGTTTCCTCCTGGTGTCTGTTGCAGTGCTTACAGTATGGTGTATAGTCTGAGGTCACTCTTTCCAGGTGTTTGTTCAGGGGTACATCTTTTGCTTTTAACCTGAAAATTGTACTGTGATCTCATTGGCTCAAGTTGTTGACACTATGTTTGATGTGCAGCTGAGACATGTATGCACACACAGCTCCGGAAGTCATTCCTGTTGACCAATGGTGCATCCATTGTTGTCTGCTGTTACTGTAGGTTATGTTTCTTTGGTTGGTAAGGATGTTTGGTGACAGCATGTTTGTTCCTGTTTTTCTCAGTACATCAGTACTTTCATTGCCTCGGACATGAGTGTAATCTTGTATCCACATTGTACTATGTCACGGAAAACATTTGTTGCCATCGGTTTAAATTAATGGCAATAAGATATAAACAGTAAAAAAGTCTTACTGATTTAGTTTTCTGAGTAGGATAGACACATGTCTCAACAGTCTCCGTCATATTACACCAGACCTGGATAGCATCATCCACAGAGCCCAGATTTGGATCAACCCAATACCAGCCTGCGTGATGAGACAAGAGTTAATTACAGTCACTGATTGTCTAGATCTAAACTAGATGAAACAGTTATAAGAACTAACAAAATACATATTAAATCAGGCAAATATTTATTTTAAAATTTCACTTCTTCTTTATGAGCTCCTTCATTGTGCAGCATTTTATAGTTGGACATTGAGATCTACACTTGTTGGCCCAGCGAAATCCATTTTGGCAAGTCTTTTTGATACAGGTTCATTTTCCCTAGCCATTGGCTGTCACCATATTACCTGCAAGTGAGTAGCATATTACCCATAAGGAAGTAGGTGTTTTAAGTCAGTGTTCCTTCACCTAGATATATTACCAACTATGATTTATGGTCATCATCTACCCAGAGCTTTGTAGTTATAGGGTGTCTGTTACTTCCCTGTCATCTCTTACAGGTGCATTGAGAAAGAATTGGTGAAGCTCAAAGATAATGTTTTATGAAACTCTTTGGGGAACTGAGATGCTAGCTCAGTCAGACATAACATACTGATCAGGACAGCGCGTCAGGGTCAGGCACAGTGTACTGACCAGGACGTCACGTCAGGGTCAGGCACAATACACTGACCAAGACCACAATCTCTTTCATGAAGCATTCCCTGGAAACAGGCTGTTTTTCAATTTAGCCTGGCTGATGAGATGTAATCGATGTGATCACCACAGTAGTGTGCACCACGCAGATGAAGCCAAGCATAGTTCGACCACCTGGAGGATCACGGCCAACCTTCATTTACTCATTGTGGGCATTAAACAACGGTGAAACGCATTGTGACAAAATACCAAGGGACAGGGAGTGTATACAAAATGATACAGTGTTAAAAAGACAAGAACCATGGAAGTGTCTTCATTAGCTTACAAATCCAAGGCAAGTCATTAATTGTTTGATGAATGATTATTTACTTGATATAGAAATAGATTTTAAATTGTAATAACTTTAATTCTACAGAGTTACAAATGAGGAACTATGAGAAAGAATTTCAACAGCAATAGGGCCTTTTAAAGACCTCTTGGCTATGGTCAAAAGACAGAAACTTACTTGGTATGGCCACATATTGAGATCACACATTCTTACAAATATGATCCAAATGCATGGAAAAGTGCAAGGCAGAACACAAAGAAGTCGTCCCAAAAATGAGATGGGATGACATCCTAAAAGAATGGACCAATCTCAGACAAAAGAACGCAAAGGCAGCGGCTGCGGACAGAGAAGGGAGGGGTGGGGTTGTTGGGGTGTTATCATGTGTACCTTTGACAATATGAAAGATGAAGGGCAAAAGAAGCAGAAGAAGATAAAGTGGAAAGATTATAAATGACATGACAATATGACTGAGCAAATAACAAGTGTCTGCAGTACTACAATGCTCAAATGACAAATGGGTTTTGAGAAGATTAATCATGGTTAATGAAAAATAAGAAAGGATTAAATGCAGCCTTACATGAGAATAGTAACAGACATCTATCCACAGTTTGATCTATAAAAACCTTTAAATCAAAGATTGGACAACCAAACACTGTATAAGGAAGGAACTAATTCAAATGATCATGATTACCACTAAGATTCGGAAGGAAGACTAACGTCTGGTCAGGCAAGCTATACTGATCAGACATGTTAGTCAGGGTCAGGCAAACTATACTGATCAGACATGTTAGTCAGGGTCAGGCAAACTATACTGATCAGACATGTTAGTCAGGGTCAGGCAAACTATACTGATCAGACATGTTAGTCAGGGTCAGGCAAAGCATATTTGCCAAGACCCTCACCTCGGCTTCCTCGTAGCCCTCCCTGGAAACAGGCTGTTTTCATGACATCCTGGCTAACGAGGTGAGGGAACGACATGATCACCATAGTAGTGAATGACATGCAGATGAAACCAAGCATAGCACAGCCGCCTGGAGGACCCCAGTCCATCTTCATCAGCACGCTCGGGATGTGAGGAAAGCTACTGAAACCCGCCACTTAACATCCTTTTCAGGATGCACAAAAGAGTAACCTACTCATTCTGGGCATTCGCAAACAACAACCACTAAGCATATCTCATGATGATGATGAGTTTTCAGTGCAGTCAACAAAGAAGAAATTCAATAATTGCTATAAATATAATGAAATATAAAAAAAAAACAATATAGAAGCGCTACAAAGAAAATATATTACTCAACAAATACTTCCTATTTTTCAGAAGAAACAAACAAACTATATCTTTCAAACAGTGAATAAAATAAATATCAACTGCCTTAGTAACATGTCAACAAACCAGTTTTGAATGCTGGGTGACCCAGTTTGATTTCCCTGCAAGACAAGGCTGGGTTCTCTCTCTTTCCTTCAGGGTATCTAAAGCTCTCTACGTCCTTCTTCAATGTATCAATGTGGCTCAACATCACTTTAGAAACCTCTTGGATAACCTCTCCAACCTGCAAAATAAACCATCCAGTGTTGTAAAAGAGAACAATATTAGAAAGATAGAAAAGGACCTAGGGGTTTTAATAGATCATACAGGTAAGGTGAGTGAGCAAATTCAGCTAGCAGTGAAAAAGGCAAATGCAATGTTAGGTATGATAAAAAAGAAATATTAAACATAGGAGCAAGGAAGTGATAGTCAAACTGTGTAAAGCATTAGTTAGACCTAGATTGGAGTACTGTGTACAGGTGTGGAGTCCTTATTGTGGAGAAGATATAAACATACTGGAAAGGATACAAAAAAGAGCGACAAAGCTGATAGTGGGATTCCAGAATTACAGTTGTGAGGAAAGACTCAGAAAAACCAGCCTTCAGTGTCTAGAAGAGAGAAAAAATTGAGGTGACTTAATGCAGGTTTATAAGATGATCAGAGGAATGGATAAATTAGTCTATAACAAGTTTTTAAAAATAGCCACCCACAAGAACAAGAGGGCATAGCTGCAAATTAACTAAAGAGAGGTCCAGATTAGATATTAGGAAATATATTTTTAGTCAGAGAGTGGTGAATGCTTGGAATGCATTGCCAAAGGAGGTAGTGGAGGCATGGACAGTTAATGCATTTACGAATATATTGGATGCACATAGCTTTTAGAGCAAGGTGATGTAAATGAAACTGGTTGTATACAGACTCTGCAGAGTCTTCTAAACCAGTATAAAGACGTTAAGTTGAGTTAAGCTAACTTAAAAGCAGGCAATTCTTAGTTAAATCAACCAACACGCTTTCACAGGCAATGATTTAAACTAGTCTTGGTGCTGATAGTGAATTGCACCACACTGCATACACTAAAATAGTGAGGATAAGAAAAATATGGAAGCAAAGAAACAAAAGGGAAACTATGGAAGAAAATCTACTGTAAACAAAGATATGAACAGATTCAAGTTAGGGATCAATATACTGTGCAGAGCATGAGCTGCAGCGGTCAGTGACCCATAGCTGCTAGTGACAGGGCCAACGAACAAAAGCTGCCAAGACACTTCTACACCTCCATGTGGTGATCCTTAATAACAAGCTGCTTCAAAGCAGACTGGCTAAGAAGAAGGAACCGAAGAGGGTTGGGTAACTCTGTACTCAAATGAGCCTGCAGGGACGGCATGAGCTAGTGGTTAAGTGACACGGCTCACAACCCGAAGCTGCTGGGTTTGATCCCCATCACAGCACCGGCCGTTACCCCGGGGAAGCAAACCCTTAGAAAATTCAGGAGGATGCAGACCCTCACATAAAATGCATACTGTAGTCGGATGCACTGGGCCAACAGGCGTAAAATAAAAACCACAGCGCAACGCACACGGTTTTGGGTAATAAAGAAATAAGGTGAATACAAACAAAAAAAAACAACAAAAAAATATGCATGCTGCTGAAGTTGGATGTGTTGGACCGAAAAGTGCAAATATCACAATCAACCACCTAAACTACGAGAGAACGCATTCAGTTCTCCGGACTACATCCTGCTGCTGGCAAAGCCCTTTTCAGGGCTAGGTAGCAGGAGATTGAGAACAAACAAAAAAGAAGAATAAAAGTGAACAACAACTGGAATAGTATAAGAAAGATTTTACACATTAAAATATAAAACTGGTGACTTGCGGTAGGAGAGAATTAGCAGCTTTAGTTTAAGAGACAGTTGAGAAACAGAAAGAATTTAGAACAAGAAGATATGTGTTAGATGAACAATAAATCTTTCTAAAGGCTAACAAATACCAAATCTCATCTACTCCAGATCAACAATCAGTCAATGATCAAATCAATCAAAATCTTCTCAATTTGCATTAAATGCACACTACGTGCCTGTCCTGAGTTATCAACTCCAGCTTTGTCCAAGTTGTCCCGATTTAAACAGACTACAGGGCGCGTTAGCTCAGTTCATAATGAGCAATTTGCTATTTTTTTCTGTGGTAACAGTGTGCCTCAGTTCCAATCGCGTCTGAAGACTAAAATTAAATCCGGGTAGTGATTTTAATCGAGGACTGCTTCTCCATTCAATCCAGCTGTAAATGGGTTCCTGATGCATGAGTTAGGGAAAGTAAAAAACAGCACAGAAGGGAACTGGCAACCCCACCTCTCACAGGCTGTGACTTAGTACAATGGAGTCTTCAAAAACTCCATTTCCAACCAGCAATTAATTCTGCTGAATTTTCACTTTACTTTACACTTAACAGTCTACTCTTTTCAATTTTCAACTGCCAAGGATTCTTTCATATGCACAGTGTGTACATGAGATCTCTGTGTTTTTCATCTATCTCCAAGATGAATAGATGCTGGTCTCACCTCCCTTAAGACCAGGGGACACTTGAAACTTGTAGGATTCAAAACTCCACTGTTTCAAGTTACCATATCTTAAGAGACAAGCGTCTTTACATCGCAGCAATCATGACCCCCAGATAGACACTGCTATCTTGATACTCATAGTCTGCTGAGAAGCCAATCATTGCACCTCTTCTTCTTCTTCTTCTAAACAGGGCTTTGCAAGTAGCAGGATGTAGTCTGGAGAACGAAATACGTTGTGTTGCTAGTTTACAGCTTGACTGCGATATTTGCATCGTTTAGTCCGGCACATCGGTCTTCGGCAACAATCCTTGTACTACAGCCCAGAAAACCTGCAGCTCACCTTCTCAAGTACGCTTTGGGATGTACAGAGAGCCACTGTAATCCACCACCAAAGAAACATTATCAAGAGTTAAATTAATAGTACAAGTGGCTTCCACAAAAAGTTTTGGAATTCTGATAACCCTAGAGAAAATTAATGGAGAAATTAACAAATTACCACAGCTAGGCTGCACTAAGTGCTATTTTTTCCCACAGCAAGATCATAATAATTTAAAAATTTAGTGAAAAACCAACATTTTGTTTTCTTCTACATTTCAGTACTATTCAAATTCAGAAGGAACATTTTATGTCTTTTCTTTTGATCTAAATTCAGTAGAATTCACATACAGATTTCCATCTAATGTGCTTTCTGAAATATCAAATTAATTCTAAATATATTTCTTATTTTCATATGCTCCTATTTTGCTGATACCCTAAGTACATGTGTAGTCTGCTTATATCTAATGCCTCTAAGTGCTAAAGCCTGTCCATCATGCACCACCTCCTAAAGGGAGACACATAGACAAGTTTATCAGAGCCGTTAATGTAGATGTCTGATATTTGGAATCCTGGTATTCAAACTGGCACGTTAATGTCTCTTGCCAGGTAGTCGAATGCGTCGGCTATATGTAATAGGTATTTTACAACTTCCTGCGGCTTACTAGGCCTGGGGGAAGATACAAATAATTTGGGTAGATTTTTAACTATAATTTTTGACCTGGTAGCGGTCGTTAAGGCTATTCTTTTCAATTCCTAATTGCCAAGGTATTTTTAACGTGCTCACCACTGAACACAGGAGTCCGATCTCACTACCCAGAGATCAGATTTTACCTAAATATCCATACAAAAAAATCACTGTCTCCGCTGTGATTCAAACCTACGACATGCGGCACTCGAGGAGGACACCTTAACTCAAGACCACTGAGCCCCCTGTGATACTGAATGAGGATAAAGGAAAGAGAAGATCTTGTGTAATAAAAGGAGGGAAAAATTAGAAGAAAACAAAATACCTGAACTTCAACTCCACTTTGTTGCTTTGCCATGAGCTTGGCGCTCACACTTGCTAAATCATCATTGATGTCCAATCCATCAGCTGATCGCCTCCTCCTCTTCCTTCTCTTTCTCCTAGATGAGTCTTCATCATTCTGTACATTTCGCAAATTCAAACCTTGAGGAGAGACCCCAAGAACTTCTCCTGGTGGGCCGGTAGGACCGGCTGGACCCTGGATAGAATATTCAGATTTATTTATGTTTGCTCACCAAACAAGTCTCTAGTTACAACAAGATTATTACTGTTGCCTTTTTTTTTAGCCTAAACATGATTATTATAGTTGTCATCCAATGCCTGAACTAAACTCAGCTGTCTTCCTTTGTCTGAGCAAATTACTAGATTTGCCTTTCATAACTTGAATTTGTCCATTAGAGTTGTATTTTCTAACCTGAAAAGTCGATTAGAGTTGTCTTTATTAACCTGCAAAAATAATTTATTTTCTATGGCCTGAACAAGATTATTAGAGTTGACTTCCTAACTTCAACAACATTACTAGAGTTGCCTTACCTAATACGAAGAAATATATAAGAGTTGTTTGCCTTAGCCTGAACAAGATTATTTTAGTTGTTAACCTTAGTCTAAACACAGTTAATAGATTAATGTTGCCTAACCTGAAAAAGATCAAACTACCATTGTTCAATGCTAATCTATCACCAACACAAGCAAGAAGGTCTATTTATTGTCCAAGTTTTATAATAATAAAAGTTAGTCTTTTAAAATATTTGGGTTAACTGCATTCCATGTTCCTTTGCAGCCCCAACCTGTTTGTAGTTTGTTCTTCTACCGGGCAATTTTGCAGCAGATGTTCAGGGGTCACTTTCCCAGTATCACAGTTGCATTCGTCAGTAGCACCTATCTTCAGTTTATTGAACAGATAGTACCTCAGTCTGTTGTGGCCTGTGTGGAGTCTAAAGACCCCCACCTAATCTCTTCTGTTCAACTGGTAATAAGCATCTTTTTTATTGTGTAGCCAGTATGCTACAGGACCTCTGAAGCCCTAAAACTGGTTGTAGTTTCTTCTAATTGTCTATACAGCACCTCCTCAACACCAACCTGGCTATAGTATGTTTTAATTGTCTATTCAGAATCTCTGAAGTTATGATTTTGTTGCAGCTTTTCTAATTGTAAATATACGATCTCTAACACCGTAATATTAACTTATTGTTTTTATATTGGTTTAGAAGACTGCAGAGTCCGTATACAACCAGTTTCTTTTACATCACTTGATCTAAACATAATTTATTTTTATGAATGCATTAATTGATCCTACTATTCTACTATTTCCAAGGATGACTTAACTAACTTAATGTCTTTATACTGGTTTAGAAGGCTCTGCAACCAGTTTCATTTTTTTTTTTTTTTGTTTTGCTTAAATGTTTGCCTCACTAGTTTCTACTGGCGGAGGCGCGCCATTTTCCACCCCAGACCGTAGTCAATTGGGCGATATCAGGACGCATAAACCAGTGCTTGGATGCATGTGTGCATCTGTATGTACCTATGCTAGGTTTGTGCACCCTCAGAAGCTAGCCCAACCAAAGTGCAATGGAAGGGCTTTACCACGAGGGCGCGTGTGAAAGTTGTGCAAGGGTGTGACTGTAGGACAGAGTCAAATGAAACAGAGTGAGGTGAGAAGAGAGAGAATGGGAAGAGTGGCCCCCAGGGTGATTTTTCACCAGTTTCATTTACATTTCCCTGCTCTAAAAGCTATGTGCATGCAATCTATTCTTAAAGGTATTAATTGTACCTGCCTGCACTACTTTCTGTGTTAATGCATTCCAAGATTTCACCACTCTCTGACCACAAAAATATTTTCTAGTATCTAATCTGGACCTTTCTTTAATTAATTTAAAGCTGTGCTCTCTGGTTCTAATAAGGGGCTGTACTTTATAAAACTTGATATAGTCTAATTGATCCTTTCCCTTGTTTATCTTATAAACCTGCATTAAGTCCCCTTGAATTCTTCTCTTTTCTAGACACTGGAGGCTGTTTTTCTGAGTCTTTCCTCATAAATGTAATTCTGTAATTCCACTATCAGCTTTGTCGCTCTTTTTTGTATCCTTTCCAACATGTTTATATCCCCTTTATGATAAGGACTCCATACCTGTACAGAGTACTCCAATCTAGGTCTAACTAAAGCTTTATACAGATTGACTATTACTTTCTTGCTCCTATGTTTAATATTTCTTTTTATCATACCTAACATTGGATTTGCCTTTTTCACTGTTACCTTTACTTTACTCACCTTACCTGTATGATCTATTATAAACCCTAGGTCCTTTTCCTTTTCTATCTTTCTGATATTGTTCTCTCCCATTCTGTAGTTATGTTCCAAATTGGATCTACCCATGACTGTACATATATCTACATTCAACTCCATTTTCCAGCTTACAGACCATTCTAGAATTTTATCTCAATCCAAATCCAACCTCAATATATCCACTTCCGCTTTAGATAAGACACTACTGCATAGTTTTGTGTCATCAGCAAATTTTGCAACCATGGGTCCCACATCAATGTCCAAATCATTTATACATACTAATAACAAAATTGGTCCCAAAACCGAGCCCTATGGCACTTCACACCACTCAGAGTACTCCTTATTTATGCCCACCCTCTGCCTTCTTCCCGTTAACCAATCCATTTAGCAACTTCCACACCTATTCCATGTGATTTATAAATAATCTTTGATGAGGTACTCTATCAAAGGCCTGCAAAATCTAGATAAATAACAATCAACAGGCTTCTCTTTATCTATCATTTCAGTAACCTCCGCAATGAATTCTAATAAATTTGTTAAGCACGATCTCCCTCTAGTAAACCCATGCTGACTATTTCTAATTAGATTAAACTTGTGTAAATGCATTACAATGTTTTTTGTTGATTATTGACTAAAACAATTTACAGACTATGCTCGTTAAGCTCACCGGTCTATAATTTGCTAGATCTGATGTTGTGACCCATGAGATCCTCCTTTGGTTGCACTTTATTCTAAATCTGCATACAAAATCTCTATGCTTCTAGTTTATTTGTAGTTTGTTTTAATTATATACAATATTTTAACATTATTTTTAAAAAAACTTACAATTGGCCCAATTTCTCCCTTAGGGCCAGTGGATCCCTGAAAATTGAAGAAAAATACAAGATATTAATATTTTTCATTAACTGCCCACTAAAATATACAAATAATTATAATAATGAAGGTATTACGATAAAGGTAGTTTCATTTCAGAGATTGCCATTAAAGATGAAGTGTTAAGAGACTTCATTGTACAAGTTCTTACATTTTTATAAAGTTGTGTGACCAGTAACCTTTCTCATATACCTTGCTTGCCTTCTCTAATTGTCAGTCAGGTAGCCATTTGCAGCTGGGTACACTTAGTAGTGAACAAATTGAGGATGAGGATAATCCATGTATTTTTTGCTTCAACTGAAGAATAGGGCCAGCACTACAGTTGGCCCTTTTACATGATGCCTGAATCTGAGCATTTGCAGTCGCTGTTCCGTATCAATGGTTTTACATAATGAGGTCCCTAGCCCCCCATACACAACCTTCTTCTGTCATTTTTTACAACATGCTGGAAACGTTACGGTGGTTCTGTTCTGTTCATTCCACTACCACTAGGTAGTTCATTAATGTACATACATAATAATGAATTGTGATATTGGAGGCTGTGAATTATTGAATAATTAATGACAACATTATTTATTTAAATAGATGCTACTCATGACTAAGAACAGAAAAATGAAAATGCAAGGTCTGATCAGAAAGTATCCAACTTTAACATTCGTATATTGCAAACAAATAGTTGCCCTGGAGCAAGCTAGTGTGGCACGCAACCTTGATATTTTCTACGCATGCACAATTTTTTCAGGAATCCGCACTTCTCTCCCCCCCCTCCCCCATCCCGAATCTCTCCCCATTCATAGTCAGGTTGCCATGATAGTCCCACTGTAGCATTGTGCTCATCATATTTGTATTTTATCTGTCCTTGCAGTGGTGGTTTCTGTGGCACTTTATTCTACATACTGAGGTTGCCTGTTCCATTCGCAATCCTCTTTTACAACAAGCACAGTAGGTTACAGTGGCACTCTTCTTTCATCCTCAACATCGAGTATTGGGATCCACACACAGAATCCTATACATATGTTAGTAGAGGTATTTATTTGTATTTTCTTAGCTAATCATACCGAGTTATTCACTCCTGGCAAATTTTCTTTGGTATGAAGTTGCTCTTTTTACAACATTTGAAATTTGCTAAAGAAGGTGTGCCTGGCCTCCCCCCCCCCCCCTCACTGTAGTGCTATGTAAGGCTACTCACTGGGCTAATGATGATGGGGATCACTGTGTTGAGTATCACCTCATTGCCAGGCTGCTGTTATACTGTCTGCTTCTACATGCATGGCTTGGACATGAGGTGGAGTTTTGGTCAGTATGTTTCACCTGGCCCTGAGATAAGGTAGGGTCTACATCCATATGTATATACATAACCCTGAATTGAAGGGGGTAGGAGGTCAGTATATATTTCGCCTGACCGAGACATGAACGTGGGGTCTTGGTCAGTATATTTCATTTGATCCTGACATGAGATGGAATCTTGGTCAGTATATTTCCCCTGACCTAGACATGAGGTGGGGGTCTTGGTCAGTATGTTTCTCCTGACCCTGAATTTAGGTGGGGGGGGGGGGGGTCTTGGTCAGTATATATTTTGCCTAACCCTGACATGATGTGGGGGGGGGGGGGGGGGGTCTTGGTCAGTATGTTTCACCTGACCCTGACATGCGGTGGCATCTTAATCAATATGTGATTTCCCTGACACTGACATTAGTCTTAGCCTGTTCTGTAAAGGTGACAAATGCAATTATTAGGAAATTTATCATTCTAGTTTTCAAACAAAGTTCTAGATAATAAATAGTGTTAATTTCTCATATTACTTAAAGTGGACCACGAAGCAAAGAAAGATGTACTTACATATTCTCCTTTTGCACCAGCAGAACCTTCTGGACCCTGTGATAGAATTTGATTAAAAAACAACATAAAATAGATATGAATCAACAAGATAGGAATTAATTATTTTGTATCATACACATGAGTTCCTACTAGGAAAGAAGGCTCCAAACCTTCTATTAAAACATTCATTAGAAGTGACAATCTTACTGAATTTATAATAAAACCTTAGGAACACATCTCCAAATATTATCTTCTCCAAATATTAGCTTCTCCAAACAAAATATTCTACACATAGGATTATCTCCAAATATTATCATCTCCAAATAATATATTCTACAAATAGGATCATCTCCAAATAATATATTCTACAAATAGTATCATCTCCAAATATTATAATCTCCAAATATTATAATCTCCAAATATTGTTTGATAAAGAAAATATGAGTGTGAATAACTCCTGTTCCTTAAGGGTTAACAAAAGAAGTATCATCTATTTCTATAATAGCAACACATAGTCTCTGATAACAAAAGTCCATTCCATATCCTTTCCATGATTGGATTGTTGATACTAACAGGAGAAGTGGCGAGGTATCCTATGACCTGATTGATCAAGGTAGATGAAGCTCATAAGCCATATGTGATAATACATTAAAGAGAAGCAAATGCTGATTTCAAACATTCTGTTGCATTGCAGGTTGTCTGGTGACAGACACAGACTAGAGGTAGTTAACCTCAATAAAACAACTTGCCTAAAGGAGATGTGTCAGACCAAAAGACACAGATATTGCAGTCCAACTGTCAAGTGCAGTACAATATATTTAACGATAACAAATCCAGAATAGAGTGAACATATGAAAAGAATATGGATATGAATTAAATAACATCTAAGAAAACCTTACCCGTGGACCAGGTTGACCATCAAGACCTGGGGGACCTCTTGGACCTGGTGGGCCCTAAATTTATGGAAAATCACAATTTTCATAAAAATTAAATGGAATAAAATATGTTAAAATATTGTTAATCTTATGAAAAGATTAAATTTATCCCTGAAATCAGCTAGTGCTACATTTAACCTGTTACGTTAGTCATAGTTCTTCGATCAATAATGTGATATATATTCCTTATGTGAATTCACATGTTTCAAAGTGTGTATAAACATTCACAGCAACGTTTAATTATTTGTAAACCTGATATAAAAAAACTTATATAATA
The DNA here is from genome assembly GCA_036924085.1 of Ariolimax columbianus. Lineage (NCBI taxonomy): Eukaryota > Metazoa > Mollusca > Gastropoda > Stylommatophora > Arionidae > Ariolimax > Ariolimax columbianus. The sequence continues at coordinate 50,272,890 of JAVGWX010000020.1, read as the reverse complement.
TTTATGATAATGTCACCATTTGATAACATTTTTCTTTAAAATTGGTGTTCAATTGTAAAAAGAATTGGTGTTCAATTGTAAAAAGAATTGGTGTTCAATTGTAAAAAGAATTGGTGTTCAATTGTAAAAAGAATTAGTGTTCTATTGTGAAAAGGAATTCATAAAGAATGTGAAATCTATGTGAATGGGAAGGCTTTGAATAAATTGACAGAGCTTAACTATATTGAGTATAGACACAAGAAATTTATTGTAGAAATATAAAACAATTATAATATTTTATAAACAATTGCAAACAAATGTCCCTTTATGCTTATTATCCTTCGTAGACATCTGCAAACAAAGGACTTTAGTCTTTGTTGTATTGCCTTGGTCATACTCCATGTTTCAACAGCATTGATCTGATACTGATGTTGAATTCTCTCCCGTTTTCTCTTTCTCATATGCACACACAAACAAAATATAGATCTGTTGCATCGATAACAAATTTTCTAAATAGATGGGACTTGAATCTATTGTATCCGGTGTGTAACATGATTCAAAAGTCAGGAGAGTTCAAGACCACTAGCGGAGTAAGACAGGGGGACATTCTATCACCGTAGCTTTTCATACTCCTCATGGATGAAGTCATCAAAGCCTGCAAGGAACGGACAAAATAGTATGAAGTAGGGTACTGGAAGATGAGACCAAGTTACATATCGGAACTAGCATTTGCAGACGATGTGGCCCTGATCACGAAAACCGAAGCACATCTCCAGATCAACTTGCAGGTCTGGGAAGAAGAGTTGAAGAAGAGAGGAATGCACATCAGCAACTCCAAAACAAAAACCATGGTGATCGCCAGAGATGAAAAGAGACATCAGATAACCCTGGGAACACGAGCACTGGAGCAGGTCAGCAACTTTAAATATCTAGGAGTGGTAATAGACAGCAGGGGAGGAATCAAAGAGGAGTTAACTGCACGAAGGGCAGCAGCAGGTAGACTGTTCCATGCAATAAACAGAGGTTTCCTCAGTAGAAGAGAATTAAGCAGGAAAACAAAGATGGATGTATACCGCTCGACCTATGTGCCTGTCCTGACATATGGATGTGAGTCATGGGCAATGACTAAAACCCAAGAAAGGCAATTACAAACTTCAGAAATGAGGTACCTAAGAAAGGCGGTTCAGGTGACGAAAAGGGACAAGATTCGTAACCAGACAATACGTAGCAATCTTGAAGTTCAACCCCTGCAGACACAAGTGGAGCAGTCCCAACTACAGTGGTTTGGCCATGTCTGTAGAATGGAAGAAGATCGGATACCAAAGCAGTCATGGGAGATCAAAAGTCAAGGATGCAGACCCCGTACAAAGTATGTTGGGAAGACAACATACGACAGTGCCTAAGTGATAGAGGGCTGGATTGGAAAGAGGCCAGGAAAAAGACAACGGATAGAGCAGTGTGGCGTTCTCTTTGGCAAACCTTTACACCTCACGGAAGAAGAGGAGCGACTAAGTAAGTAAGTGTAACATGATCTGTTTCTGTTTCTAAGAATCGATGTCACGGGCATACCCATAGATGCTCAGTCTCTCTCATTAAATGGCGTAAGGTATGGATGCTGATGATCCCTGTAGCTAGCTGATTGTACCCTCAGCAGGAGTGACGTGTCCGATTGTTGTCTCAGCCTGTGCCATCCATGATGACCCTCTCTTGATTCTTGATGTCTGAGATACTACTGTGCAGAGGGTGTCATGTGTCTGTGGTGACACACATACAGGCTTTGACTTGTGCCAGTTTATGTCTGGATGTCACCGATAACAATCCCAACATGTACCGCATCATCACAATTGGGGTATCTCTAGTGCAGCCCAGAACCAGTCGCATACCTTCATTCTGAATGCGTTCCAACCTTTCACACTGTGTTCTTAATAGTGTGAGGATGCCTAGTCCGTAATCGATGACAGACAACACGATCTGACAAAATAGGATGAGGCATTGTTCCAAGTCGGCAGCAGCGATGGTCTTGAGTGCTCCCAACCCTCTCTTGCATCTTTGTATGATGTGGTCAACATGGCAGTTATAGGAAAGACTGCGATCAAATGTCACTCCGAGGTATTTCAACCTGTGGCACCTGTCAATGGTGCAACCATCAAAAGTGATGCCCGGGAGCTCAGCCTTTACTATGGAATTATTCAAAGAGCACCACATCATGCAGGCCTTCTTATAACATGAAATTATTGCTTGATCTCATCAGTGATTCGATGATTAGAAACATTTTTTAAATGACCAGGGTAGTTTTTCACCCATGCGTGTTTTAAGGGCAGCTATTAAAGATGTCTTGGTCTTATCATTTGTTGTTCACATATCATTATGCTGGAAAACCCCTTCCTGTCTGCCTCCACATTGTCTAGGATGCCACGCTGAGCGGCATCCACCAAATTGTGATCATGTAAAATCACAGAGTAAGGCGTGTAAGTATGCCTAACAAATCTTCACGTCCAGAGAACTGTTGATTCTTCACTGTGGCCATCACCAAGAGTGCAATTGTGAAAATCACCAGATTTTCTGCTACAAAAAGAAAATTTCAACACAAATTACTCACTGCCACTCCAATATCTCCCTTTGGTCCCTCAAAGCCTCTTGGTCCAGGCTCACCCTTTGCTCCTGGGGGTCCTTCTGGCCCAGTGTTGCCGATTGATCCATGGTGACCCTTTTTTTTTAAGAAACATGGAGAACAATATTCATATTCACATATAATTAAACATAAAAGCAAAGTTCACATTCAAGTATAATTTATACATAAAAGCAAAGTTCACATTCAAGTATAATTTATACATAAAAGCAAAGTTCACATTCAAGTATAATTTATACATAAAAGCAAAGTTCACATTCAGATATCATTTATACATGAAAGCAAAGTTCACATTCACATACCATTTATACATGAAAGCAAAGTTCACATTCACATACCATTTATACATGTAAGCAAAGTTCACATTCACATATCATTTATAGATGAAAGCAAAGTTCACATTCACCTATCATGTATACATGAAAGCAAAGTTCACAGTCACATAATCATTGATACATGGAGAACAAAGTTCACACTCATATATCACTGATACACAGAAAAAAAGTCTAAATAAAAAATAAGACAAGTCTGTGTACAAAATGAGATAAGTCTGCTTAGAAAATGAAAAAAAAGTTTGCTCACCTTCACACCTTTCGATGCTCGGTTTCCTTTCAAACCAATTGGTCCTGGTTGTCCCTAAAAAACACCAGGTAACACTTGCATGTAAATGTCATATTATTTTTTCAATGTGAGTATTACTATTTCTCGCCTGAGTGTTACTAGGGCCTAAAAGGGGAGAAAAGAATAGTAACCCTTTAACCTGCCATGCATGTCATAAGAGGTGACTGAGGATTGTTAGGCACGGGCCAGGTTGTAGAAACCTGTAGAAACATTATGCTTTCAACATTTTAACAGATACAAACAGGTCAACAGTTGATAACTTGGCTGCAATTTTGGTCTCACAATTAACTCTAAGAAAATTGAGGTACTCTTCTAGCCTGCCTCTGGGAAAATGTACAGTGAACCAAACATTAACACACATAATCAACGTCGCCAGGCAGTTGATAGCTTAACCTACTTAGGCAGTACTCTCATCAGTCTAGCGAATATCAACCTTGAAGTCAAAAATAAGGTTACAAAGGCAAACTGGGTTTGGGAGACTGCAAGCAAATTCCTAGAGCCGACAAGACATCAGTGTCATCCCCAAGGTAAAAGTGCCTTGTACAAAACTTGGATAATGTATAACAAACACACCAGACAGCTAAATTGTTTCCACCTGAGCTGTCTGCGCAGTCTGCTCAGGATCAGATGGCAGCACAAAGTACCTAACTCTGAACTTCTTAACAAGTCAAACATGTTGAGCAACTACACCCTTCTCCAGAAAGGTCAGATAAGATAGATGGGACATGTTGTTCACATGCCCGATGAGTGACTCCCCAAGCATCTGCTATGCAATGAGTTCAGAACAGGCAGATGCTCATCAGGTAACAGATGAAATGATGAAAAACGGCAGAGACTCGTTAAAAATGTATCAGGTAACAGTTGAAACACGGCAGAACTTCGTTAAAAATGTGTCTGAAAAGCTTCAATATTGATGTAACATCCTGTGAGATGCTTACACAGAGCTGTTCAGCCTGGCATGCTAGCATCACACAAGGTGCTCAGATCACAGAGTGAAATATCATCACTGAGGCTCAGAGAAAGTGAGTTATTCGAAGAAACAGAGCGCATAACAATTCACATGTGTCCCAAATGCCACAGAGTCTGCCATGCCAGGATTGTATTTTACAGTTATATAAAATCAAATCTTGACGAATTAGTCTCCTGCTGTCGCCATCTTTTCTTGTGATGGCCAACAATTGTCAAGCTTGTAGGATATGTTCAACTGTTTTTACTGCTTGTCCACACATACACATGGGTGATAGGGCCAGTTTTAGTCCATGTAAGTTGATAGTCAATCTATTATGTCCTATTCTCATGCAAAACTTCTTTCTCTTTGGCTTTGGTCCAGAAAAGAACGTTGTGTCATAGTTCTCATGTGCAACAGGATCACCTGTTCTACTTGATCAAGATAGTGATAGTTGTCTCTCGGTTGGTCACCTTTCCTTATTGCTTTAATAAAGGTCTTCTTTCCCTGGATGGTGATTGTTTGTTCTTTTTGTTCTTCTGTTGCTAGTTCGTTTGCTAACCCGATCTGGGTAGACACCAAAGGTTCCTGCATGATCTGGGTAGACACCAAAGGTTCCTGCATGATCTGGGTAGACACCAAAGGTTCCTGCATGATCTGGGTAGACACCAAAGGTTCCTGCATGATCTGGGTAGACACCAAAGGTTCCTGCATGATCTGGGTAGACACCAAAGGTTCCTGCATGATCTGGGTAGACACCAAAGGTTCCTGCATGATCTGGGTAGACACCAAAGGTTCCTGCATGATCTGGGTAGACACCAAAGGTTCCTGCATGATCTGGGTAGACACCAAAGGTTCCTGCATGATCTGGGTAGACACCAAAGGTTCCTGCATTCCCAGTCTTCACTGCTTTGATTTAATTTATATTTCAAGTCATAGCTTTTCAATGCAGTCATTTTCTGTTTCTAATAATCTACGTCACTGCACTCTGGGCATACCCATAGGTGCTCAGTCTCTCTCATCAAATGGTGTAAGGTATGGATGCTGATGGTCCCTGTAGCTCGCTGGTTGTACACTCTCCTGTGCCGTCCTCTCATGCGCCCCAATCCGCTCAAACCTCGTTTAATGTCGAAACTTTGCTGCTTCATCTATTGCGGTGTCCTCATCCAGCAGGCGGTCATTGATTGATTTCAAAATGTCACTTCTATCCATCATTAATGTGCCCATGATGGGAGCTTGTGAAGCCAAGATGTCAGATCTTTCGTTGTCCTGAGCCCCGGCATGAGCAGGACAGTAGATCCAGGTCAGCGCCTGGAGGTTTGAGGCCTCAACAGCAGCTATCCACTCGTACCTAAGCCATCCCTTCTGTACTTTCTGAAGTACGGGGTGTGCGTCTGTCACGATGACTGCCTTTGTTTTAGAAGTCTCAGATATCCATTTCAGTGCTGAGGTCACTGCTTCCGTCTCCATTCTCATACTGGAGGTTGTTGACATGTATGCCCTACTGTGCTCAGCAACGACCTCTCCTCTCACTAGCCGAGAAACCCCAGCCTGATGTCCTACTGCGCACGACTGATCCATCGGTGTATATGACAGCGTCACTCTCCTGGGTGTTCTCAGTTATCAGCTGATTTACCTCGTGCTCTGCTCTCTCGTTGCTCCATTCTCTGCATTCTTTGCCTAAGGTTATGATGACTCTCTGGTACTCTATCATTCTATTGCCAGTGTGGACCCATTCTTCCCCTTTGGCTATCGTCTCAGCTAGAGTGACGTGTCTGATTAGTGCATTTTAGCACTACACAAGAGTTTATAATGGACTGCGAATTATTTTGTATGCCTCAAACAGCCTAATGTAACCAAAAAGAATCTGTTGTTGAAAGAATTGTATAATTGCTAAAAATAAAAAGTTAAACACTACAGAACAACAGTCAACAACATTTTTGTTTGTAGTTATTAGTTAACTGGTCAAGGGATATTTAAGTTATTAGTTAACTGGTCAAGGGATATTTAAGTTATTAGTTAACTGGTCAAGGGATATTTAAGTTGTTAGTTAACTGGTCAAGGGATATTTAAGTTGCATGAAAAGAAAATAAGTGCAGATTCATTTAGGTAAAAACACACAAAAAAAGCAAATATGGAAAGCAAATTTGTAAAATAATCTATCAGATAGATGACATAAGCATAAACTAGTCTATTAAACTGGTGACAAAATTATAAATTGATGACAAATAAAGATAAATCTATGTAATTAATGACAAACTAACAAAACAATATGAAATGGACAAAAAAGCTAATAAATAGATCAAACTGATGATTGAAACATAAAATTATCCATTAAACATAAAATAATCTATTAACTGAATGATAAGAACATTTATCTTTCAAATGAAAAATTATAAGAACATAAAATTATCTATAAAATGAAGGAAAAAAATCATAAAATAATCTTTCAAATAGATTATCAAATAATCTATCAAATGGATGAAAACATAAACAAATCAAACAAAGAAAATAATTCTTAAACTTACAATTCTTCCTTGCTCTCCTGGGGTACCCGGTGGCCCTGGTACTCCTGTCTCACCCTGCAAGTACAGATGTATATTATGTCTCAATCCTTTGCTCTTGAATTTTCTGCTTCTGTTTGGTGCATGTCTACATTTTTTTATTTTTGCATATGGGAGTATAGTTATGTAGCCTAGATACCAACTTTCTACTTACTTATTTGCTTTTTTTCTACCCAGCAGTGTAGAATTTGTTTCTGTTTCTTGTGACTTACATGTTTTATAGATTGGGGTATTTGGCCCGATACTCAATCTTCCTTAGTTGCTTTATAAAATATCTAGCAGGTTACAGTGCGACTATTCTTTGCACTTCTTTTGGGCCCTGTTAACACATGGACATTTATCTTAACAAATAAATACAATTGCTGATTTAACAATCTTGATTTTAGATCAATTTTGTTAAATTTAAATTTAAGTAGACTCCATACCAACAAACTTCTATGGTTTCTCTTAATATGTATGTTTGTACAGTTTTCTTAAGTGTACAATGGTTTGTACATGATTCTCCCTTAAAGAAATGGAATTACTATCTATTATAGTTAGCGCATATCTTCCAATTGCTGAGGTTCACAGAAAGAATATATAGGGCTGAGGAATTAAGGGCGCTTATCCCTGCAGTCACCACAGTTTTTTTTTTTTGCGCTCGCTTTAATTCTCTATTCTTCAAGGCGGTGTGCATTGCACTACGGTTTTTTATTTTGTGCCTGTCAACTCAGTACATCTGACTTCAGCATGCATTTTATGTTAGGGTCTGCTTTCTCCTGCATTTTCTAAGGGTTTGCTTCCCCGGGGTAACGGCCGCTGCTGTGATGGGGATCAAACCCAGCACCTTCAGATTGTGAGCCATGTCACTTAACCACTAGCCCACGCAGTCCCTCAGTCACCACAGTGAATAGGCTAGGTTTATTTTTTACTTTAGCAGAAGAAAAACCTAAAACGTATGAAAACTTTGAACCTGTCCTGCTTCCCTTTTACTCAAGAGACTGAACAGTATACAGCAGCTCCATCTAGCCATCCTCTCCTCCCTTTATTACAGTAATGCCCCTCTATACAGACACCCATTTAAATGAACATCTTTAACTCATTCGCTACTGCACACTGCTGGGAGTGACTATTGCCAAAAACGTGAACCAGCGACAAGTTTGGTATGGTTAGAAAATAATTCTAAAAAAAATACTAACAGCCAAACAATGAAACCTGATAACAATTTTTGAAATACTGCTGGAAAATAATCTTTTTAATCCATAACAATGTCCACATGTTCTAAAATTGATGTTATTGTAATATATTTGTGTATTTCTTCAGAATGTTAATTTTTATCTCAGAGTGGTGAAAGTAGCTAGATAAATTAAAACGAGCATAAATATTAGTGATTTTTTCACGTGGACTTTCTGGTATTACCCCTGATCGGACACCTGTGTGTAGTATCGCGCAGGTTAAAATTCTCCTATCAGTTGAAAATTGAAAAGAGTAGACTTAACAGCTGCCCGGGAAAATAGAAAATAATGCAAAAAATCTACCCAATCTATTACGGGATCCTCGTTGTTGCTACGGAGTTCAGGTATTGTGCTGAGATTCTCCAAAAATATGGAGAAGAACAGAGCACATGGGTTACACCATGAGCAATGATGTTGATTCTTCGACTAAACTAAACTAAACTAAACTAAACTACACTAAACTAAACTAAACTAAACTATTTTTGTCTGTGTGTAATCAAATTGACAATACAAACTTAAACTTATCATTTTAACTTTATGTCTCATTTTGTTTCGGTTAGTTGTTTTCATTCATTCTTAATCTCTGATGAAGACTTGTGGCTATAACACAAAGCAACAAAGCTGATAGTGGGATTCCAGAATTACAATTATGAGGAAAGACTCAGACAAACCGGCCTACAGTGTCTGGAAAAGAGAAGAAATCTAGGTGACAATACAGGTTTATAAGATAATCAAAGGGACGGATAAATTAGACTATAACAAGTTTTTTAAAATACAACTACCTATAAGAACAAGAGGGCATAGCTACAAATTAACTAAAGAAATGTCCAGATTAGATATTGAGTAAAATATTTGTAGTTAGAGAGTGGTGATAGCTTGGAATGTATTGCCACAGGAAGTAGTGAGGGCAAGGACAATTAATGCATTTATGAATAGATTGGATGCGCATAGTTTTTAGAGCAAGGAAAAGTAAATTAAACTGGTTGTAGACAGACTCTGTGGAGTCTTCTAAACCAGTATAAAGATGTTAACTTAAGTTAAGTAATGTAAGTGTAATTTTGTTGTTATTTTAAAGCTGTCACTGTGCTAATACCTAATATTTGCTTTCATCGATTTATGTGTTGTATAGTAATATCAGTTCAGGTCAGGTCATCCTGTAACCAGTGAGGTTGTTGGGGCACACATGAAGACATCCTCACAACCCCACACCATCTTTCTCTGTCAGTGGCCACTGCCTGTCCTTCTTCTGGTCGGAGATTGGTCTGAGATCTGGTCCATTCTTTTATGTTGTCCTCCGACCTCTTTTTGGGACGGCCTCTTCGTCGTCTGCCTTGCACCTTTCTGTGCAGGATTGTATTTGCAAGACTATTTGATCTCAATATGTGACCAAACCAAGCAAGTTTTCATCTTTTGACAGTTGCCAATAGATCTTCAAAAAGCCCTATTGCTGTTGTAATTCTTTCTTGTATTTCCTCATTTGTAACTCGATCTTTGTGCGTGACATTTAGAAGTCTTCGGAAACATCTCATCTCCAAGGCCTGTATCCTTTGCTGAAGCTCAGCTGTAATCGTCCATGTCTCATAAGTATGAAGGAATATTGACAGTACCAATATACACAGTTTACATCTGTCATATAAAAGGTCTCATTTGATACTCAAGGGAACAAACATTTAGAAACATTTTAATGCTGTCAAAGACAGACTTACGACAGGTCCTGGCTGGCCAGTTGGCCCAGTAGGTCCTTGTGGACCAGTCACTCCCTACAGATAAAGAATAAGGAAATAAAAGAGCTTTAATAATTGCTAAAATTTGCATTACACATAGCAACCAGTGTGGATCAGTATGGAAATATAAGCAACAAAATATTGTATACTTTTTAACCTTAAAAAATTACTTAAATAAAAGACGTCAGATTGAGTCAGGTGCCATCTCCCCAGCAAAGGTTGACTGCAATGAATCTTTAACGTCCTGTCTCCTGCCTTGATGGCACAATCTGCCAGGTTTTTACCTGTCTATCTTTTCATGCTATCCTCTCACATATATTGTTGTTTAACTCTGGTATGTTTACCCTAGACCTTTCCTTCCAGTATTGTTTTCAGCAAAATGTTGTGTCTTTTGATATGACAACATTTCATTCATTCATTTTTTTTAGATCCCTATTTCCTCAAAAACTTCTTTATTTGTTGTCTTTTTCTTCAGAGATGCACTTTATTCTTCTATAAATCTACATTTCAAAGCCATCAATTCTCTTCTTCAATTGTTTGTTCATTGTCTACGTTTCTGCGCTATGGAGCATGATTCGTAATAAAAGAGTTACAATGTTTCTTAGTCTCTCTTACTCAAGCTTTCCACATCTGCAAGATTGGAGATCAGGAGGAGCAAACCCTGTTCTTCTCAGTAATCCAGCTGAAGATTAGGGTTTCAAACCCTAGTGAGAAGCTGGATAGGACAGCAGATGATGTTCTGGCAAAATAATTGTTTTCCCCAACTAGTAAGAGCATGGATGAGCATATTTCCCCAGTAAAAAACGTGTTGAAGGTGGCAATACTGGGCAAGAAGGCGATTCATAAACCACAGTATCACATAAATCTCACTCTAAATGGTTGAGAAACAGGCTCTCTACTATTCTGCAGTATCTTATCTGTTATTTTTCAAACAACAAGAATTGACCCCTATTTAGAATCAAGACGCTGAGCAGTGTACAAGCTGCAGCAATCAGCAACTCAAAGCTGACTGCTAGCATTATGGTCAGCGAACCAGAGCTGTCAAGACCCATCTACACCTCAAAGTGGTGATCTCAGATAACAGGCTGTAATAGAGTAGACTGGCTAAAAAGAGGGGATCGAAGAGGGAACGCTACCCAAAAATGCCAGCTCAAGTTGGATGTGTCAGATCGAAAGATGCAAATATCACAGTCAAGCTGTAAACTACAACACAACGCATTCCATTCTCCGGACTACATCATGCTGTTTGGAAAGCCCTTTTCAGAGCTTAGTAGCGGGAGTTTGAGAACAAACGAAAAAGAAGAACCCATATTTTATGCCATATGCTCTTACTTACAGGTGGACCTGGTTGACCTCGTTGGCCAGAGCCTCCAGGGAATCCTCTGTCTCCCTTTGGACCAACAATACCTTCTGATCCTGGCTCTCCAGGTATGCCCATCTCTCCCTGAAAAAGAGAGATATTTATGTCACTAAATATTCTAATATCAACTCTACTTATGCACATACGCTTAACTCTAGCCACTCATACATCTTCATCGCAACATGTACAAGTAAGTGCTCAGTCTCTCTGAGAAAATGGCAAAGAATGTAGATACTGATGATTCATGTAGTTCACTGGTTGTACACACTCCTGCTACATCCTCTCACTTCCCCCTTTCTGGGGAACCTATACATGATTTCAAATCTTTGTAAAATGGAAATTGCCAGTTCATTGATTACAAAGTCTAAAAGACGGCCATTGATCCACTTCAAAATTTCATCTCTAAACATTGCAGATACGCACACTTTTCAAGCCCCCTAATGTCAGCTCTTTCATGCCCAAAAACCACCTCAGCATGACCAAGATAAAAGTTCCACACAAAACCCTGAAGGTTCAGGGCCTCTATGTCAGTTATCCATCCATTTCATAGCAAGGCCTTCTGTAATTTCTGAAGCAAAAATTGTTGATTATGGCATTCATTACACATGTCTCACATCGTCACCATGTACATGTAAAACGCAACAAAACTAACACGTTTGGATTGGGTTATATCCTGAGAAAAGAAATCAATACCATTTATCAGAACTGCCATTCTATAGATTTCATAACGAAGACAAAATAGAGGCCAATCTAAAAAAGTGGGGGAAAAACTATATAAAAGAAAAATAGGTAAGGGGAAAGTTGTCCCATAGTGATGAGAGGGTGGACGAAAGGCTTGTTACTAGCCTCCTGAACATGGGAACATGGGTTCAAAATTTCAGCACAGCATAGGTTTTTGTTTTTATTTAGGATGAGATAGAAGTCTAGTCTGCATACTGTGTGGTGACTGCTGAGGCAAGTGGCATTTATTTCTCAGCCCTATAAAACCCCCTAATGGATCCGAGCAATGGAAATATACACAATAATGATGTTTTTTTTATAGTATGAAAGCAGACATTGCAGTCGGTGATAAAGTTTTAGTGAATTTATAGTAGAGATTTCAGCTTTTTGTGAGATGTAGTGACCAGATTCCTCCCCTGCTGCCTTTGCATTCCCTAACAGGAATCATTTTTAGTCGGGTAGACTAGAGCACAATGCTACCAGAGTACCTGTGCAGTGAAAATAAAATGCGGAAGTCACTCTTCTCAAATATAAATCATGAACTAGAGCTGCAGAATCAAATAAAAGATGGTCGCAGACCAAGCAAAGGGTAAGGAGTTTGTTGCTGCCCTAAAGGATGCTATCAGGCGCGATGATCACTAGCTGATCCGCCGCTCATTGGCCAAACAAAGGGGAAGGAGTTTGTTGCTGCCCTAAAGGATGCTATCAGGTGCGACGATCACTAACTGATCTGCCGGTCATTGGCCAAGCAAAGGGGTAGGAGTTTGTTGCTGCCCTAAAGGATGCTATCAGGCGCGACGATCACTAACTGATCCGCCGGTCATTGGCCAAGGATTCAGGAAAGAGAAAACTAACTAGAAGAGATATATTAACACTATCATAAGAAATGTTCCAACAAGCATATCTCGATGGAGGTCTCTGCTAAGAGGAAGCATTTTATACATGTACACATAGGAATTGAAAAACTCATGTCTTTTTTGTTACAATCTTGAATTATGACGTCCAAGTGTCATCCCTCTGTTACCAATTTTTTTCCATATTCCTAGATTTAAAATTGAACCAACAACCTTGTGGCTGTCACTCCAATGTTCTATCCATTCTGCCAGCTTGAAGCAATTATATAACTAGAACTTAGAGTGTATTTGTATCAGAGGAACGAATAATTGATCAGAGGAACGAATAAATTAGACCATAACAAGTATTTTAAAATACAGCCACCCACAAGAACAAGAGGGCATAGCTTCAAATTAACTAAAGAGAAGTCCAGATTAGATATTAGAAAATATTTTTCTAGTCAGAGAGTGGTGAATACTTGGAATGCATTGCCACGGGAGGTAGTGGAGACAGGGACAGTTAATGCATTTAAGAATAAATTGGATGCGCATAGCTTTTAGAGCAAGGTAATGTAAATAAAACTGGTTGTATACAGACTGCAGAGTCTTCTAAACTAGTATAAAGACGTTAAGTTAAGACATTAAGTATCACGTAAGTAAAAGTAATACCAATCTGCTTAGACGACCAAGACCCATCATATTGATCGTCTGTTGCCATGAATGTGTACAGTGATTTGTGCAATATGTGTTAAACCATGTTATAATGTTTACTTCTTCCTGTCCCGTTTTCACTCCAGCCTGAGTATACAGCCGCCACTACAGTTGGTCTCCTTCAGCAAGACTACACAAATTGACTTTCAATGCTTTTCAGTGGTTGTTTCTGTTGTAAATTTGTTGTTTTACTCAATGAGATTGCTAGTCCCATGCATAACTCTGTTTAATTTTCCTTTATGACATGCATTACAGTGTAGTGGCCCTATTCCACTCATTACTTTAAGCACTCAGGGTTATCCTTATTTATGCCCGCTCTCTGCCTTTTTCCTGTTATCCAACTTTCAATCCATTCTGCAACTTCCCCACCTATTCCATCTAGAACAAGCCCGTCTGTGTGCCTCATGCACAGTAGCTTTTATTGCCTCAGATATTTCTGTAAGCCACCTTTTTTGTGGTCTACCTTTGAATCCGTTGTATCTAAATAGCATTGCTTATTGGGAAGGAGTGATGTGTGGTGGTTGTCTTGTTACCTGGCCAAATCATTTTAGATGCTGTCTTAATGTAGTCCAATACTGGTGTTGTTCCCACCAGCCTCTTGATGTCATCGTTTCTGATCATGTCTCTCCTTGTTACACCCAATATTTTTCGCAGCATTTCATTAATGCTGTTACGATGTAGCGTTTTTTGTTTGATGTTAAGTGTCCAGTTTTTATATTGATAGCATAGTGTCAGGACAAAATAGTGTTGTATAAAGCTCTTTTGGTAGTTATTGTCACATGCTTGCAATTAAGTATTGGAGTTAATTGTCCAATGATCTGATTTGCCTTATTGCATCTTTGTTGGATTTACGCCCTAATTCTTCCATTTACTAATAACGTGTCCCATAGGTATGCACAATCGTTCCCCATGTTTGATGTACTGTTTTTCAATGGCAATATTGATGCCTCCGGCTGTTCAATATTTTCATGACCTCCATTTTTTTAGCATTGATTTTCATGCTGTATTCTTTAAATACTGTATTTAGTTTATCAATATGTTGCTGTAATTGTAGTTCTGAAGTTGCAATGACTGCTTGATCGTTAGCAAAAATACAGAATACAGAATAATAATTAAAAGAAACATTACACATTGAAGCAAGGAAGTGATAATTAAACTATATAAATAATTGGTGAGACCTAAATTGGAGTACGGTGTTCAGGTGTGGAGTCTTTATCATAGAGTGGATATAGATAGGATAGAAAGGATACAATGAAAGCTACAAAAATGATCCTGAGATTCCAAAATTATAGTTATAATGAAAGACTTAGAAAAATGGTCTGCAGTGTTTAGAAAAGATAAGAATTCGAGGTGACTTAATACAGATTGATAAATTAATCAATGGAAGGACAAATTAGACTTTAACAAGTTTTTCAAAGTTCAAGCGACTACAAAATTTAGAGGGCATAGCTTCAAATTATTTAAAGGCAGGTCCAGATTAGATATTAGGAAACCTTTATTCAGTCAGAGACTGGTGAATGCTTGGAATGCATTGCCACACAATGTGGTGGAGGCAGGGTCAGTTAATGCATTCAAGAATATATTGGATGATCAGAGTAATTTTTAATATCAGTGGAGTGAATAAACTGGTTGTATACAGACTCTGTAGATCCTTCTAAACCAATATAATGAAGTTAAGTTACAAATAAGTTCATTTAAGAGTTCATCAATGTTGCTACCTTTATTTGAGTTGGTTGTTTTGCAAATGTGGTCTGAATATGTAATAAACAACAAAGGTGATAGCACACATCCTTGCTGTACTCATAATTTGATATGAAATTTTGCTGAGAGTCCAGTTATTGTTCGAATTGAGCATTGGCAGTGTATATTCATCACTGATAAAAGTGAATGGCAGGAGCTTGAAACAGTGAATCCCTTTAAGTACCTGGGCTCAATCTTCAGGGACAAGGGATCAAAACAAGAAGGTCGTGGCCAGAATACAATAGACAACAGCATCACTTGCACAATTGAAACCTTTATGGAAAGATAAACAACGCTTCTTCAGACTAATACGCTCATTGATTTTTTCAATATTCCTCTATGCCTGCAAAACATGGACCATTACAGCAAACCCTCAGAGAAGAATCCAGGCCATGGAGATGAGATGTTTTAGAAGACTCGTAAATGTCACCTATCAAGACTATCAAAATGATGAAGTTAGGCATCCGCCGAAGACGGATGTGTCGGACCAAAAGGTGCAAATATCGCAGTCAAGCTGTAAACTAGCGACACAACAGATTCCGCTCTCCGGACTACATCCTGCTACTTGCGAAGCCTTGTTAAGGGCTTGATAGTGGAAGATTGAGAACGATCGCAGAAGAAGAAGAGGAAGAAGAAGAAGAAGTTAGACAAAGAATCAAGGAATCGAGAAGTGGACTGACTTTATGACGACCTCTTCACAATGATCAAAAGATGAAAGCTGACTTGGTTTGGTCATGTATCAAGGTCTAAGGGCCTTGTAAATGTGATACTATGGGGCACAGTACAAGGCAAGCAAAGGTGGGGATGTCCGAGAAAATTATGGTAAGACACCATCTAGGAATCGACTAACTTACAACCCAAAGAGGTACGAAAAGCAACTGCAAATAGAGAGGGATGGTGCAGGATTGTGGAGGTGTCTGCATGGGTGCCCCATAGATCTCTAGAGGTCACAGGATGAATTGAACTAAACTTTTGTATACTCATTTAATTTGTAAGCAATTAAATCTCAAGCATACACTTTTCTCACCTGTAGACCTGGGACGCCTGGCAAACCCGTTTCCCCTGCTGGTCCTACAGAACCCTGGTTAACAAATATTTAACAACATTTAAAGTAACAATTTTAATGACAATAATTACACATTACTATTATAATGGTAATGTTAATTGTGAATCTGTTAACAATAATAATAAAGTAAAGTCAAATATTAAAGCAGAAACTGTTTTTTTTAAAAAGACGGATAGGCTTTTACTTAAAAAATAAAAGTATATTTAGTAGAAATGTAATGAATAGTGGTTTGAATATTCAGCTGAATTTTAATAGAAACATTTGACATAATAAGTTGTGCTCATAAAATTTCTAGTATTTTCAGAATTAATTATAGAATAACACAACAAACTAATCAACTGTTTGTCAGCACACTTGATTGCAAGTATATACAAAAAGACCTTTTATCAAAAAAAGGGTAAAAGAGGAGTGCCTTAGTGAAATGAATTATAGAGCAATCAACAACAAACATTTTAACAGTTCAAAGTGCTACAAAATTAGACAAATATAGCAAATGTTTTGGAACTATCTAATGCTACTTACTAACTACTGAACAGCTTTTAATACAGTTCACGGTTCATTATTAGTATATACCCTAACAGATATGTTTTGAATTTTGTTGATGCGGCTATTCCAAATTATAGCCCAATTTAACCTTCATTACTGCATGAAACATGCAATTGTTAATAAGAAACAAAAATTCTCTATGGAAGTACAATATCTATTGTCTATCAAACAGCTGTCAGCAGTGCTGAATAAACAAGACATACTCTCTATCTGTTTCTATTCTGCCGTCTTCTTGAGTTCCGCCCATGAGACCACAACTGAACTGAAGTCCTCCTCAACTGATGGCTGCTAGGTGTTTCTTGGCTTTCTAGTTGTTCTCTATCCTTGTGGATTCCAATCCAGTATATGTTTGGTTATACTGTCCAGCTTTTTTCTAAGAGTGTGACCTATCTATCCCAACTTTCTACTCAAGTCCCCTGCTCAATTGGTGTTGCATACTCTTTCCCCCAGATTTGTGATCTGTGTTTGCTGTTATATCCGGCCATTTCACACGAAGTATGTAGTGAGGACACTTCTTGATGAAAATCTGCAGTCTGGATGTGATACTTCTACCAACATGTCATGTCTCAGAGTCATATAGCAGGACAAACTTTACATTCGTATAAAACAGCCTGACCTTATTCTACATGGAGAATGCTGCAGAGTTCCATACTGGGTAAAGAAAGTGGAGAGTTAATCTGGTCTTGCAATCCTGATATTAACATTTTGTTTGTTCCATCATCTTTATCAATGTTACTTACCAAATAAGTAAAATTTTGCATTTCTTCAATTATCCAATAATTAATCTTTATGAGATCTCTTTGCTCATTATTTATTCTCTTATCCTTTATTTCGTTCACACAAATCTACAATCTCACCTTTGCTTATTCATGTGTTAAGCCTGCCATGCCAGGATTGGTCTCCACAGCAATGTGTGAATACATCTCACAGCACAAGTCTAATGCTGTTCGCATCTTTACTTGCGATGGGTAGCTATTATTATTATTATTTTGTTAGTCTGTCTATTTTTTCTTGCATGTTCTGCTACTTATATGACTACATAGTTTATCTGCAAAATCGTGGTCTTTCAGCTGATAATCAAATGTTTACTTTATTCCTGTTTTACCACCCACTGTTGCTTGCCATATTACCCTATCCATGATCATGAGAACAGTTGTTGAAGATAGTAGTCATCTCTGCCCGACCCGAATTTGAACTGTAAATTTGTCTGATATTTGGCCTTTGTGTATTATTCTACATAAAAATCATTTTTAGAAATCTAGTATAATTCTTACATTTGGATTTAATTGCAGCACACTAATTGGCTGAATACAATTAACTTATTGAATATTCTGAAGTGAATATTCCGTAAATCTCTAATTTTTAGTATATTCATCCCCACTATAACCATCACTACATCTTGACCATTACACCTGGTTCAAAGATCTAGAACACTGCTAACAATTGGAAGACTTACCTCAGGTCCCATAATTCCTGGCTCACCATCCCTGCCTGTTGGCCCTGATTCTCCCTGTAAGGTAACAAAAACATGGTGGTTACAACTGAATACCAAAAGAGATAAAATAAAGAGATTCTTCTTCTTATTGTCCCCAAGAAAATTAGCTATTTACTTTTTTATTCAATTAGTGAAGTCTGAATTGTCAAGTTCCAAGTAGTAGTCTTCTAGGTAAATTTGTATATTTGTATTTATACAAAGTTTTCATAGAAACATAGATCAAGTAGTCACTCTAAACTGAATGTTAGTTAGGATTATCTTCTTATTATCTGTCCATGAGATCTAATTGATATGTGAAATAAAATATCTGTATTATTCAAACCATGGATGAGAAAATTTCATTTTTGGTGGTCATTCTTCTGAGCGCTTGTGGAAAGCAGAGTTCTTCATTCTCTTACTCACTGCATTATTTGATAAACCCATGTGTTCAATCAATCAGTAAAACAAATCATCAATTAATCAATCAATCAAAACTCTTTCAGCTCCCAGCAGAGCATAGATCATCAACAAATACTCACCACACCCTCCTGCCCTAGACCAACTGTTCCAGTTCTGACGACATCTTTCCAGATCTCTATTTGTAAGATTCAAGCTCTCTGCACCATGTGTGTTCAGTTCTTCCTGAATGCCTTTTACGCTTGGGAGACCAGAGTATAGTCATCCTGGTAAGGCTATCCACCAGTCACCTTAACATATGGCCAAACCAGCGCATTTGTCTGACCTACATGTTACAATACACTCATACTTGGCAAGTTTATACAACAGCTCCCTGTTTGGATCTAATCATACCATTTCAGCCCTTCAATCCTGCACAGACACACAGTTATGGACGTTTGAAGTTGTCCTGCAAATTCCTTCATCATACACCCGGACTCCGAACTAAATTAAATAATTGACTTCACATTGGAATTCAAAATTTATAATTTCATACTGAACCTAATATCCTCAGACCTCCACAAGCTCGCGAATGCAATGAAAGCCCCTCTGGCCTGTATTCAAAATATTATATCTTTAACCATGTTTTACCAGTTTAAATGGGCAACAAAGAATAATAATTCTGTAACTTGATAGACATGTTATATAAGTTGACAAATGGGGACTGGGCACAGGGCCAGGTATTCCATCATGTGGAGACTGAAGTCACAAAAATAAAGAAAAACCTCAACAAATCATGGTAGAAGAGGAGATTCCAGGTTAAGTAATCATATAATAATAGGATCTGAATGGCAATGTGAGGCTTGCTATGATGTGTATCCATCACATGTGATGAAGACCACTCTCTCTTTGTTCAGGCATGTGGACAATCTTTTCCTTATGATATGTTTACTGAGATGGGTGACTTGCGCTGTGATTTGGATTAAAGTGAGTAAGAAACTGCGCCTTTTGTCTACCTCCCTCTCTGGTTCTGAGCTACCTTTGGCCGGTGGCAAGATTTTTGGAGATAGCACAAGATGCAGATTTTTCCTCAGGTTTTACTCCCAATGTTGTAGGGACATCTCTCCCGGGCCGTGTTGAAGTGCATTATAGTCATGTTTAAATTTCAGTCACACCAAAACTGATGCTGTCTGCAGCCAGAGCGAAGGGCACCAGTCTCGTGAAGTTCAGCCGTGTGAACTAGACTGTGAAAATACGACACAGATTTAAGTGTAGTGCTAATGGCCGATATCCAGGCCAGGATAATCGGAGGGAAGAAAACACAAAAATCAAACGAATTAACCAGTCCAGATGGAAAACAACAACATGTTTCTGGGAAAAGAAGTGGAAGTTATCGACTAGTGTGAATTGCTGGCAAATCCGTGGCCTGACGGCAACCTTAATGAACTAAAACAAAAGTGCAATGTAGACCACTCAAGAAACGAACACATAGAAGAGCAGAATGGTGGGTATTCGATTCCCACAAGGTGTAAATGGTCCCATTTAGATTGAAAATAGCAGCTATTTCCTACTGTCCTGGCAACAATTCGGAGGGTAATGAAATTCCTTCCTAATAGTGGCTCGCATGAAGGACAAAGGTGCCTCCTCCATCACGAAAAGACACAATAGGCCAATCATCTGTTGTCTGCACAATATGAATGTGAATATAAATATATATATATAGAAAGAAGGACCTAACCCTCAGGGGTTAGAAAAGGAGCAAGTCAAAAGAGGACAAACAAAGGTGCCTCCTCCATCACGAAAAGACACAACAGGCCAATCATCTGTTGTCTGCACAATATGTATGTGAATATAAATATATATATACAGAAAGAAGGACCTAACCCTCAGGGGTTAGAAAAGGAGCAAGTCAAAAGAGGACAAAAAAAGAGGACAAACAAAGGTGTCTCCTCCATCACGAAAAAACACATCAGGCCAATCATCTGTGGTCTGCACAATATGTATGTGAATATATATATATATAGAAAGAAGGACCTAACCCTCAGGGGTTAGAAAAGGAGCAACTAAATAGAAGAAGTGGTAGAGTGTTTAGAACATTTGCTTCTCTTTACAAAGGTACAGGATAGGTTCACAGGCAGTGACATGTTCCAGTCCACCCAGCTGTAAATATGTACCTGTCATACTGTTGGGGAAGGTAACCATGCTGTTGAAGGTGCGAACTCATTCCTTGTCATTTCTCATCTGCTGAAGTATGAATTTGAAATGAATGAAGCTGAACTATACTGCTGCTATTCTTCATCTCTATGGGACCAAACTCACAGCACAGAAACGAGGCACCAAACCATTTTCAGTGACATCATAGATACTGTATTGTTAAGAAAATGCAGATAGGTCAGGCATGTGATGCATATGCCTTACGCCTTACAATAGTGGACATGACAAGTCATGCTTTGGTGACTCTACAACTCTATAATTGTTGATTTGGACGCTTACCAATTAGATGGAGAGATGGCCTGAATAAAACACTTAATCCACACAGTATCTTCAAAGCAAAGGACTGAAATTATTATTTTGTTTTTTTGCGTTTGCTTTTTTTCTTTATTCTCAAAGGCGGTGTGCAGTGCACTACTTTATTTTGTGCCTGTCGGCCCAGTGCATCAGACTTTGGCATGCATTTTATGTAAGGATTTGCTTCCCCAGGGTAACGGCAGGTGCTGTGATTGGGGAGCGAACCCAGCACCTTCGGATTGTGAACCATGTCACTTAACCACTAGACCCCGCCATCCCCCAAAATGAGTTTAAAAAACATTTGGCTACTTGATTAAATACAGACTACAGACACGTTCAGAGACGTGTTGCCCTATTTTTAATGGAAGTAACAAATTTAGCAAGTTTTACGAAATGATTGCCACAAACTGACTAAATGGATAAGACACTAGTCTGGCAAAAAGAAAGTTGTGGGTTCAATCTAAAGTCTGGGACACTTGAGTCTGTCCCTACTAAAGTATAAGGCTGAAACTCTTCCTTGATAGGGAGTCTGGTAAGAGCTTCTGATAATAAGATCATCTCTTGTTCACATTGTGGATTCTGTGGCGAAGTGGTTAAGCAGTCGGCCTCTTGATCAGGTGGTATGGATTCAACTCCGGACTACGCCGTCGTTTTCACGGGTACTTGATGTGGAGTCCCCTGCACCTCGTAGTCACCCCCTAGTCGTCTTGTCCTTGACTTGCCACTGAAGTCAGGCGGCTCGAGATGAGAGAGTGAGGATAAAAAGTAGCGCAGTTAATTCTTACTAATAATAGCGCTAGCAAATAAATTATGTCATCATCATCTGCGATGGACGGTGGCCTTTGCCTTTTTTTTTTGTTCACATTGCTCTGTGGCCCAAAGTTTTTTATCGCTCAGAAAATTAATAACTGCATTTAAAACTCAGGTACTACAACTCTTGCTAACCTTTTGTCCAACCTCTCCTGCCTCTCCAGCAGGTCCTGGGGGTCCCGACAATCCCTGTGGAGACACACATACAAATAAGCAGCATGTGGATAATGACATAAACAAGTATTAATAATTCTTTTCGAACATAGATTTAACCAAATCTATGTTACAAAGTCTTCATCAGTAACAAAAGACAACACAAATTAGACTACCTTCTTCATAATTTCATCACTTCTTATGAAGCATAAGTCACACACTTAGATGGCTTCATGCAGGAAGCCTTTGCCAGAGTATTTTGTGAGCTTTTGCAGTGATTGTTTCTGCAGCAGTTTGTTTCAAATAAAGAGTTTGCTAATCCCCTGCACAACTCTCTTAGTGGCCTTTGGCACATGCATGAGAGTAATGAGAGTGCAGTGGCCCTATTATTTTTACTTCCGTAAAGGATGCTGTGATCTATATGGCAACATTAAACTATTTTACGGTAATAAACGGGGAGGAAGACTAGCATCTGGTTAGGCACAACATACTGATCAGACATGTTAGTCAGGGTCACTAGCCAAGACCCTTACCTTGGCTTCCTTGCAGACATCATTGAAAGTGGGCTGTTTTCATGGCAGCCTGGTTAATGAGGTGAGGGATCGACGTGATCCCCGAAAGTAGTGGGCGACACACAGATGAAGCCAAGCATAGCACAACCGTCTTGAGAACCCCAGTCCACCTTCATCAGCACACTCGGGATGTGAGGAAAGCTACTACAACTCGCCACTAAACATACTTTTTAGGACGCACAAAAGAGTAACCTACTCATTGTGGGCATTCACAAACAACAACAACAATGGTAATAAACTATGAAGATCTGAATGAATCTGAAAAATATGCTCGTCTGAGTCGAACTGTTCTTCTACATGGGTGGTTTCCCTTGTTCATGTATATGTTTGTACTGAAAAGAAATTATATTCTAGGTGAAACAGATGGCATAATACAGAACGAAGGAAATGAGATTAAATGCCTATGATTAACACCTAAATTTGGTGAATTGGACAGCAGACTTCAGCAACAGCAAAAAACAATAACGCAATTATACTTTTTTCTTTACATAAATTATCTACATTCTTTGAACACTTCATATGTATAACACACAATTAAAAAATTGCCAGTACACATGATATAACCAAATCAAATACTTCTTACCATGAGACCTTTCTCGCCATCTTCTCCTCTTTCACCCCTTGGACCTGGGTCACCTTGAAGTCCAATGCGTCCTTCATCACCTTTAGGTCCAACTGAACCTGTAGGTCCCTAATAAAGAAAACCAAATAAATTTGCTAATACTGAAACATAAAGATACTATTTTGGCTCTTATAAACTAAGATAAAATATATGCCAACATTTAACTTCTCAATACAACTGTATGTAATTGATTGATAGACATTAAATGCTGAACTGGATCACAAAAATCCAAGCACTAGAGATAAAACAAGAGATCCTTGAAAGAAAATACATGGATCATATGTTATTATTTGAAATAATAGTAGTAGTAGTAGTAGCCTCTTTCACTCATAACTAACCATTGCGTGATCAGATCTTAGAGACGTAACTCTCCACTAAGCTTATGTATTTTCTTTCTCTGTGCAGCATTGTCATTTCACTTCTCTATGGTGCAAGAGCTTCTTTTCACCAAGCATGAGCAGGCTCTCTAGGGTATATCTCCACTTGGATCATTCTGCAGTTTCGTCTTCCCAGGATGTCAGACTCATGTCCAGGGCTTGCATTTCACACATCTTTGAACCTCAAATGTGATCGGCCGACTATTCTCTCGCAATCTGCCATATATAGGATATATTTGGGAATGTGACCATCTCCCATGCAACAAACATGACCAAGCCATCATAGTTTTCACTGCACAAGTAGAGTTTACATTCTTTGGGAGAGTGCACAATAGTGCACATTTCTCATTCTGTACCTCCATGGCAAAGATGGCGCCATAACTGGCTGCGAGTCTACATTTCTCTACTGTTTTGGATCATTATCGATGCCGCCAGACCACGGATTTGCCTGGAATTCACACTAGTCGACGACTTACACTTGTGTTTACGGAAACGTGGTGTTGTTTTCCGTCTGGACTTGTTATTTCTTTCTTTTTTTGAGATTTCTTCCATCCGTTTATCCTGGTCTGGACTCCGGCTGAATGGCACTACGCTTATACCTGTGTCGTATTTCATGGGTTAGTTCTGCCGGTTCACCTTCACGAATTTGGCGTGTGGGAATTTTAGATGCTACTATGATGAGCTGAATATAGCTGGGAAGAGATGCCAGACACACTCACACGCTGAGTGTTGTCCATACGACCTCTTGTGGTTATCGAAAAGGCACGACAAACTGCGTTAGATGTCATCCCACTTTTCTACCCAGCGGGTTACATGTTTACGGAAAGGCTTCGGTGGTAACCCTGAGGCAAAATCTGCATCCTATGCTATCTCCAGTCGTCTCGATGAATGTCTTGCCACTGGCAAAAGGTAGCTTAAGCTCTGTGAGTGAGGTTGACAAAAGGCGCAGTTTCTTCCTCACTTTAATCCAAATCACCGCGCAAGTCACCCATTTCAGCTGACACAGCAAGAGATACAACAGTCCACACGGCTGAACAAAGAGAGTGGTCGTCATCACTTGTGATGGACAAGTATTACCTCCATGGAATTCTAAAAATGGATCGCAGGTCTCGAAGATGGAAGGTGTTGAGCCTGTGCTCTTGTTTGGCATGGATTGCTAAAGTTTCAATACCATATAGGAGCGTGCTGACAACATGTAAAATGTAAACAATGACCTTAGCTTTAATTGTGAATTTCTGGAACATGCATTTTGAGGCAAGCAAATGTAGCAGCAGCTTTGTCAATGTGACTGTCTATTTCTGGGTCTAGAGAGAGCTTTGGCAATGTGACTGTCTATTTCTGGGTCTAGAGAGAGCTTTGGCAATGTGACTGTCTATTTCTGGGTCTAGAAAGCTTTGTCAATGCGACTGTCTATTTCTGGGTCTATAGAGAATTTTGTCAATGCGACTGTCTATTTCTGGGTCTAGAGAGAGCTTTGTCAATGCGACTCTCTATTTCTGGGTCTAGAGAGAGCTTTGGCAATGCGACTGTCTATTTCTGGGTCTATAGAGAGTTTTGTCAATGCGACTCTCTATTTCTGGGTCTAGAGAGAGCTTTGGCAATGTGACTGTCTATTTCTGGGTCTAGAAAGCTTTGTCAATGCGACTGTCTATTTCTGGGTATAGAAAGAGCTTTTTCAATGTGACTGTCTATTTCTAGGTCTAGAGAGAGCTTTGTCAATGCGACTGTCTAGTTCTGGGTCTAGTAAGAGCTTGTCATTGAAGAGATACCTCGGATACGAGAATTGGTGCATATGAAATACAATCTAACAGAAAAGTAAATGATGTATAGAAGACCTACTTAGTTGCAAATACATGCAACCACCAACAGTACAAACATGTGTCAAGACCTAATGTGTCAATACAATAATCAAGAGAGCAGTCCCAAAATGAGCCTTTAATTGAGCTAAAATTATGATAAATATGTAATCATCAAATCTGTGTGCATTGGAACCAAATCCTCTCACGGAGGACGAGCAAAGAAATAACCATTATGTAGCATTTTCTGTTGATAACAAAAATATTAAGATTCCTTTTTGAATTTGCTTATCTATCCCATACTGATAGAAGCATCAGGCAATTGGTACAGGTAACAACCTTGCAGGAAGTCTGGATCAAGCCTTAATGGGCTCTTGTGGTGATGATTTCTGTAGCACTTTGTTGTACATTATTAAGTTGCCAGTAACATGCTTGCTCCTACTTTGTCAACTATGGCATGAAAACTATAGAGGCAGTGGTTCTATTTCTCTCTTCCCAAATAGAATACCTGAAATCTACACAGGTAAGATCAGAAATGCCACAGAGGAAGACTGGAGCAGTGAAAGAGCTCACAGCAGCCAGTGACTCATAGCTGGCAGAGAGCTGATCAAGACCATATTCCATCTCCAATTGGTGGCCCTAGAAACAACAAGCTGGCTGAGAAAACTGGAATTGAAGTGGGAAGGCGAACCTGGTCTCAAAAATAGGCTACTAACATGAGATGTGTCAAGCTGAAAGTTGCAGATATTGCAGCATCGCTGTAAACTACAACACAATGTAAAATGATGTCCTATCAGGATAGGAGGCCATAGATGCAGCACAGCGAATGGACGCATAGCAGTCAGTGACCCATAGCAGTCAGTGACGCATAGCAGTCAGTGACCCATAGCAGTCAGTGACGCATAGCTACCTGCTTACATCAGGGTCAGTGACTCAGAGCTAATAAAGACCATATTCTGCCTCCAAGTGATGGCCCAGGAAACAGGCTGCGCTAGTGTTGTCTGACTAACAGTACAGGAAATGCTGATGGAAAGACAAACCTGGTACACATAAAATCCAAATAAAAATAAAAGAAGACCAAAAATAAATAAATAAATAAAATCAGATGTGTCAGGCTGAGAGACTCATATATAGCAGACTCCCTGCAAACTATGACACAACATACTATTTAATTAAAATGCCATAGAGGTAGTCCTTGTAGGACAAATGCAGAAGAAGAAGTCCCTTCTGAACAAACACCAATGGAAAAGTCCTTTCAGGACAAATACCAAGGAAGAAAAAGAAGTAGTCCTGTCAGGACAACCACCAAAAAAGAAGAATAAGCCCTTTTAGGACAAACACTGAAGAAGAAGCCCTTTCAGGACAAATATCAAAGTGTAAGCCCTTTCAGAACAAACACAAAAGAAGAAGAAGCCCTTTCAGGACAAACACAGAATAAGAAGAAGAAATATGAGGGGGAGTGAAAAAGTAACCTTGATATTTTAATATTTATATTTGTGTAAATATTAAGGTCAGGTTTTGACCCTCTCTCATACATGTAGCATGTAGACAACTCGCACATGTAGCATGTAGCCAACTTGTACATATAGTATGTATCCAACTCATACATGAAGCATGTAGTCAACTCATACATGTAGTAATCTTGTACATGTAGCATGTAGCCAACTCATATATGTAGCCAACTCATACATGTAGAATGTAGTCAACTCATACATGTAGCCAATTCATACATGTAGCATGAATTAAATTCGTACATGTAGCATATTGTCAAATCATTCATGTAGCATGTATTCAATTTGTAAATGTAGCATGTAGTCAACTCATACATGTAGCATGTAGTCATCTTGTACATGTAGTATATAACCAACTGATACATGTAGCATGTAGTCAAATTATACATGTAGCATGTAGCAAATTCATACATGTAGCCAACTGATACATGTAGCATCTAGCCAACTCATACATGTAGCATGTAATCAACTCATATATGTAGCATGAAGCCAACTCATGTATGTAGCCAACTCATACATGTAGAATGTAGTCAACTCATACATGTAGCCAATTCATACATGTAGCATGAATTAAATTCGTACATGTAGCATATTGTCAAATCATTCATGTAGCATGTATTCAATTTGTAAATGTAGCATGTAGTCAACTCATACATGTAGCATGTAGTCATCTTGTACATGTAGTATATAACCAACTGATACATGTAGCATGTAGTCAAATTATACATGTAGCATGTAGCAAATTCATACATGTAGCCAACTGATACATGTAGCATCTAGCCAACTCATACATGTAGCATGTAATCAACTCATATATGTAGCATGAAGCCAACTCATGTATGTAGCCAACTCATACATGTAGCCAACTCATACATGTAGATGTATTCAGCTTGTACATGTAGCATGTAGTCAATTCATACATGTAGCAAGTATACAACTCATACATATAACATGTAGTCAATTCATACATGTAGCCAACTCATACATGTAGCATGTAGTCAATTCATACATGTAGCAAGTATACAACTCATACATATAACATGTAGTCAATTCATACATGTAGCCAACTCATACATGTAGCATGTAGTCAACTCATACATGTAGCATGTAGTCGATATCAAATGATTATGTGATCAACAAATTAAAAAGGTAAATGTAATCCCATAGCAGACACTGCTGTCAGGGATGCAGTGTTAAAGACTTCATTGTACAAGGCCTTAGCTTATTTGTAAAGTGGAGGTGGCCAGTTCTTTTCCTCACCGCCTTTCTTCCCAGTAGCCCAGGTAACAGTTTACAGTTGAGTCAACTGGAGCATGCATGTACCTTTGCTATGAAAAGCAGGTTCTCTACCCCAATAGTATGTAATGAATGGAAACGTAAATCAAAAACATAATGGACAGTTGTTTCAGTAAAAGTCTATATATAAATGACAACATCGAGAGATAGTGATAATTATAACATGTCTTCATACTTGTGAGCCATCTGATCCTGGGGTTCCTGGTGGGCCAGAAGGACCAAAGTCACCCTTTGCACCTGGTGGGCCAACTGGTCCAGAATTTCCAGCCTCTCCAGGGTTCCCCTGGAAACAAAAATATTTGGCCATTTTAAAAACAATTTGGCTTCAATTTCAGATATTTTAAAGCTTAGTGCAATAATATCAAATAAACTACCCAGCATGCAAACTGTTTTGCATCATACACAACTTCTTCTAAAATTCTTTCAGCTTTTCTTCAGACTATTTTGCATTTTCACTCTCACCTTTCTCTGTTCAAATGGTGCAATCTTAAACTACACAACTGCATCTATTTACCCCTATACTTCAATCCTAAACTAAACAGCTGCACACTTTCACCCCTCCATTTTCTATATCATTTTGTGCTAGACTATAGAGCTGCACATCCCTCTCTATTTAATATAGTTTGGTTCTCAACTGGTCAGGTGCAAACTATGAACACTACCGTTTCAATATGGCTGAGATCTAAACTACACAGCTACACACCCTCATCTCTTTCTTGTCAATATGGTTGAGTGAAATACACACCTTCATCTCTTTCTTGTCAATATGTTTGAGTGAAGTACACACCCTCATCTCTTTCTTGTCAATATGTTTGAGTGAAGTACACACCCTCATCTCTTTCTTGTCAATATGGTTGAGTAAAGTACACACCCTCATCCCTTTCTTGTCAATATGGTTGAGTAAAGTACACACCCTCATCTCTTTCTTGTCAATATGTTTGAGTGAAGTACACACCCTCATCTCTTTCTTGTCAATATGTTTGAGTAAAGTACACACTCTCATCTCTTTCTTATCAATATGGTTGAGTAAAGTACACACTCTCATCTCTTTCTTATCAATATGGTTGAGTAAAGTACACACTCTCATCTCTTTCTTGTCAATATGGTTCAATCCTAAACTACACACTCCCCTACCCCTCTTAACAATATGGTTGAATTGTAAAGCACATGCTCTCATTCCTTTCTGGTCAATATGATTCAATTCTAAACTAAAGAGAGGATCTCTGCTGCACTAAAATAGTGTGTGAAATATAACACAAAAGGACAAGAAATTTATGTTTAAAAAAATAGTATCACCTCAATCCAAGCAAACCGACAGTTTCTTTCAGGAAATTATGATGATTTTTGTAGCTCTTTGGTTTTAACTTTTTTTGGTCTATCCATTCAGACTCAATCGAAATCTGATTGATAAAACCTGCAGTCTTCTTATTTTTTCTTTGGGGTTCATTCTAAAAAGGATGATGTGACGTTGTGCCATAGTTTACAGTGAGGTTGAGATGTCTTCGTCTTTCGGCCCAATACATTCAATTCCAGCCGGGATTTTTAGTACTGAGTTTGCCTTCCAACTGCAAACCCTATCCCTTGGCCAGACATTACTAGTGACTAGCGAAGCCTGTACCCAGGGTCACCACGTGGAGGCAGAATAGGGTCTTGGCCAACTATGGTTCTCTGACCTTGATGCAAGCAGCCATCTATGAATCGCTGGCTGCTGTCAGCTCATTCACTGCTGCATCATGCCCTCAAACCTGCAGTCTGTGGATTGCTAGTTCACCGATTGCAGTATCATATTCTATAGATAATCATTGACTGATTTCAGTATTTCTAATGTCTCCACTATGGATGCTTTTGAGGCCAGGGTGTGCGCTCACATTTTACCAATGATTCTGAGCATGACCATGACAGCAGATTCACAAAAATTACATTTAAAAAGTAGCAGCCAAGTCTGATATTTCTGTTTCGACAATTCTGTAAAAATATCTTCTCCTTTTGTGTTATACTTCATAAATATTAGACAGCAAATACACATTCTGGTTTCTCTCTTTTAATGTTCTCTCTCTCTCTCTCTTTCTCTCACTTTCTATCTGCTCTTACAGGTGATCCAGGTGTTCCTGGGTTACCCATAGGTCCCGGTGCACCTGGTGGTCCCTGTAGAAAGAAATGAACAAAGTAGATATTAGAACAGTGAAGATTAGATGTGACTAATAGAACAGTGAACACTAGATGTAACTCATTAGAATAGTGAACACTAGATGTAACTCATTAGAACAGTGAACACTAGATGTAACTTATTAAAACAGTGAACATTAGATGTGACTCATAGAACAGTGAACACTAGATGTAACTCATTAGAATAGTGAACACTAGATGTAACTTATTAGAACAGTGAACATTAGATGTAAATAATTAGAACAGTGAACATTAGATGTAACTCATTAGAACAGTGAACACTAGATGTAACTCATTAGAACAGTGAACACTAGATGTAACTCATTAGAACAGTGAACATCAGATGTAACTTATTAGAACAGTAAAGACAGTAGTGTCTCATCTAAAGCAGAAGTGGATATATTGAGGTTGGATTTAGATAAAATTTAAGAATGGTCTGTGAGCTGGTAAATGAATTTTAATGTAGATAAATATACAGTTATTCACATGGGTAGATCCAATATGGAAAATAATTACAGAATGGGCAAAAACAATATTAGATTAAAAAATAAGGAAAGGGACCTAGGGGTTATAATAGATCATACAGGTAAAGTTAGTGAGCAAGTTCAGGTAGCAGTGAAAAAGGCAAATGCAATGTTAGGTATGATAAAAAGAAATATTAAACATAAAAGCAAGGAAAGGATTGTCAAACTGTATAAAGCATTAGTTAGACCTAGATTGGAGTACTGTGTACAGGTCTAGTCCTCATTATAGATGGGATATAAACATGCTGAAAAGAATACAAAAAAGCTGATAGATTCCAGAATTACAGTTATCAGCAAAGACTCAGAAAAATCAGCCTACAGTGTCTAGAAAAGAGAAGTATTCGAGGTTACTTAATACAGGTTTATAACATAATCAATGGAACGGATTAATTAGACTATAACACGTTTTTCAAAATACAGCTGCCTATGAATGAAGTAAAGAAAGGTCCAGATTAGATATTAGGAAATATTTGTTAGTCAGAGAATGGTGAATGCTTGGAATGCATTGCCACAGGAAATAGTGTAGGCCCTATGCGGGGTAAATGAATGCATTCAAGAACAGATTGGATGCACATTGTTTTTAGATCAATTGAAGTTACAGAAACTGGTTGTATACAAACTCTGCAGAGTTATCTTAACCAGTATAAAGATGTTAAGTTAAGTTAAGTTAAGTTAAGTTAAGTTAAGTTATTGCTTGCACATAGGCCTAGTTACATTTTCATCTACAAAGATTCTGGGGAGCTTAAGTTGCCTTTCTTAGACAACGTGTGTTGCATTGGTTGTTGTAAGCCAGTATTACTGTTGGATTTCTGTTCTGCCATCTATCCATATCCTATGTGCCTTGCAACATGATTTTCCTTTATTGTATGTGTACAGTGGTAGTTCCTAGACTGCATTCTCACGAGATGGTTCAACCATCTATTTTCTGTCTAACTATGTGATCAGCACAAAGAGTAGTTGCAGCACAATAGTTCTTCTTCTTCATTTGATTTTAATGACACTAACAAAGGCAGCAGTCAACTCAAGGCTCTATACATTCCCATACAGTTTTTCATGGAAGTTCATTGGTTGTAGCCACGCGCATCTCCTTTTCCTAGTGAATGCTGGACAGAACTGCAATATATGCTTCACTGTCATGGGGGCTGCAGCACAAGTTTGCAAAGGTACATATTTCCAATTTTGAATTAAAAAAAATATTTGTTATTTTGGTGTTTGCCTTATTTCTCTATTCTCCAAAAAAAAGTTGTTGTTATTTTGCGCCTTTCGGCCCAGTACATCTGACATTGGCATGCATTTTATGTAAGGGTCTCCTTGCTCCTGCATTTTCTAAGGGCTTTCTTCTCCCAGGTTAATGGCCGGTGCTGTGATTGAGGAGCGAACACCAGCACCTTTGGATTATGAGCTGTGTCACTTAGCCCCTCCTTCACCCGAAGTTTTTATAAAGATCACATCTCAATCTGGTGTGACCTGTGCATAGTCGGAAAATAATCATCTGACCTCACCTGGAGAGTTGGTGGTAGATGCCATTGTCTTTATGGTCAGGGTAGTATCTTTTCCATTTTGATCTGTATGTGACCTTGATAATTGCTTTTGCCTCATCATATGTTGTTGCTGTGTCACTTTGTGGCAGTGTTCCTCCCTCTTTGGCAAGTCTGTTTGCTTCTTTGTTGCCTGGGATATTGCATTAGGCTAGTAACCACTAGATTGTGGTTCTTCAGCATTGGGCCAAGTGTTTGAGTACATCTGCTAGGGCGCCAAGTTCATTTTTGTGCTGGCTTATGATGGCTGTTAATACTGGAAACACATCTATGAAGACAACCATTTGTTTTTCTTCCCACTCCTCCTTACAGGGTTTCTTGCCTTCAGCAATGAAGTTATTGCAGTAACTATTGGTGGCAATTTCTGCTGAATAGGCTTCATTTTTCAGTATCATGGGGGTGCTTCCTCCTCTATTTTCTATGGCATCTTTGACTAAGCCATCAGTATATTTTTGTGGAAATGTCTGGTTGAGGTAAACATTTATCATTCAGTCTCACCCAGTAATATCAATAGCTTTTCTAAAAATGTAACTTCACATGTAGTAATTTTCCTTTCCTGTGCCCTTAGATAAGTACCAAGTTTGACACTGGCAGAAAAGAGTTGGTATAAATATGTTGTTTATTAATTGAGTGTTTCAGTAATGGTGACAGTTGATAAGTTATGGCAGAGACTGATATCTAGTTTCAATTTCTTTATCAAGCTTTCTATCATCTGTAAATATTCTTTTCCGGTACTTGAACACTTGAGTCTGTTGAAGTATCATTTTGTTGACTTGTGTGGTAAGTTTTCTTCTACTTCTTCTGTGCTGATTCTCAATCTCCCGTTACCAAGCCCTAAATAGGGCTTTGCAAATAGGAGGATATAGTCCGGAGAATGGGATGCGTTGTGTCGCCAGTTTGCAGCTTGACTGTGATATTTGCACCTTTCGGTCAGACACATCCGACTTCAGCAGGCATGTAGTAAGTTGACCTGGCATTCTACTCATTTCCATAGTTTCTGTCTTTGCCAGCAATGGTGTCCCAACGATCTCAAGAAGTCATGAAATAAACTGAACTGACTGATCTTTGTTGTTGATTCACCTTTATGCTCCTAGTGATGCATAAGTCAGGACTTTATAGGCAGCCTGTTTTTGAGCCGAAATTCTTGGTTTCATAGTAATGATTTTACATGATGATGTCACTAATTCTACACAAAACCTACATTTTTCACCCTTTGGAATGTCACATTGGGCCTATTATGTTCAACCCTAACACGTCACTGATGTGCTTGTACATAATATAGAAGAATAACAGTTTCATGCTCTTTAAAAAAAGGTATCAATAGATGGTGATAAACAGCCTCACCAGTTTTCCAGCTTCCCCACTGTCACCCTTGGGTCCTGGGGGTCCAGGCAGTCCTTGAAGTCCGGACAGACCTTCAGGACCGATCAATCCACGTGGACCTTCAGATCCCTAACGACAAAATACAAGATTCGTAGTGTAACTTGGAACATGAAGAAGTTTGATGGCAGGTAAATTCAGTGGTAAAATACAAGATTCGTAGTGTAACTTGGAACATGAAGAAGTTTGATGGCAGGTAAATTCAGTGGTAAAATACAAGATTCGTAGTGTAACTTGGAACATGAAGAAGTTTGATGGCAGGTAAATTCAGTGGTAAAATACAAGATTCGTAGTGTAACTTGGAACATGAAGAAGTTTGATGGCAGGTAAATACAGTGGTAAAATAAGTGTAAGTGATTTCACAGAACAAATTTACTGTCAATATTTTATGGGGATGCTTTATGTTAGGTTAAGTGAAATCTACATCACTGCCATACCTGTCAACTTGTAAGGTCTAGTCATATTTTTTTGTTACACTGGTGTAAGGTCTTACAATAATTCTTAGTGTTGTTTGTAAGAAATGGACAAATAAAAATGCACTTGAATATTTTTATATTTTGTGTTGCTTTCAACGTGTCTCCCATTTTAAAATACCCAAGGGACTCTGCATAGATGTAGAAACATGAAGTGTCATAAAATTCAGACCACTTGACAGTTTTAGAAATGCAAGATTTCATCAAATTCAGGCCACTTGACAATTTTAGAAATGCAAGATTTCATCAAATTCAGGCCACTTCACTGATTTAGAAATGCAAGATTTCATCAAATTTAGGTCAATTGACAGATTTAGAAATGCAAGATTTCATAAAATTCAGGCCACGACAGTTTTAGAAATAAGATTTCATAAAAGTCAGGTCGCTTGACAGTTTTAGAAATGTGAGATTTCATCAAAGTCTGGCACGTGATAGTTTTAGAAATGCAAGGTTTCATCAAAGTCTGGCCACTTCAATAAATCAATTAAATTAAACTGATAACCAGCAGATGATCTGATGAGCAATGTACATTTTGATAAATATATATTTTATTTGTTGGTGCTTTATTAAGCATTTTAACTCTTGCTTTGCTATAATTTATAAACATATTTTTATCATGCATGTTTTTTTTGGTATTTTTTTCTGAACAGATTCAGCAGCACTCAGTCATTTCTTTGAGATGATCAGCATAAAAATTGCAAAAAAGTTGTATAACAACTGTACATAAGAAGAGTAGCAGAAACATAATTTTTATATTACAATAACTATTTAAAACACAGAAGCAGACCATTTCTGTTACAGGACTGAAGTAAGCTTCTCTTTAATATTTATCCTTCATTGTAGTTATTCAGTCCACCTTTGAGTAAAAATGATTATTGCTTAAAGACAGATTTTTATACTAAATTCAAAAAGTGTCACTTAATAACAGAGAAATAAACGAGCAGCTTCCATAATTTACAGTACTGTTAAAGATGTCAAATAAGAATACTAAAGACCAGAGGAGCTTTGCAAGGCAGATTGTGTATTGTTGTCATCAGGAAAGAAGAAATAGAGGAAAACAAAAACACATATTGAGAAGGGAGTTTGAGACAAACATAAAGGAAACAGGAGAGAGCTTGTTCAGATGGCTCAGAACAGGAGTCTTTAGCATGTATATGCTGAAGACCAGTGATTCACAGTGAACTGAAAAGGTTGTTGTTTTTTGTGTGTATATTGCACAATTTTTTCTAGAGGTTTTGAAATGGACAAAAATGTGAAGAAATTCAAACAGAAGAACAGTTTTATAACGACATTAAACGATAATAAATGTATTCTTTTACAAGCTGTCAAGTTTGTATTTAACTGTTACTGTTAACTTGTGAAGAATTTGTGGCATGTTCTTACCTTTCTGCCTTGTATTCCTTGCAAACCTCTAGGACCTGATTCACCTGGTGAGCCCTGTTAAAAAAGAACAACTTTTGTCATTATGGTGCTGATTTATCTCAACATTATTTTCCTTGCATTGATAATTTTGTTAGATCGTTTAATTCAAATTATAATGATTATAATGGAACTTCTAAATTCTGAATACTAAGAGTGATACCTCAGGTACCAAATCAATGATATTAAGATATTTTTACTTCTAAGAAGAAGAGTGCCAACTAACTGAAGTCACTAGTCTGGGTGTGTACTTTATTTTCTTTTGAAAAAGATATGTAATTGATGTTGATGCACCAGCTAGAGGTGATGGTGGAAAACACACAGTAGCAAGCCCTCATACAATGACAGCTTAGAGGTTACCAGCACTGCCAAAGGCAGAGTGCAGACCCTATACTGCTGGATAGGTTAATTGTCAACAGACAAGAACCTAGAGGTTGGACAACTAAACACTGTCACCCTGACCTACTAGTAGTAGCCCATTTTCAGTCATGTCTGACTATAGGTTGATGTGACATTGGAGTAGTAACTCTCTACTGAGTTTTTGGTTTTCCTTTTCCTTTTGGCATTGTCTCCTCACTTCCCTGTGTTGCATGTGTCTGCAGCTATGTCTTCCAAAGATGTCAAATCCATATCCAGAGCCTTCATGTCCTGCTTACATGCACCTTTGAACCATAGCTGTGGTTGGCCAGCTTACTGAGTAAGCTACAGGAAAGAAACCACTCACAAACTTGCTACTAATAGCCAAATGAAAGCACAAAAGATAAAACAAAGGA
Source organism: Ariolimax columbianus (assembly GCA_036924085.1). Taxonomy (NCBI): domain Eukaryota; kingdom Metazoa; phylum Mollusca; class Gastropoda; order Stylommatophora; family Arionidae; genus Ariolimax; species Ariolimax columbianus. Next base: position 50,236,449 of record JAVGWX010000020.1, on the reverse strand, counting down.
TGACACCTTCTAACAGTCGACCAGATGGATTGACAGAACAAAAGGATAGTCTGTGTCTACCTGGCATCAGGCACTGATATTCTTCTTCTGCATTTATTTTCAATCTCCCGCAACCAAGCCCTGAACAGGACCTTTACAAGAAGCAGGATATATTCTGGAGAACAGATTCCGTTGTATCGCTAGTTTACAGTTTGACTGCAATATTTGCACCTTTTGGTCCGGCATATCTATTTTCGGCAGAAGGCACTAATCTGTCTGATTGAATACCAGGATTCCAGTAATAGAACTGAACTGGCTGCAGAACTGAACCCATTTCACTATATTAAAATCAATACATCCATCCCAAAACCTAATTGCAGTTTTTCAACAGTCCAAGTGTAACCAATCATCAAAAGTTTATTTTATTCGAATTCTCTGTACATGAATTCAGCACCAAATGTTAAGGAATAAAGACAGCTTTCAGCAGCATGCAGGATAGGTTCTATTTCATTGCAAATAGACTAAACAAATTTAATCTGGCCCAGGTTTTGAGCCTATTCTCCCTTGATTGGAGACTGGTATTCAAACTGCCCATCACCTTGGTAGGATATATGTATGCACTACATATATATGTACTATATATATATATATATATATATATATATATATATATATATATATATATATATATATATATATATATATATTGCTTACATATGAATGCATTGTACTGTGTTTTGCACTTAACAGACCAGTGCATCCAATTAAAGAACATATAAAAAAGGGTCTACTTCCTATAGAGGCATAATCTTGCTGTTTCATGAATAGGAACACAGGGAAGTTTGGGTTGTGATCCATACCACGCCGCTTCCTCTTTGGTATTACATATTATAATAATGATCTCCTCCATGCTTCTCTAAAAACAACACTCAGAGAAACTTACAGGAGGTCCCGGTGGACCTTGCAATCCAACAGGTCCTTGGGGTCCTGGAGGTCCCTGAAAAGACATAGAAAATATTATTATAAATGAAATAGAACAAACTTCAGCAATATGCAGCATTTGGTTACTATTACAAAAAAGAATTGTTCAATGTTTTAAAATAAGATAGAGCTTCAGCAAGTTTCTAAACCTCAAAAGATTCCTAAATGCTTGAACATTTAAAAAAGGAACAATGACTATTTACAATCTGTACATTTACTAGAAGCAAAGGTAAAAATGTCTCAATTTGATAGAATATTAGCATAATTAAACCCCTTTCTTTCTTTCTTTTCTTCTCTTCTTCTTTCTTTCTTCTTTTTGCTAATCCAGTTATGCCTTTCAGTGTCAGGTTATGAACAGATCTCTGGAACGAGCCCGTCTTTGTGCCTTATGCACAGTAGCATACTGCCTCAGATATTTCTGTAAGTCACCTTTTCCATGGTCTGCCTTTGAATCCATTGTATCTAAATAGCATTGCTTGTTGGGGGGTGCTGTCTGGTGGTAGTCTTGCTATATGGCCAAACCATTTTAGTTGCTGTCTTTTAATGTAGTCTAATATTGGTGTTGTTCGCACCAGTCTCTTGATGTCATCGATTCTCATTAAACTGTAGAACTAAAAGAGCAGGCATACAAAAGGCTGATTAACCATTTACAGTCTGGCCTAAATTTACTCAATTTGTGTCTTCACAGTCCGGCCTAAGTCATAAAATTTGTGTCTTAACCCTTCACAGTCTGGCCTAAGTCATAAGATTTGTGTCTTAACCCTTCACAGTCTGCCAAGTCATAAAATTTGTGTCTTAAGAAACTAATCTAATCAACTAGGCTAGACTGTAAAGCTTAAAAGGTAAGAGCAGTTTCATGATAAACAATGTCATCATTAGGATGAGTGTTAGAGACTTGACTCTTAAGGATTTTTTTCATTTTTATAGGTAGGCTGATCAACTTTCTGCTTTCACATCCCGACTGTATGACAGGTAACAATTACCATGCCTGAGCATGCTTTAACAAAGATGCAAACCCAGTTCCTTAGATGTGATTTGCAAAAAATCTAACAGGTATATTAAACAGACTCAAATTAGATAGATGAGATTTTTTTAAACAAAATAAAAAGCATTAAATATTGAGACTAAAGTTGGTTAATAACTAAGTTAGTTATTAGTACATACCTGTGCACCATATTCTCCTTTCTGACCTCGTTCTCCAGGTGGGCCACTGTCACCCTATATTTAAAAAAAAAATATTAACATAAATTAGAAATTATGCTTGCTGCCATAACAAGTCAAACTCACAATTAAAATTAGTCTGAGAACAACATTTTATTGCAAAATTAATATAATTTTCAAAATATTATGACAGTATTACAACAAATTATAACGATTTATGAGTTTAAATATTATGAAGAAAAAAATTACAGTAGAATTCATGAACATGTGTCATTTGTTGTTGTTCTAATCTACTCTTGCTGATTTGTCAACTCTTATTGATGTTGATGTTTGAAGTTACTCTTACTGAGTTAAGTTAACTATTGATGTTGATGTTTGAAGTTAGCTGAGTTGAGTTAACTTTTGATGATGTTTGAAGCTACTTTCACTGAGTTGACTTAACTCCTGATGATGTTTGAAGCTACTTTCACTGAGTTGACTCAACTCCTGATGATGTTTGAAGCTACTTTCACTGAGTTGACTCAACTCCTGATGATGTTTGAAGCTACTTTCACTGAGTTGACTCAACTCCTGATGATGTTTGAAGCTACTTTCACTGAGTTGACTCAACTCCTGATGATGTTTGAAGCTACTTTCACTGAGTTGACTTAACTCCTGATGATGTTTGAAGCTACTTTCACTGAGTTGACTCAACTCCTGATGATGTTTGAAGCTACTTTCACTGAGTTGACTCAACTCCTGATGATGTTTGAAGCTACTTTCACTGAGTTGACTCAACTCCTGATGATGTTTGAAGCTACTTTCACTGAGTTGACTCAACTCCTGATGATGTTTGAAGCTACTTTCACTGAGTTGACTCAACTCCTGATGATGTTTGAAGCTACTTTCACTGAGTTGACTCAACTCCTGATGATGTTTGAAGCTACTTTCACTGAGTTGACTCAACTCCTGATGATGTCTGAAGCTACTTTCACTGAGTTGACTCAACTCCTGATGATGTTTGAAGCTACTTTCACTGAGTTGACTCAACTCCTGATGATGTTTGAAGCTACTTTCACTGAGTTGACTCAACTCCTGATGATGTTTGAAGCTACTTTCACTGAGTTGACTTAACTCCTGATGATGTTTGAAGCTACTTTCACTGAGTTGACTCAACTCCTGATGATGTTTGAAGCTACTTTCACTGAGTTGACTCAACTCCTGATGATGTTTGAAGCTACTTTCACTGAGTTGACTCAACTCCTGATGATGTTTGAAGCTACTTTCACTGAGTTGACTTAACTCCTGATGATGTTTGAAGCTACTTTCACTGAGTTGACTCAACTCCTGATGATGTTTGAAGCTACTTTCACTGAGTTGACTCAACTCCTGATGATGTTTGAAGCTACTTTCACTGAGTTGACTCAACTCCTGATGATGTTTGAAGCTACTTTCACTGAGTTGACTCAACTCCTGATGATGTTTGAAGCTACTTTCACTGAGTTGACTCAACTCCTGATGATGTTTGAAGCTACTTTCACTGAGTTGACTCAACTCCTGATGATGTTTGAAGCTACTTTCACTGAGTTGACTTAACTCCTGATGATGTTTGAAGCTACTTTCACTGAGTTGACTCAACTCCTGATGATGTTTGAAGCTACTTTCACTGAGTTGACTTAACTCCTGATGATGTTTCTTTGGTAGCAGGATACATTAGTTCTTCTTACATCCAGGTATGTACTTGCAAAGGTAAACCAGAGTTCTCTTGGCTATAGCACAATGGGAGGCTCCTCAGTAAGATCACCACTATGGGGATTACAGTGTCAATCCCCAGACAGTCTATTTCCAAGACCATGCATAAGAACATGATGTGGGATCTTGATCAGTATTTTTCACCTGATCTTAATTATTCTTCACATCCAACATGGGAACATTAACATACTATCCACCTCAAATGTCCATAGTTTGAGTGTTTCAGTATGTAAGAGCTTTGAAATCAAATAAGATTAAAGTGAACTAGGACAAAAAAGAGGATAGAACAGAGGTGTGTACAGCCCAGGAACTTTCAGTGTCCACGTACTGAGAGAGAGCGAGCACCTGAGGGTATGCCTGAAGTGTAGTGAAGTCATTTCTTAGGAGATGAACAGAACAGAAAAGCACCTAAGATGTCATTGTTTTGTCAGCTATCTTATGATGTCATCTCAGATCTCTTCCACGGTCTTCCTTAGTTTATTCATCACTCAAACTTTACCATCCGTAAGTTGGAATTGCGGACATTCATTCTGCATGTGCTGGTTCCTGAGAGTAAGACTGATTATGTATCTCTCAAGAGAAGAGTGGGTCACTCACAGTTTGTTACCCATTGCTTTTGTAAGCGTCCATGTTTTCCCAGCATAGCACATTGCAGCATCATTATGTATCCACTTAATTATTCCTGTCATTTCTGTAATATTTGCTCATTTAATTTTTAGCTGCCCATAGACTGAGCATCATTCAAGTGGTACCTAGGCTGAAAACAAAAGGACCCCTGCAACTTTCCAAGAATGTCATAGAAGGTGACTAAAGAGTGCTGTGCATGGGGCCAGCAATCAAATCATATAAAACCATTACATAGAAACCACAACAGCATATGCACCCATAAAGAAGTCTTCTGTAGGAGTGAGTAAATGCTTCACTTTGAGCAAAAAAGTGAACCAATCAAGCATTCAATCAATCAGTTAATTGTATTAATAGCACTCTTAATTAAAACAGTTCAAGTTAAAAATCTACTCAAATTATTTTAGTAACCTGCAGGAAGTTTACAATACCTACTATGGATAGTCAAAGCCTTCTGCTACCTGGCAACAGACATTAACATGCCTGTTTGAATACCAGAATTCCAAGTATTCATAAAATACATTTTTGGTGTTGCAAGCATTAGTAATTATTTTCAGTGTCATTATTTTTGAGTAGTATTCAATTACATTGTGTTACAGAAGACAAATGATCAGAATTAATTGTTTCCTAAATGGCTTAGCGCGTACAAGCGGTGCTCAATTACACTGTTACAGAGAAGATATACTATCTGCTTTTGTACTATTTATCAAGGCTGGCTTATTACTTTTCATGCTGGACAGTTGCTTAATTGTTCATGGTCACTGCATCCTATTATTGTGCTACTCTGCAGGACCAGGACTTACTTAATAAATAAAAATGCTTCTGCTGGGAATTTGTTTGATTGAAAGTTTGTCTTTGTGGATTCTACGGATATGAAGGCATGCTCCTTTTCATCTCAGATTGCTGCCATTTTGGCGATATCAGGATTTATTGGCCAGTGTATGAATGTATGTGTGTATTTGTTGGTAATGTGGACGTATTTGCCAGTACATTGATGTGTGTGTATGTATTTGTTGGTAATGTGGACGTATTTGCCAGTACATTGATGTGTGTGTGTGTATTTGTTTGTAATGTGGACGTATTTGCCAGTACATTGATGTGTGTGTGTGTATCTGTTTGTAATCTGTTTGATTGTGGTAGTTTTGCAGTACACTACTTTTGCCAATCCTTGCTGTACATAAAGAAGTGGTCTTACCAATAAAAATCTCAGACATGCCCAGTCAAACTGTGCACGACATGATTTCAAACCCAGCATGTTGGGATTGCAAACCAAGCTTAAGCTCAATTCACACCCCTTATGTAGCCCCAGTCATACGTGTGAACCAATTTCCAATTGATTAAATTGACAATAGATGTAAAATAGCAAATAGCACAGTAGTTTAAGTTAGTGAAACAACAGCAACACCTTAATGTAACCAAAATACACTTTTTCTTGCTCTATTTAAACTCCAGACATAGTAAAGTTAACCTCCTTTAGGAAGCCTGTGCCATAACAGCAGTGTGTACTCTTCAGTGGTAGTTGCCGTACCAATTTGTTTTAGACAATGAGATAGCTAGTCCCATGCACACTTCCCTTTAGTCATCTTGTATGACATGCATGAACTTACAATAGGCTTATTCTTTCATCTCCAGTAATCCAGTAAGGAGTCCAGAGATCCACTTAGGGATTTTTTTTTTTTTTTCCCCCGCCTTATTTATCTATTCCCCGAGCCGGTTTGCGTTACACTGTGGTTTTTTTAAATTTTTCGCCTGTCGGCCCAGTGCATCCGACTTCAGCATGCATTTTATGTAAGGGTCTGCTTCCTCCTGTATTTTCTAAGGGTTTGCTTCCCCGGGGTAACGGCCGGTGCTGTGATGGGGATCGAACCCAGCACCTTCGGTTGTGAGTCGTGTCACTTAACCACTAGCCCACGCCGTCCCCTCACTTGGGGATCTAAAATACACCATCTACTGTTAAATAGGATGTCCACAGTAAACAAATAATACTAAGAGAATCAATGATGATGGAAATACTGCCTCTGACTACACTTGAATGATGTACTTACCTTGTCTCCATTCACACCAGGTGGTCCCACTGGGCCTGAAGGTCCTCTGTAGCCCTACAGATGACAGAATCAACAATAAAACACATTTACCTAGAACTCAGATGCAACATTTCCTTAAAATATAAAATATAGTGGACATTAATGTTTTAAAAAGAGAAAGAAATTGGAAGTATTATGAGAAGGCTCATTTACCAGTAAATAGAAATGATACTATTTAAAAGTAGCAAGAATATGCAGTGAGTCCCAGTAATAAGTAAACTCTAGTCTAAACATAGTTAGGTCAGCTACAGGTGTCAAGAGATTACCTTCGGTGTTTTATAAGTAAAGTACATTTATGTTTGACTGAAACTGATTATGATCTCACTATATTTCTGGCTTAAAGAGCTGGCCAGCATGCCCACTTTAAAAAAAAGCTAATTTGGGAGATGCACCAGATTGAATTCTCTTGGGTTTCAATTTGCTATTATCTAATTAATTTTCATTTGCATGTTTGTTTCGAGTTTATGGGGGTGATTTGATTGGCTGATTAAACCCTGTTGTATTTGTGTTAATCTCACTTATGATGTGAGAAATCCAGTGCTTCAGGGTTCAAATCTTGGATGAGCCCTTTATTTTTTCCCTTTTCATCTTATTTAAAATCTGATAAATCATCATGTAGCATGTCCTTTGTAGAACGTCACTCCCATCACAGTCTGTCTGAAAGAAACTCGTTCCCTTGCCAAAACTCCAGCTTCCACCACTGTCATACTCAGGCACTCCTGGATATCTTGGTGCCATCGTCTTCTTGGTCTACCCCTACCTCTTTTGCCTGGCACCATACCTTCCATCACCGTCCTCTCAAGACCGTTGTGTCTCTTGATGTGACCAAAGTATTTGCATTTTCTAGCCAAAATGAAATTGATAAACCAGTTCTCCTCTATGCTCAACTCTTGCCGAATTTTGTCTGATAAATACATTCCATTTTATTATGGTGTCACTACATAAATAGTTGAGATCGGGGAAACAGTTGCACTTTATTTTTTTTCAGGTGTAAAGGCCAACAAATTTGTAAAGTGAGTTTATATTTTGTAATAAATAAAGCAAGGTATTTTTTGCATGAAAAAAAACATTAATTTCTGTCTGCCTGCATAGTCAAAACAAACGGACACTAAATACTTCCTTTATGTTATTTATTAATCGACATAGTGTTCTAGGGGATTGACCCTTGCCTAGGGTGCGAGAGGTCCGTGGTTCAATTCTTAGATAAGCGCTATGATTTATTTTCTTATTCTCATTTGTTGTTTCAAATCTGATTTAAACTTTTATTACACATTTAATTTGATTTTGACCTCATTTTAGGATCATCTCAACAAAAAAAACAACAAAAAACTCAGATAATAGATCAAACGCAAAATGCATTCTTCTGGTGAAAGAAGGAGAGGTCGGTTGAAAAAGGAATACATTTTAGGGGGGGAAAGAGGATGCACAGATTGATAAAGGGGGGAGGGAAAAGGGGGGATTGTTGGGAAGTGAGTGCAGTACATGAATGAGTGTGAGAAGGGAGAGTTTTTAATTGTTCATATTCTGTTGTTTCTTTAATATTGAACATTTCGACTGATAAACAGATGTACTGCTTGTATCTGCTGGTATTTATATTATGTTTATTTTTTAAAATTGGTATAGCAATTGTAAGAAAAAAAACTATACATTTTATTGCATTATACAATTACTTGTATCTAAATAATTAATACATTTTCACTTAGTGATTATTAGTCAATTTCAATTCATCATGATTTAATTAATGAGCCAATAAAATAGTTGCACAAACATTATGTTATCAATGTCTAAGCAATATATTTGTTAAAGAACAAGACTAATATCAGCAGTTGTAACATTTTTATACAACAGCTAAATAGACATAAACAGAGCAAGTAAAAAAAGAGAAGATCAGAAACAAAATTCGGACAGCACAGATAAAGAAGTTTGCTAACAAACAATGAATAACTTGCAATGATGAATCTATCCACCACACAGCAACATGGATACATACCATCAGGATGAAAGAGATAATAGTTAGAGAAAAGTGCAGAAGATGGTGGATCAGATGGTGGCCTACAGTGTCTAGAAAAGAGAAGAATTTGAGGTGACTTAATACAGGTTTATAAGATAATCAAAGGAAAGGATCAATTATACTATAACGTTTTTCAAAATACAACCACCTACGAGAAGAGGCACAGATATAAAGTAACTAAAGAGAGGTCCAGATTTGATATTATATATTTTATTTGTAGTCAGAGAGTAGTGAATGCTTGGAATGCATTGCCCCAGGAGGTAGTGGAGGCAGGGACAGTTAATGCATTTAAGGATAGATTGGATGCGCATTGCTTTTAGCGCAGGGAAATGCAAATGTAACTATTTGTATACAAACTCTGATGAGTCTTCTAAGCCAGTATAAAAACGTTAAGTTACGATTAAGGTAGTGACAGACATAAAAATGAAATACAACATGACAGCACACTGGGTTGTAACACATACATGGATAACAAACTGAATATAGACCTTACCTGTGATGCTTCATGGAGTAAGCAACAGACAAATAACAAGATAAATTAGTGAAGAAGATGAGCAATATATTAAAAAGTAAAGAGATGGATTGTCCAATATATGTGAATCTATATTGTAAAAAAGATACCCTCTTCATTCAAGCAAATAAGAAAATTATTCTGCAGTTCATAATTTTAACAACCTCAAAATTATTTGTCTACCATCTTGCACCACACAATGCATCAAATCATTTTATTTCCAAAGTGTGAGAAACTGAACAATTAATTTCCTAAAAATATTTAAAAGGAAACTGACTAAATAAAAATTGGACATAGTTTATAAACAATTGAAAAAAGGAAATCTTACTCTCTGTCCGTCTCCACCGATTGGACCAGCCTGTCCGATTGGGCCTTCAGGACCCTGAGAAAATAAATGTAACAATAATGTATGTAGGATCATAATATGTATGCATTTTGACGGGACAGTTCTACATGTCATCATCATCCTGTATCATGTCCTTTGCAGAACAACGCTCTCATCGCAGTCGTTCTATTTATCTTTGATGCTTGTGTCTATCTTCTCTATGATTTACCTTTGTCTCAATTTCCAGATGCGATACCATCCAATATAATTTTTTCTAAGCTGTTATGACATTTAGTAAGATCCCCATGTCACGCCATGTGGCGCATATGAAATATGGTGTTAGGCCCATATTATTTTGTAACCTACGACACATAGTGGATGATGTGGTCAGCATCACGACGGCCGCTTTTATTTCTCAGATTTTTCTGGTAACTAATTTCTGTAGCTGGGTCATTTGATGACATTTGATGAGGCAAAAATATTTTAGTTTCCTTTATGTAATGCTGTTTACAAGTCAACTTTGTTTTTTATCCAGCTATATCCAGGAGACAGATGTTGTCCAGTTTCAGACAATTAATGCTTCATTTACGAGGATAAAGATCATATGACTGCACTTTTCACTGTATATGAAAGTTTTAATATGAAGATCAACATGTCCAAAATGGAAGCTATGCATATTAGTAGGTGCCCTGGTTCACTTGATATTACTGTCACAATGTCTCAATAAAGCAGGTCTATGAGTTCCATTAGCTAGGCAGCAGTTTTAAAGATGATGGATGGTTTTATAGAGAAATCGTGACCAGTATATTTGTTACCAGTGTCAGATATGGTACTTATCCGAGGCTCAAGAGCAGAAGATTTCTACATGTGGATTTAATGTCTCCAGAATTTCTTTGTTGTAACTTTTGTTATCCAGAACTCTGGAGTTTATAATTTAATATTAAACTGCTGAACATGTAATACAAAACTGTCACCTATATGGCCAATTAAAGAAGATACACTGGCTCATTAATTGAATAAAAGTAAAGTAAAGTAACCCATAGCATTACTGTCGTAGGGGTGTGAGGTGTTAGCGATCTCACATTTCACAGGCTTGGCTATATGAGGGCGGTAGCCATCTTCTCTCCCTCGCCGCTTTTACTTCCAGGACTGAACTGGTACCCATTTAAGGCTGGGTCGACCCAGGAGCCATTGCGGTCTGAGAAAACATTACCGCCTCAACTGGGGAATGAACCCAGGACCACTCAGATGCAAAGCCAGCGCACTAACCACTGTGCTACTAAACTGAAAATTGTACAGACTTAATTAGGAGCTGCTAACAATGATCAAGTACATCACTGGAGCGCGTCTCTTGGTGTAAACATCAAAGATGCAACCACAAGAAAAAGGGTAGTTAACTGTTCTCAAATTATATTGGTACTTGTTGCAAGTCCATTCATGTTATTACAAATATTTCTTTCTCACTAATATGAAGGTCATAACACAATCTAAAATCAGTACTCTGTGAACTATGCCAGCAGTCCAAACCCAGAAGAGTTGTAGTACAGTGGGTCCCATCCCACTGTAATATTCAAGGCAATGAGGAGGAAGACAGACTAGTGACAGAAAGTGGAAGGTTACCACAACCAGATTCTAATGTGACCTACGAAGAGTCCAAAAGATTTATTAGAGCCAGATACATGGAAAAATGGGAAACAGAGTGTACTGGCTACATATCAAATTATGCTTATTAGCAGATTAGATATTAGGAAATATTTTTTTAGTCAGAGGGTGGTGTCTGCTTGGAATGCATTGCCAGGGGAGGTAGTGGAGGCGGGGACAGTTAATGCATTTAAGAATAAGCTGGATGCGCATAGCTTTTAGAGCAAGGTGATGTAAATGTAACTGGTTGTATACAGACTCTGCAGGGTCTTCTAAGCCAGTATAAAGACGTTAAGTTAAGTTAAGTTAAGTTAAGTTGAACAGAAGAGAGCAGGAATTGGTTTTCAAACTCCACACAGGCGATAACAGACTGAGTACCATCTATTAAATAAACTGAAGATAGGTGCTACTGATGAATGCACCCATGGTACTGGCAAAATGACCCCTGAACACCTGCTGTAAAATCATCTGAAATAAAAGGAGCATACAAAGCATAAGCAGCCATCCCCAGTACCAACAATAGATAAGCTCTATGGCAGTGTTAACAGTCTCAGGATGAGCGCTGCTTTCTTGGAACAAATTCAAGTTGACGTCTCACAGAAGGCGAAGTAGTAGAAGAAGAAAAGAACACAACCTTCCTAGTGACAATGATATTATATCTCAAAACAAAAACACAAGCTTGTATAGCCATTTGTGTGAATGTGCATTTGATCAGACTGTCACCAGATGAGGAAGAAACTTTAAAGAATATCAGTATCAAAATTCAACTGGGTTGCTCTCTCTCTCGGACACATTCCCTATGACAGGGTTATATTCTTGCTCCAATCATTTCTGTCAGGCCATTGACTGACTTGTTGATTGCCTCATCGTGCATCAAGAGGGTATCGCTATTAACCAGACAGCCATCACTGATCTCGCTTATGCGGACATTGTCCTGTTCGGCACAAACAACTCTGCGCTGCAGCACGCTCTAGAAATCCTTAACAGTGAAATAGTCTATATCCTGGGTCAAAACAAAAGTTCAGAACCTCATTTCCAACACAAAATCCCAGGCTATTCATACTCAGGTCATACGGCGGAGGGCACTAAAGAATTCACCTACCTCTGCAGCATGATTGAATGGCCAAGATGGCACCCTAGTGGCTGAGGGTCTGATTTGCTCTGATGTTAGTCCATCAGTACTGTTGCCAGACTTACGAATTTGATTGAAATTCTGTTTGGATCAATTCTGCTTGTATCCACGGGACTGTGTTGTAGTTTTACCATTGGATTGGTTTTTAGTTTTGTGGTGTTTTCCCGTTGAGTATTCTGACAAGGTACCTCATCAATGATTGTTTTTAAAGTTGAAATCATATGGAATAGGTGGTGAAGTTGCCAATTGGACAGAAAATTGGTTGATGGGCAGAAGGCAGAGAGTGGGCATAAATAGGGAGTACTCTGACTGGTGTGATGTAATAAGTGGTGTGCCCCAGGGATCGGTATTGGGATAAATTTTGTTCTTAATATATATAAATAATCTGGACATTGATATCAGATCCATGATTGCAAAGTTCGCGGATGACACAAAATTATGTGGTAGGTCTCTTCTCCGGAAAAGGTGGATTTATTGAGATCGGATTTAGATACGATTCAAAAATGGTCTGAGAGCTGGTAGATGGAGTTTAATGTAGAAAAATGTACAGTCTCCACATGGAAAGATCCAATAATTAATATAATTGCGGGATAGGAGAGAACAATATTAGGACAATAAAAAAAGAAAGAGACCTAGGAGTTATAATAGATCATACAAGAAAGGTGTGGGAGCAAGTCCAGGTGGCAGTGAAAAAGGCTAATGCCATGTTGGGCATAATAAAAAGAAACATTTCACATAAGAGCAAGGAAGTAGTAGTCATGTTATATAAATCATTAGGGAGACCTAAATTAGAGTTTAGTCAGGTGTTGAGTCCATATAATAGAGTGCATATAAACATGCTGGAAAGGGTATAAAGAAGAGCTACAAAAATGATCACATAGTTTCCGAATCATAGTTATGAGAAAAGACTAAAAAATACTGGTCTTCAATGTCTCGAACAAAGCAGAACTCGAGGTGACATAATTCAAGTGTAAAAATTAATAAATGGAAATGATAAATTACACTATACTTAGTTTTTCAAAGTATGACAGGCTACAAGAAAAAGAGGGCACAGCTACAAATATAGGTCTTGATTAGATATTAGGAAGTATATCTTTTAGTCAGAAAGTGGTGAATTCTTGGAATGCATTGCCGCTGGATGTAGTGGAAGCAGAGTCAGTTAATACATTCAAAAATAGATTGGATGCTCACAGTATTTTTGGTATCCGTGGAGTGAAATAAACTGGTTGTAAACAGACTCCGTAGAGCCTTTTAAATCAGTATAATGAAGTTAAGTTAAGTAAGATAGATCCAGCAGTCCCGATATGTCAAAGCGGATCAGACTAGCTGTATCTGCTATTATTGAATTCTGAGATGTATGGAGTAACAGCAAAATTTCCCATAAAACAAAAATCCACATTGACCTGTCTTGCGAAATTACAGTCCTACTTTACAGCTCTGAAACTAGGATATTACTCAAACATAACATATCAATACTAGAGGCCTTCGCCATGCGCAACCAGCACAGTATAGCTTCAGCAAATAGCAGCCCTTCGCTTTGCTTTAGATGTGGCTTGGAAACCGAGCTGCAGCAGTGGGTCATAGATGTGATCAATCGACACAACAGGGCACAGACGCATAAGTGAATTTATTAAAATTATTAATAACAAACAACACTGCCACAAATAAAATGAATATAGACCTGATTTCCTTTCTCTCCACGCTTTCCTTCATTTCCTTGTGGACCTGGAGGACCCTGGAGAATTGAGAAAAAGAAATAAATAAAGTAGGATTGACCTAGACAAAGATAACTAAATACTCAATATTTTTGTCAATCACACGAGTGTACTAGATATAAGTGAGTTTTGAGAATAGGAAAGATTAATATATAGAAGTGTTATATGAAGGTTATACTGATACTGGTGCTGCGTGTTTAATGTTGTATTTTACAGAATGTCTTCCATTGAATGTCTTTATTACCTTTGCTTACTGTCTGTGCTTGTCTGCACTACTTTAAATACAGATAATTTGTTCACGAACAAATATATATTTTACTGTTAGATGAACTGTAAGATGATTGGGATGAATATAACATTATATTATTATATATACACTTACTGAATAAATTAAGGAAAAAGTTGTGAACTTGAGAGATGATGAAAGTTGGCAATGACATACGCAACAGACAAAAGTAGGCAATGACATCAATAACAGGCAAAAGTTAACAATGACATAAATAACAGACAAACATAGGCAATGACATAAGCAACACACAAAAGTAGGCAATGACATAATTAAGCAACAGGCAAAAGTTAACAATGACATAAATAACAGACAAACATAGGCAATGACATAAGCAACACACAAATGTAGGCAATGACATAAGCAACACACAAAAGTAGGCAATGACATAAGCAACACACAAAAGTAGACAATGACTTAAACAAGCAACAGACGAAAGTAGATAATGACATAAATAACAAACAGGAACAAAAAAAACTTACTGAATTACCAACAGCTCCAGGCGGACCACTAGGACCTGGGCTACCTTTATCTCCCTGCATGAATTATTGAGGAAGTAAAGAAAACACCATTAATAAAGCATATAATGATGACATTTACAAAACAAGCTTTCTAGAAATTAGAAAATATTATTATTTCAACAATTCAAGGGGCAAGAAATTGTAAATTAGAAACATTTTAAAATCTGATTTATGTTTTTTATTTTACTTACCAGTGACCCAACAGGTCCCTGTGGGCCTGGCTCTCCCTGCGCACCTTCTTTGCCCTGCAATAAGAAGTGTATATATGTCAGGTTATAATTTTAAATGGCAAAAATATATACGAAATACGGAGGAGGCGATGTCAATGTCATTACCAGACAAGCTCTGTTCTGGAATCCACAGGGCAAGAGAAGAGGAAGACCAAGACACTCATGGAAGAGGGAACTGGAAGTAAATATAAACAGGCAGCAAACATGACATGGACAGAATTGGTTCAGATGGCTCATGACAGGAAGACTTGGCGAGTATTTGTTGAGGACCTATGCTTCACATGGAGCTGACAGGTTTTTGATTGATTGATTGAAGAATATATCAGCTTTTTTTCAAAACATGTGTAAATACTTCTTTTATTTGTGAAAAATCTAAGAAAATTAAATTGAATATCATAACTTTTAGAATTGAGAAACACCTACATTTTAACTTAACATCTTTATACTAGTTTAGAAGACTCTGCAAAGTCTGTATACAACCAATTTCTTTGAGGGTGGTTAACCGATGTGCGAGTCCATCTTAATAGACTCAAACGCTAATTACAAGCCATAACAAAATAAACAAACAACTTAGTTTAAGACCATGATAACTTTTAAAATTGAGAAACAATTACATTTTAGGTCATGAAAAATTATCAAATAATTATATGAAAGGACTTTCCCTGGACTTGCTATGAAGGTGTATATAATAATGATAACAAAATATGGTTTTTATAAAATATTTTTGCGACTGATTAGAGCAGTGGTAAAGCACTTGCTCTTCATGGCAAAGTGCGAGGTTCAACTCCAACTAATGACAGCTCCAGTTAACTCAGCTATAAATGGGTACCTGACATGGTTAGGGAAGGAAAAGGCAGCGAGGAAGGGAATTGGTCACCCCACCTCACAAGCTGAGGTTTAGTATACTGAAGTCTCTAATATTTCATTCCTGACCAGCGGTTAAGTCTTCTAAAGGACTCGCTTTACCTTTTTTATAAAACAACTAACAATTCTAACAAAGCTGACATGAAAGAACTAAATTAAGAATTCCACAATTACTTGGCTTAAAGTGACAGAATTTGTTTTTATTTTTGCGTTCGCCTTATTTCTCTAATCCCCAAGGCGGTGTGCGTTGCACTGTGGTTTTTATTTTACGCCTGTAGGCCCAGTGCATCTGACTTCAGCATGCATTTTTATGTAAGGGTCTGCTTCCTCCTGCATTTTCTAAGGGTTTGCTTCCCCGGGGTAACGGTCGGTGCTGTGATGGGGATCGAACCCAGCACCTTCTGGTTGTGAGCCATGTCACTTAACCACTAGACAAAGCCGTCCCCTGACAGAATTTAAAATTAGGAAACAATGTCATTCCAGGGAAAAGTTCTTGAGTTCTTGCAAAACTAAAAAAAAATGACATTAAATGTCATGGTTTTTTCAAAATTATGAAAGAATGAAATGTCAGGTCATAATAATTTTATAAATAAAGAAACAATGAGATTTTGGGCCCATCTGCTGTCAACAGAAAAGGGACATCCTATTGGCCCTAAAAGTTGAAGTGCTCATGTGAATGTCCATCAAAGAGATGGACAGATGGCCTAAGTAAAGCCCTTGGTCCAACATGGTACTCCAGGAAAGAAGACAGTTTTGACTTTACACAACATTTGGCTACATGCCATCAGGCCCTTCCATTGTCTGGTTGAATACCAAAATTACTGATCACAGACAGAATAACATTTCATATAATAAAATTTAAAAAAAAAACAATGACATTTCAGGTCTCCAAATTTTAAAAAGAATTAAGAAACATTGACATTTCAGGTCTCCAAAATTGTTAAAAAGTTTAGAAATATTGACATTTCAAGTCATAAGTTTTGTAAAATTAGTAAAAATAAACATTATCACTAAAATATTGTTATACCCAAACTGACTGACATGTTTATACATCAAGAGAGACAGATAGAAGGTTCTTACCTCTGCACCAGGGTACCCTCTGTCACCAGGGAAACCTGGTGATCCTGAAGGACCTGGTGGGCCTGGATTACCACTTGAGCCTGCAGGTCCCTAAAAAACAACAAAAATGATTATATTTTTGACTACCTCAGTGTTTGAAAGATTTTATGAAGCATATACAAAATTATCTAGTTTCTTCTTTTTTTTCATCATTCACCCTCAATAATCACATGTACTAGCCTCATTGACTTGGTGATCCTTTCCAGACATCTATATGAGTCTTAAAGAGGGGCCAAAGATACAACAGTGAATGAGCTGCATCAGGGTCAGGGACAGAAAACTGACCATGACCCAATTCCACCTCCAAGTGATGGCCATGTAAACAGAAAGCAACCATGCAGTTTTGCTAAAAGATTAGGGATCAAAGATTAGAGATCAAAGATTAGGGAAGGCAAACCTGGTCCCAAAATCGCTGTGCTAGAATCTGATGTGTTGGGCAGCTATCACGGCCTTGCTGTAAACTGCGAGACAACATCACAAACGTCCTTTACAGAACGATTGTCAAAGAAGAAGAAGAAAACAAGAATCCCTAAAATGATTCATTCATAAATGAGAGCACAATTATTTGACATGCCTCAGGTGCTGATGATCAGTTCCTGACACAACCATTTGTCCTGAAAGCATCTCAGCCTTTCAGACGTTTTCTATTTTGCCTCTCAGTTTGTCATGCCACCTCCGACCTTTTGTCTATGCTTTCTATGCATCTCTTCTCTCTTTGATCTTTATCCCTGTCTCGAGTTTTTAAAACCCTTCTTTTTCACTATTTATCCATTTAATTTTGACTCTATTGTGCTACCAAAATGTTGCACAGATTATTGAACAAAATAACATTTACTATTGTGCATGCATAGTAAAATTAATAGGTTTGTTTGTTATCTGGTTATTGACTTTCTATGTGCTGTTTGCACCGAGGGTAGTGTGTGTTAAAACATATTTTCAACAAATTCAAGATAACTTAACTTATTTATACTGGTTTAGAAGGCTCTGTAGAGTCTGTAGACAACCAGTTTCCACCAGATAACAAAACCAAAAATAACCAAGTGCTTAGTCTTGTCTTAGTAAATCTGTACTTCTACAGGCGTGGATGACCCTGTGCAGGTCCTAGCTCTGGCGTGAGCTGTAGTCCAGAGGAGGATTTCTTGCTCAGCGAGCTAGGATCAAGTAGTTTATTACTTCGCTGTGTTGGGACAAGTGTCATGGAGGTTGGTTAATCAATGTGCGAGTCCATCTTAATAGACTCAAACACTAGAGCAAAGTAGACCAGCAGCCTGTTAGACGCCATCTATGTTGCTTTTAATAAACCACCTAACCATGGCCAATGTTATGCCATGTCACACAGTAAGTCACCTCTTACGACATGCTCTCTGTGGGACAGTGGTGCTATTCTTGTGATTGTCATACATAAACAGCCCGGTGAACCACTCGGGACTAAGGAACTACTGCCAAAGGCAACTGTGGTACTGACACAATTACTGCTGAACCTTTTCTGACTAAGTAGCCAAATAGTCAGTGAAAGCCCATACAGCCTTCATCATGGACAAGCTTGTAAGACATAGATAACATCAGGCTTACTACTGTTTCTTTACATATATATTCAAGTTAACACCTGAAAGTGTACAACAAAGAACCAGATGAAGAACAGAAAGTAAATATAAACACTCAAATAGACAATAGTTGTCCATTGCAAGTGAAGATAGTGAGAGTATCAGACTTGCGCTGCTAGATGTCTTCATTTGCTCGCAGATTTGTGTGTGATTCGCCTGATGCTATAACGTACACCTGAATAAATTAGTGGACAAGATTTGTGCTGCATCAGTCCCACTTTCTCGTTCTTTGCTATCTTAATCCGGTGGCACGACGTAGTCAAGACAACAGGAAGTAGCACGGAATATAGATTTGCCTCAGGATTTACTCCTGAAGCCTTTCCTATAATTAGGTGACCCACAAGACAGCAAAGAATTGTGTACATTTATAAAGATGACATTCAGACAATTTTACCATTTTACTTTACTTGAAAATGTTATGAAAACTATAATTTACAATGAAATTGTGTTAAGTGGGCAAAATCATTATTTCTTCTGTAAGAAACGGCATCATTGTATTCCGGGTAGACTCATAGATAAACAGTCCCTCTAAGTAAATGACAAGGAGTGTAGATACTAATGGTATCTGTAGCTTGCTGGATGTAGATTATTGCTCCCTCCTCTCAGGGCTTTGTGTGCCCGCATGCTCCATCCTCTCAGGCATCTGCTATTCCTGCATGCTCCCTCCTCTCAGGGCTTTATCGTACCTGCCTGATCCCACCTCTCAGGCTTCTTTTGTCCGCATCTTATTAGCGCCAGGGAAATTAAGTAGAAGCTGGCAAAGCTAAGCTACAAAGAATTTTTATAGGATAGAAAAGGAATAATACATGAACTACTGTACTGAGACGAGGTGTCCGGCCCATCCTAGTCGTGCTTTTTCTAGCAGTGCTATTCTGCTTGCCACCTCATCGTCTAGGCTGACAGATCTCGACAGCGTGCTGCCCAGATATGTGAATTTGTCTACGGCATTCAACGTCTGCCCGCTGACTGTAGTCTCTGGTTCTCTCGAGGGCTAACATGCCCAGCATCCATGCACTGCTAGATAAAGCACGACTAGGATGGGCCGGACACCTCGTCCGTATGTCAGATGAGCGGCTCCCAAAGAAGCTTCTCTACGGCGAGCTGAGAGAGGGATGGCGCGAGAGAGGGCGCCCTAAGAAACTATTTAAAGACGGTCTGAAGGACTCACTAAAAAGTTGCCAGATAGTCATCGACAACTGGGAATATCTTGCGAAAAACAGATCTGACTGGAGAAGCGCAGTCAAATCGGGTTTGTTGTGAAAGCCCAGAACAGACGCGAGACGCGGAAATCCCGAGCAGCGGGAACACCATCCCCTTCTACAAACCTCGTGTGCCCGATATGTAGCAGATGTTTTCGTGCTCGCATTGGCCTGTTCAGCCACATGCGCACCCACACCCAACAGGGAAATCTGTGACAAGGATGATGTCGGCGGTCCTCATCGACAACGATGGACAGCTATAGAGACTGTACTGAGAAACATGCTGTTAACTATTATATACATGTTAACTTTTTCAGTCTGAAGTACAAATGAATCTTTTCCGTTCCAACGGAGTAAGATTACAACGATTTGTCTCTGTTCCACTGGCATTGCACTCCGTCAGCTCTAGGGTAATCACTTTATTGTATATAAACTCCTGGGTTAATGCCATATAAATGGCTGAACATACTGCTCTCCTGATTTTAGAGAATTCCATCATGTACGATTAGACAAAAACAATGGCCATTTCTTAATTTGTTTTAGATTTTGGAAAGGATTTCTTCTGTTTTTTGTTTGGATTTGAAGATTCACCCATTATTGAGAATGGGGGCGTTAAGTTTCTGCAACAGATTTTTCTGAGTTAGATCTATTTAGTTTCTTTATGTAGATACAATAATTACGTTTATAGTAGAAGTGACAGACATAGCCATTACAGTGAACATTAGTAGTAGTATTAGTATGTTTTTCAGCAAATTCTTTTTTTTTTTCTAACCAAGGGACGCCGCTACCGGTTGAGTCTATTTGTTTGTGCTATTTTTCATCACTATCACTTTCATCTTCTTGTATCTCAGAAACTAACATACACACAATAACAACAATAACACCAACAAGTTCTTTATTAATAAATGTCTTTAGACACACACACACAAATTTTTTAATTAGAGGTTCTCAAAATCAACAACGAGCTGAAAATTATGCAGATTCAAGAAATAGACTTAATTTTGTAATCTGGAAAACAAAAGATTAAGCTGTCATCAGCTACAATCTTTAATTAAAGCAGAATGTATTTCTGTCAATTTACCATTAGTTTTATCAATAAATTGATCTTTGTGCTGGGAGTTGCTCAGTACTACAGGGGATACACTTATCTGAGGCTGTGAGTGGTTCTTTGGGTAGAAAATGTGTCGAAGACACTATTAAATGATTTAAGATTTATTCTGAAGAGTGTGTTGTGTGTACAGGGTGAAATGTCACTTACTGCAGCGCCTGTCTTTCCAGCAGCACCAGGGATACCAGTGTCACCTGGAGGACCCTGCATAGAAATAAAATCAAAGTTGAGTAATGATGATGGTTATGGTAGTAGGAATTATGATGATTATAATGATAGTGGCAATAATGATAGTATTGATGGTTGTAATGATTATTGTATTGATGGTGGTAACGATGATGTTAATGATAGTTATAATGATGGTTGTAATGATTATTGTATTGATGGTGGTAACGATGATGTTAATGATAGTTATAATGATGGTTGTAATGATTATTGTATTGATGGTGGTAACGATGATGTTAATGATAGTTATAATGATGGTTGTAATGATTATTGTATTGATGGTGGTAACGATGATGGTAATGATAGTTATAATAATGGTTGTAATGATTATTGTATTGATGGTGGTAACGATGATGTTAATGATAGTTATAATGATGGTTGTAATGATTATTGTATTGATGGTGGTAACGATGATGGTAATGATAGTTATAATGATTGTTGTAATGATTATTGTATTGATGGTGGTAACGATGATGTTAATGATAGTTATAATGATGGTTGTAATGATTATTGTATTGATGGTGGTAACGATGATGTTAATGATAGTTATAATGATGGTTGTAATGATTATTGTAATGATGGTGGTAACGATGATGTTAATGATAGTTATAATGATGGTTGTAATGATTATTGTAATGATGGTGGTAACGATGATGGTAATGATAGTTATAATGATGGTTGTAATGATTATTGTATTGATGGTGGTAACGATGATGGTAATGATAGTGCAAATTATAGTGATAATGATGATGATAATGGGGAAGGTTATGGTGATGGGGATGGTAATGGGGAAGGTGATGGTAATGGGGAAGGTGATGGTGATGGTAATGGTGATGGTAATGGTGAAGGTGATGGTGATGGTAATGGGGAAGGTGATGGTAATGGGGAAGGTGATGGTAATGGTGATGGTAATGGTAAGGGTGATGGTAATGGTGATGGTAATGGTGAAGGTGATGGTAATGGGGAAGGTGATGGTGATGGTAATGGTGATGGTAATGGTGAAGGTGATGGTAATGGGGAAGGTGATGGTGATGGTAATGGTGATGGTAATGGTGAAGGTGATGGTGATGGTAATGGGGATGGTGATGGTAATGGTGAAGGTGATGGTAATGGGGAAGGTGATGGTGATGGTAATGGTGATGGTAATGGGGAAGGTGATGGTAATGGTGATGGTAATGGTAATGGTGATGGTAATGGTGATGGTGAAGGTGATGGTAATGGTTATGGTGATGGTAATGCTGATGGTAATGCTGATGGTAATGGTGATGATGACTGTATTGGTAGGGTCAATGACATTAAAAAGTAGGTAAATAATATGATAAAGGTTCATGATGCTGTTGTTTAGATAGACAAAACGAAAGTATCACCATCAAAAAATATGTTTTGCTACAAAAAATAGGTAGCCAACAGTTTTTAATCCGCTTGGATTACGCATTCCAATCCAGAAATCTGTTGCTAATTACCAAAATTGTAAAATATACATGTGTAAAATATACATGTGTAAAATATACATGTGTATATTTTAAAAATTGAATGATATTTTCTTAATCTGTCTATTCACAGACCTGTCAGGAAAATTTATTTACAAGTTGGCTTTTTTTCATGTATGGCTTTTCAACCTCAACAAATTTTGGTTTCCCTGAAATATGGCTTTTTATCAGCTGAAGTTGACATGTATGCGTGGTAGCCTATGCAATGAGACATGCAAATGCTAACATTGATTATGAAAATCATCAACATACATAATTCTTACCGTTTGTCCGTTTGACAATTGATCTGTCATAACAGAAACCATTGGTTGGTCTTACTAAAACAAATATGTTTTGTTATTGAAAGAACCAAAATAGAAACTAAATACCACATTTCTTATACAATGGAAATAATATAAGCAGTCCGCGTGGTGTTTCATAATCCAATTTCACTGATAGCTTCCATCGGTGTATGCTATGATATGCACTTATCGGCTTCCATTACAGTGTTAGACCATAGCAATTAGCAAATACAGCATTCTTTAAACTTTATAATGTAAATTTTTGAATGTTTCTTGAAGATAAAATTAGATAATTGTTACTATGGAGGATAAAAATAAAAAATATAATGAAGTATGCTAAAAGCTTTTTTGATTTTTTAAATTTGATTTTGTTTGACATAAAAAAATGTGTGTTATTATTAATGGATTATTGGAAGTAGTGATATAATTAGAAACACATAATAGACTACATTCACAGAATCTTAAGAGTTCTGATGTACTTACAGTGTTACCAGGTGGACCTATCTCTCCAGCAGGACCTGTATCTCCAGCTGGGCCCTGTATTTTACAACAGATAAATGAATGTTAGATGTTCACCTTTATGTAATCAAAATGTTTCCTTACCTTGACTTCATAGCTAGCTACAGACAAGCAAAAACTATTAAAACTGTAGCTAAGAAGGAGATTCTGATATATGGATTTTCTGCCAAAAGCATAAGTTTTAACATTGTCAAATTACAAAATAAAAACATACAAAATAAGTAAATAAAAAATAAAATAATCAAATTTATAATTAGTTGCAAGATGGCCAGGTAAAAAGGAAGTTTTGTTTTTCCTGGCTATGAATTTAGAGCTAAGTTATTGCAAAATTGCAGTGTTACGATGACCTGAAAGAGAAGCAATGAATAATCACATTGCAGCCTGCCATGCATTGTTGTTAGAGGGAACCAAGGAAGATTAGGTTTGAGACTGACTAACCTGTCCTCTTGAAAGTATTTTGAAAATACCTGTACATTCCAAGGTAGAAGTGGAGTGACTAAATAAGTAGTAAAAGTTAAGTACTGCAAAAAAAAAAAGAAGAAGAAAAAGAAGAACAAAAAGAAGAAGAAGAAGATGGCAATACTTTAATTCCTGCCATTGAAAAATAAAGCATTTAAGGTTTTCCAATAGAAACGCTATTCAATAACCAAATATATATATATATATATATCATATCCACATTCTGTATATTAGAACAATTATTTATTTATTTATACTCAATGTAATTTGAACTACACACAAATATGACAGAAATGAACACAAAGTTGTTTAATTTAATAACTACATACATCAGCACATGAAATTGTTTGAACCAAAGAAGAAATTAACAAAATTAATAATATATATATTACATAATATTGAAGCGCTTTTGCAGCAATTTGTGTTCTTGTCTTTATAAGGGACATCATAAGCAGAAGTGATCCACCATAGTTGTTTTTGTTGATTTTTGTTGATTGTGCAAACAAATGTTTTATCTGTGTGGATATCCCCCAGCCACACTCTATAACTAATGCTGCTATTAAATTATAGTAACATTTTTATTAATTATTCTCTCTCATTTTATTATATTCACTATAAAACTGGATAGGTTGCATTTTTTTTAAATAAAAAGAAAGGTAATGCCATAGCTATATTTCAGCAGAGGCTGGATTGAACTTTCATGATGTGATTTAACTAGTTTCTTTCCTATCTGTCTTGCCTTCTCTAAATCTAACTCTAGTCATTTATGAATTTACAGCAGGTGGTCTATATCATGATTGGTAGGTATATCTTGTCAGTATTGTAGTGAGAGGCCAGTTTCCTAATCTACCTGTACTTTTTCATTCTGTACCGATTTCAATCCTCCAAAATTATACACTTATTTCAGCTATATTAGGTGTCAAAAGAGTGGCCTAACATGTTTTATTTTCAATCAAATATAATATGTAAAAAGTAACAAAAGATTAACTTACAGGTGGTCCCATTACACCAACAGGTCCTGGCTGACCAGGGCTGCCAGGAATGCCCTGGAACAGACACAAAAGATAACATTTATTGTACTTAAAATCTGAAAAACATGATATATGTTTTAACAAGCATTTCAAGTATGTACAAGGTAGGAGGTACAAATAAAGATATCAAAATAATAATTCAAAAGGACAGCAGCTTTCATTACATTAGGGCACTTGTGAAAAGTAAAAGAAATAGAATCCAGCACAAAAAATACAAATCTTTAACTGCATTGTAAAGAGAGTTCTACTGTATTCATCTGAAACATAGAGAACAACAAAAGCAGCAATAATAAAAAGGTAGACTTTTATAAGTGAGTGCCAGCACATTGAAGAATTGAAATGGTAAAGGATCACTAATATAGAAATGTTGGAAAGAACCAGACAGATATCAGTGGAGCACGACATGAGACAATCAATAGAACTCACATTAAGGAAACCATCTTATAGCATTACAAGACAATCTTTGTTTTGCATTAAGGAAACCATCTTATAGCATTACAAGACAATCTTTGTTTTGCATTAAGGAAACCATCTTATAGCATTACAAGACAATCTTTGTTTTGCATTAAGGAAACCATCTTATAGCATTACAAGACAATCTTTGTTTTGCATTAAGGAAACCATCTTATAGCATTACAAGACAATCTTTGTTTTGCATTAAGGAAACCATCTTATAGCATTACAAGACAATCTTTGTTTTGCATTAAGGAAACCATCTTATAGCATTACAAGACAATCTTTGTTTTGCATTAAGGAAACCATCTTATAGCATTACAAGACAATCTTTGTTTTGCATTAAGGAAACCATCTTATAGCATTACAAGACAATCTTTGTTTTGCATTAAGGAAACCATCTTATAGCATTACAAGACAATCTTTGTTTTGCATTAAGGAAACCATCTTATAGCATTACAAGACAATCTTTGTTTTGCATTAAGGAAACCATCTTATAGCATTACAAGACAATCTTTGTTTTGCATTAAGGAAACCATCTTATAGCATTACAAGACAATCTTTGTTTTGCATTAAGGAAACCATCTTATAGCATTACAAGACAATCTTTGTTTTGCATTAAGGAAACCATCTTATAGCATTACAAGACAATCTTTGTTTTGCATTAAGGAAACCATCTTATAGCATTACAAGACAATCTTTGTTTTGCATTAAGGAAACCATCTTATAGCATTACAAGACAATCTTTGTTTTGCATTAAGGAAACCATCTTATAGCATTACAAGACAATCTTTGTTTTGCATTAAGGAAACCATCTTATAGCATTACAAGACAATCTTTGTTTTGCATTAAGGAAACCATCTTATAGCATTACAAGACAATCTTTGTTTTGAAATATCTAAGGCAAGAAAAGTAGATGCAGACTAAAACACACATGAAAAAGAGAGCTAAAAACAAAAATAAATGAAACGCGAAAACGGAAGAGTCTGGAACAGATGGCACAGGATAGGACATGCCTGTATTTGTTGAAGATCTGTGCTGCACTGGGAGTTGAATGAATTTGATTGATTTGAAAGTATGTGTAAGATAAATGTCAGAGAGCTACAGTAAAACTGAATGAAAAATATAAATACTTGAAGAAACAATTACGCGACCATTTTGCGTAGTTAAAATAAAACTGGTTCATATTTGGTTCTGTAAGTATTTCTACTTCCTCTTGTTGTCCCTTTTTCACTCTACCAGAATATAGGACCACTCCTACAGTTGGCTTCCTTTTGGCAGTCTGTGCTAAAGCACTTTTTGTGCTGTTGCAGTGGTAGTATCTGTAGTTCTGATTATTGGTCAGCGGAAATGGTACAAGACACGCTTAAGAAATCACTGATCCGGTGCAGTATTAACCATGATGATTAAGAAATAATCGCCACCAATCGCACAGACTGGTACAGCACTATTGCTGATGGTGTTCACAGACATGGGGCATCAAGAATAAATTAGGCTATACAGACCCGATCACTTTGCAAGTCTGCTCATATCAACTCTTCTTCAACCCTGGTGCTAGGGGGTGTTCTATTTTCATTGTAATAAATGTGACAGACAATTCCAAGCTCTGATTGGCTTATTTAGCCATCTTTGAACTCATGTGAAAAGTGAATGTTGACAAAGAGGTCTTCATCAATTACGATGGACAAACAAACAACATCTGTAGTAATTGGTATTACATGATGAGGTTGCTAATCCCATGTACAATTCTCTGTAGTCACCTTTTGCAAAATCCTTGGAGACACATTCTTCCTTCCTCAGCAATCGGCTATCATATCCAAACAAGGGGATCAAGATGCTGAGCAGCGCATGAGCTGCAGTGGTCAGTAACCCATAGCTGACTGCTAGCATCAGGGCCAGCGAACCATAGCTGCCAAGACCCTTCTATACCTCCACACGGTGATCCTGGAAAACAGGCTGCAGCAGAGCAGACTGGCTAAGGAGAAGGGATCAAAGAGGGAATGCTAACCCGGTACTCAAAAAATGCTTGCTGAAGTCGGATGTGTTGGACCAAAAGGTGCAAATATCGCAAACAAGCTGTAAACTACAATACAATGCATTCCGTTCTCTGGACTACATTCTGCTACTTACCCTTTCAGGGTTTGGTAGTGGGAGATTGATAACGAACGAAGAAGAAAAAGAAGAAGATACCCACACAAGGATGTAAGTTATTTACATATACAATATATGTGTGACTGTTGAATGTACACATTTTTAAAAACTTATGTCAGGCTGAAGAAAAAGTTGTATTTCCATCTAGTTGATCCTAAGAAATAAAGAATTCATCACCAGCTGTACTCTTCAAAACATATAATAAAACTTGACTTGAGAGTTCTCTATGGGGCTAGCAACCGTAGCACATAACATATATTGTTATAGAAACAAGCACTGCAAGAAAACATAAAGTGTTTTAACATTGGCTTCCATAACGAGTCAGCTGCAGTGTTTCACTTTGCTCTTTAAGGAACAAAATGGAGACGACGAAATAAGAAGCACTCAGTTTTTGTAAAGAGGAACTTAATTTCTCTGAAGTTTTGATCATTCTAATAAATCAACTCTTGAAGCTCTTTTATTATTCTCTGTTTCTAAGAATCGATGTCACTGTACTCTGGGCATACCCATAGGTGTTCAGTCTCTCTCAGCAAATGGTGTAGGGTCTATATGCTGATGGTCTCTTTAGCTCGCTGGTTGTACACTCCATCCTCTCATGCGCCCTTATCAGCTCGAACTTTGTTTGATGTAAAAACTTTGCAGTCTATGGATTGCTGATTCATCTTTTCTCGGTGTACTCATTCAACAGACGGTCGTTGATTTATTTCAGAATGTCACTCCTATCAATCACAAATGTGCCCAAGCTGGGAGCTTTTTTACCTCTCACTCTAGATGAAAGGCCCTAGCTTTGATTTAGTCACTCCACATCTTCCCCTTTGGGGTGCTAGGGTTTTTTTTGCATATACTTGCAGTCAAGCATGCGAACAAACAGGTGATTGGCCTGTTATGTCTTTGTAAGATGGAGAGGCTGCCTGCTTTTGACCTTTGTAGTTCACTATTGTATAGGAATTTAAATGCCTTTTAGAATTGTGTGTCTGAGCAGCAACTAACAGCCTGTTTTATTTCAATCTTCAACTACCGATATTAATATAAATACCGAAAATACCGATACCGATTGTGTCCATATTGTGTACACTAATATCTGTTCAGACACAATATACTGATCAGACATGTTACTCAGGGTCAGGCAAAGTGTACTGGCCAAGATGCCCACCTAGTATTCCTTGTAGCCCTCCCTGGAAACAGGCTGTTTTCATGGCAGTCTGGATAACAAGGTGGGGGATTGACATAATCCCAGCAGTAGTGAGCAACACTCAGATGAAGCCAAGCATAACATAGATGCAGATATTGCAGCCTCGATGTAAATCACAACACAACAAAATGGCCTTTTCAGGTTAAAGGAAGTAGAAGCAGGAGAAGAATCTACAGAGTAACAAAAGAAAGCTCAAGTTGAAAAATAAAATAAAACAGAAAATTAGCAGAAAGTGACTTTTTACAACTGCCAACCTATTTGGCCGTTATAGGTTTCTTGGTAAGTGTAAAGTACGGTAGGTTGCCATTACTTTCTGTACATGGAGAAGTAATTGTACCAAGAAAAAAACTCATTGTCTGCTAAATTGGGCATAGCAGGATTCATGCCAGGTGCATTGGGATTGTGAAACAGATGTATCACTCCTAGGACACACTGCCTTCTGAGATAAAATAGATAAATAAGATGGAGAGAGCTGCAATGAATAGCTAATGACAGGATCCTTTGGCATGTATTCATTTAAGCATGTGCTCCATAGGAAGCTGAAGGGGGTTTGATAAGAATACTTACCAATACTGACCAAATAAAAAAGCATTTTTACAGAATAGAAGAATACTTACCAATGCTGACCAAAAAAAATGAATTCTTACAAAATAAAAGAATACTTACCAATACTGACAAAATAAAGAAGCATTCTTACAGAATAGAAGAATACTTACCAATACTGACAAAAAAAAAGAATTCTTACAAAATAAAATAATACTTACCAATACTGACAAAAAAAAGAATACTTACAAAATAAAAGAATACTTACCAATACTGACAAAAAAAAGAATTCTTACAGAATAAAAGAATACTCACAGGCTCTCCACGATCACCGGGCTGCCCTGTCTGTCCATCCTGACCAGGAACTCCCTGTGCATAAAAATAAAATAAAAGCAACAATAACTTTGTTCTCAAGTATTTAGGTTACAGTTATAAAGTTCACATCATTATCATCATGTATCCATCTGGTTCCCATTGGAACATAGGGCCTCAACAGATGCCCTCAATCCGTATTATATATGTCTTCTTGAGTTTTGCGCACGAGACCCTGGTTACACTGACTAGCTTTTTGAAGGTTCATGCCAAGTGTTTCTTGACTTAACCACTTCTCTCTTTCTCTGTGGCTTCTACTCCAGTGCATGTCTGATCATACTGCTCATACTGTCTGGTTTCTTTATGAGAGTTTGTCTTATCCATCCCCACTTTGAGGTTGTATTGGCCTCTGCCATGTTCTTTCTCAGAGATCTATGTTTGCCATTGCCTCTGGTCATCTAAATCAAAGTAAACGATGAAGACACTTGTTGATGAATGTCTGCATTCTAGATATGCTACTTGTAGTCCCATGCTATGTTTTTTGCTTTCATTTACATTTCCTTGCTCTAAAAGCTATGCATATTCCAATATATTCTTAAATGCATTAATTGTCCCTGACTCCCCTACTTCCTGTGGCAATGCATTCCAAGCATTCACCACTCTCTGACAAAAAAATATTTCCTAATATCTAATCTGGACCTTTCATTAGTTGATTTGTAGCTATGCTCTCTTGTTCTTGTAGGCCTCAAGAGGATACACTTAACAGCACAATCCTCCCACTTGGTAGGAACAATAAATTTATGCAGCCCGTCTCCCTGCATCACCGTATGGCAATGGCAGTAAGACAAAAGAAGAAGAGAAGTACTTCATTAGTACAAAATATCCAAGCAATGGAAATGAGATGCTTCAGACAGATCCTTGGTGGGAAGGAAGACTAATGTCTGGTCAGGCAAAACATACTGATCAGGCATGTTAGTCAGGGTCAGGAAAAACATACTGATCAGGCATGTTAGTCAGGGTCAGGCAAAACATACTGATCAGGCACGTTAGTCAGGGTCAGGCAAAACATACTGATCAGGCATGTTAGTCAGGGTCAGGCAAAACATACTGATCAGGCATGTTAGTCAGGGTCAGGCAAAACATACTGATCAGGCATGTTAGTCAGGGTCAGGCAAAACATACTGATCAGGCATGTTAGTCAGGGTCAGGCAAAACATACTGATCAGGCATGTTAGTCAAGGTCAGGCAAAACATACTGATCAGGCATGTTAGTCAGGGTCAGGCAAAACATACTGATCAGGCATGTTAGTCAGGGTCAGGCAAAATATACTGGCCAAGACACCCCCTCAACTTCCTCATAGTCCTACCTGTAAACGAGCTGTTTTCATGGCAGACTAGCTAACGAGGTAAAGAATCGATATGATTCCTGCAGTAGAGGAGGCCAAGCATTGAAAAACCGCCTGGAGGATCCAGGTCCACCTTCATCAGAATGCTCAGGATGTGAGAAAAGCTACAACAAACCATCACTTAACACCTTTTTCAGAGTGCACAAAAGAGTAAATCTACTCATTGTGGGTATTCAACAACAACAATGACAGACCCTTGGAGTAGCACCACAATCATATCTCAAATCTGAAAACATGAGCAATACAATCCAACAAGAAGCCAGACCATATAATGACTTAATAGATGTTGATGTCTTTTCTCACATCAACATGTTCTATTGTCTTCTTAACTTAACTTAATGTTTTTATACTGATTTAGAAGACTATGCAAATACGTTTCCTTGCTCTGAAAGCTATGTGCATCCAATCTATTCTTAAATGCATTAATTGTCCCTGCCTCAACTACTTCATGTGGCAATGCATTCTAAGCATTCACCACTATATAACTAAATAAATATTTCCTAATATCTAATTTGGATCTTGCTTTAGTAAATTTGTAGCTGTGCCCTCTTGTTCTTTTAAGTGGTTGAATTTTTGAAAAACTTGGTATAGTCTAATGTCATTTAAGAATCGACTTCACCGCACTCTAGATATACCCATATCTATCTATCTATGTGGCCCATAAGGTAGAAACAAATGATCTCCCGTTGGAACTGTGTGATGCCACTGTTTTTAGAGCTTGTATGGTGCTGAGGCCCATAGTTGAGCCCTCTTGGATGATTGTTCTTCTGAGTGTTTCCTTAGGTCTCCCTCTTTTCCGAACGCCCCCTTGGTGTCCATTTGAGTACTTGCAATGGAAAACGTTTGTTGTTCATTCTAAGGACGTGTTCGATGTATGTCCATCATTTTTCTGGATGATGGTCGACATGTATAGTTGGTTTGTCTCTGTTCTTATCGAGTCATTAGTTATGAACTGATCTCAGCGTATATTCAATAATTTTCTTAAACATTTATTTTCAAAGATATTTAATTTGCCCACACTCCACTACTCAGACACACTAATTACAGGAAACATTTAAAAAAAATAATAAACATAAATATAAGCAAACTTCATTTTCCAAGTTACCACTACCTTCTTGTGCATTTTGATAATATAAACATTAAATCATTGCTAAAGATAGGTTGTTGTTTTTAAATATTAAAAGATCAGTGCTCACACTTGGTCCAGGTGGACCCATCAGACCAGGAGGTCCTGTAGGCCCCTGAATGCCTTGTTCCCCTGTAAATCCTGGAGGTCCAGCTGAGCCTGGGTCACCTTTAGCACCTGGGGGTCCAGGTATTCCTTGTTTGCCTCTCTCACCTCGCTGGCCCTATTAAAAAAAATGGTAAAGGAGTATTATAAAATGCAATATGAAACATTTCTGCTGCTGAATTGATTTTGTATGATTAAAACATTTACTAGTTGATGCGCAGCATGGAGAGCAAAGAATTGAACTATTACAATAATCCAAGCATGTCATAAATGGCAATTATAGGAGGTTGTGACTGGAACTAGCAATTTCCCCCATGTAAAGAAAAGTGGAATATGGTTCACTCATTGATATCTAAAGGTGGAATATAGTTTGACCATTGATATCTTAGGTGGAATATGGTTTGACCATTGATATGATATGGCGTAATTTGATTTGACCATTTATATCTTAGGTTTAGATATGGTTTTTACCATTGATATCATAAGGTGGATATGGTTTGACCATTGCTATCATAAGGTGGATATGGTTTGACCATTGCTATCATAGCGCAGAATACTGTTTGGCCATTTTGACCATTGGTATCTTAAGATTGAATATGGTTTGACTACCAACTTAAGATGGAATATGGTTTGACTGCTGACATAAGATGGAATATGGTTTGACTGCTGACATAAGATGGAATATGGTTTGACTGCTGATATAAGATGGAATATGGTTTGACTACCAACTTAAGATGGAATATGGTTTGACTACTGACATAAGATGGAATATGGTTTTACTGCTAATATAAGATGGAATATGGTTTGACTGCTAATATAAGATGGAATATGGTTTGACTACCAACTTAAGATGGAATATGGTTTGACTACTGACATAAGATGGAATATGGTTTGACTGCTAATATAAGATGGAATATGGTTTGACTACCAACTTAAGATGGAATATGGTTTGACTACGAACTTAAGATAGAATATGGTTTGACTACTGACATAAGATGGAATATGGTTTTACTACCAACATAAGACACACACAGAGAAAGAGAGAGAGAGAGAGAGAGAGAGAGAGAGAGAGAGAGAGAGAGAGAGAGAGAAAGAGAGAGAGGAAAAATGAAGAAATAAAGTAGTGGTATCTAAGAACAAAAATTCACAAATACAGTTGAAGAGAAAGAGCAATCATAGACACATTACAGATGAAACGAAAACAAATAAAAATTGAAGGAAACAAAAATATTGATTGCCTTACTCTGGCACCTGGTTCTCCTTGTTCTCCTTGTGGTCCAATCAAACCCTGGGAAAGCAAATAGAAAACAAATTTTACTTTAATACATTAGCTAGTGCATTGTAAAAAATTTGATTCACTTGGCAACTGGCCTAACATGGGTAGCACAGCCAGATGTCATCCAAAAATCAGCAATCGCCTTGTTTCTCCGCACCTGTGTATGTCACAAAAACGCCATTCTTATTTCAAATCTTATTTGATGTCAAAACTTTGCAGTCTGTGGATTGCTGATTCAACTATTTCGGTGTCCTCATCCAACGGTGTCCTCATTGATTGATTTCAAAATATCACTCCTATCCATCAGTTACATGCTCAGGATGAGAGCTTGTGAAATCAATATATCAGCTTTTTTATTGCCCTGAACAGGACAGTAGATCCATGTCAACCCCTAGAGGTTTGAGGCCTCAACAGCTGCTATCCATCCATACCCCAGTAATCCCTTCTGTACCTTCTGAAGTATGGATTGCGTGCCAGTCACAATGATTCTTAATGCTGAGATCACTGTTTCCATCTCCATTCTCAAACTAGAGGTTATTGTATGCCCCACTCCGCTCAGCAACGACCTGTCCTTTCACTCTAGCTGAGTAGCCCCAGCCTGATATCCCGCTGCGCAGCACAAATCCTTTGTTCTGATACATGCAATAAGCTATCTCTATACATAGACCTTGCTTAGCATATCTTCAATAATCTACTTTGCTGTACATGTGATTGTTAACATTTCTCTACAAAACCACTTCTCTGTGATTTACATTACTTTCTATTATTTGTTTAGGGATATCCATGATTCATGTATTGTCATATTTTTTTAAAACTATCATCATGGCATTTGGCACAGTGAATGAGCTCTCAGCAGCCAGCAACTGATAACTAGCTGCTTGTGTCAGAGTCAGCAAACCATAGCTGACCAACACTCTATTCCACCTCCAAGTGGCGGGTCTAGAAACAGGCTGCAGTCGTGTAGTCTGGTAAAAAAAAAAAAAAATAAAAAAAGTAAAGGTAAACCCAGTCCCAAAAATGCTGTGCTAAAATTGGATGGGATTGGCCAAAAGGTGCAGAAATCAATAGTCTGGTTGTGAACTACAACTCAACATTCATTTTTGGACAAATGATTATGGCATTCCTTCTAACTGATGGGACCTCTGAGAAATATGTATGTGGTAACAGTAAGCGTGAAAGAAACAGACACTACTGTCAGGGATGAAGTGTTAGAGACTTCATGAGGCCATGGCTTGTTTATGAGGTGTGGTGCCCAGTTCCCTTTCTCTCTACATTTCCTTTTCTAACAGTAAGGTAGCTACCAATTTACAGCTGGGTTAATCCGGTGTGTGCCGGTAATGGATTTTCAACTCCATACCTTTGTCCTGAAAAGTTAGTGCTCTACACCAATGCTAATGATTTATTAATATGGCTGAGGAATAAAGACAGCTTGCATCTGGAGTCTGGAGTATATTTGGAGTGTACAGATTAGGAATTCATTTTACCCCCCATAGAAACAAACTTATGCCTTATCAAGATTTGAACCCATATCCTCTTGGTAATGAGACCAGTATACTAACCGCTCGGTCACCTGCTCATGCAATGTAGTGTAGACTATAAAATCAGTCATTATGTTCTTTTTTAAATATCATATCAGGTTATTAAATAAATTACAAGGAATAACAGAAGTTTTATATAATTAGAAAATGTGATGAAATAAATGCAAAATGTTCCTACCGCCTTGCCTCTGAGACCTCTTCTTCCTCTTCTACCCAAACGTCCTTGATCACCCTATAATACAAAATTAAAGCAATTTATCACCATGTGAGAAATTATCAATGTAACATTAATCTAATTTGCCACCAAATAAGAAAAATTATCATTACAGCATTAATGTAAAACTGGTCTGCAGTGTCTAGAAAAGAGAAGAAATTAAGATGACTTAATCCAGGTTTATAAATCAATCAATGGAAAGGATAAAATAGACTATAACAAGTTTTTCAAAGTTCAATCGACTACAAGAACTAGCTGACATAGCTTCAAATTACTTAAAGGTAGGTCCAGATTTAATATTAGGAAACACTTTTTCAGTCAGAGAGTGGTGAATGCTTGGAATGCATTATCACAGGATGTGGTAGAGGCAGGATAAGTTAATGTATTCAAGAATAGATTGGATGATCACAGTAATTTTTAAAGTGGAATAAACTGGTTGTATACAGACTCTGTAGAGTCTTCTAAACCAGTATAATGAAGTTAAGTTAAATAATCTAATTTACCACCCAGCAAAAAAATATCAAGGTAAAAATTAATCTAATTTACCACCCTATGAGAAATTAAAACTAATTTATCATAACATAGGCACAACTAAATTATAGCCAGTACTACAGTAAAAGTCATATTTATAATAATTCCTTTTAAATGCTTATTGACAGCATCTTAGATTACATTTGGGAATGGTCTGAGAGCTGGCAAATGTGATTTAATGTAGATAAATGTACACTCATCAACATGGGTAGAATCAATATGGAAAATTACAGAATAAGAGTGAATAATATTAGAAAAATAGAAAGGTAAATGACCTAGGGGTTATAATAGATCATACAGGTAAGGTGAGTGAGAAAATCCAAGTAGCAATGAAAAAGGCAAATGCAATATTAGGCATGACAAAAAAAAATATTAAACATAGGAGCAAGGAAGTGATAGTCGAACTATAGAAGCATTAATTAGACCTAGATTGGAGTACTGCAAATTATAACCGCCTACAAGAACAAGCGGTCACAGCCACAAATTAATTAAAGAAAAGTCCAGATTAGATACCAGGAAATATGTTTTTAGTCAGAGAGTGGTGAATGCTTGAAAAGCATTGACATAGGAAGTAGTGGAGGCAGGGACAATTAATGCATTCAAGAATAGATTGGACATAGGTATTTTGAATCAAGTGAATGTAAAAGAAATTGGTTCTTTACAGACTCCAGAATCTTCTAAAACAGTATAAAGACGTTTAGTTAAGTTAAGTTATATTATCTGGAGCATTTATATTATGGTTGAATATTTTACTTCACAATGGCTAGAAATATGCTGGGCAAGTTTGGAACTAATTTTTTCTTTTCTCTTGGAAAAATACTTCTCTATCATCTGCACAGCATCATGGTCAAGGAACAAGCAAAATTATATTGTGTATATTAAATTTGGCAATTAAAGAAAGAAATTCTTTAAAAATTTGACAATTCTTTATTCATAAATGAAAAAAGGTAAGAAATGTTTCTTCTTCTTCTTCCTCATCCATCGCTCTCAAATAATTAAATCTATTTCCCTCATAAACTTGGCAGTCTGTCTCAGACTTGTTTTGTCATTGTGCAGTTAGCTTCACAGCTGATCTGGAAAGTGGCACGCTGTCACTCATAACCTCTTGTGGAACTAACAGACTTGTTCTTTAGTTTTTTTGTACACTTCCCAAGAGCATATTTCTGTGTGTAAGATTTTTAATTTGTTAAAGGAATATTTCAGTTTCCAATGGCCTGTTTACAGTCTCAATTTTGTCCCTTAATCTCTTTTTGGATAAGGATGGCATTTTGTCTGTTTTATCTGACTGAGGATTTTCTGTCCTTTGTCTCCAAAGTTCATTTTGCCCTTTTTCTTCATATTTTGTTATGTCTGTAGTTTAGGATTTGCTTCTTCAATCTTTAGCTAGTTTATCTGTCTCCTCATCTAGATATGTCCTACAAAGTGTAAGAATCCACTGTGCTTTTATTTTTTTTTACAGCTGGTTTGAGTGCAATTTGAAGGTTGTCTTTTTCTATATTTCAATGGTTTTTGAGGGCCATTATAGGCAAAGGAAAAGGCCGATGTCCATAGTAGATGATGATGACATAATTAATTTTGCTAGCGCTATTTTTAGTAAGGATTAACTGTGCTACTTTTATCCTCACTCTCTCATCTCGAGCCACCCGACCCCAGGGGCAAGTCAAAGACAAGACGACTAGGGGGTGACTATGAGATGCAGGGGACTCTGCATCAAGCATCCGTGAAAAAGACGACGGAGTCTGGAGTCGAACACACACCACCTGATCACAAGGCTGACGGAGTAACCGCTTTGCCACGAAATCCCCGAGGGCCATTATAACTTACAGGGAATCTATTAGGAAATGTAAATGTGTCACCTTAGAGCCTGCTGGTCCAGGATATCCAGGAAAGCCAGGAATACCAACTCGGCCCTGGAATTTGAAAAAGAACAAGTTGTATTTAATACATCATATAATTACAGCACAAAATAATTGATGACAAAAAAATAGTTATGCAGTAACCTGATTGTGGTGTAACTAACATGAAACTTTATTTGAGAATTTGGACTAGCAAATTTTCTTTTTTCTTTCTTGTGGTTTTAGTTGACTGCATGTCCAACTCTTCGTTGCTTCCCGGTAATACACAGGTCTGAAGAATTTATAAAAAAAGACTTAATCTGTTAATACCTTAAGGAACAATTAATGGAATAAGCAGCCGTGAAAGAGTTAAATGGAATGATTGCAGGTATGGATTGAAGGAAAACAGAAACGAGTGTCAATACTCACCTTCTCACCTACTGGACCAGGAGAACCGCCTTCTCCAGGGGGACCAAAATCTCCCTGAAATGTTAATAATAATTATCACTGATACACAGAGATTAACATTTTTCATAATGATCTCTCATAAATTTACTGCAAATACATGTATTGTTCTCTCATACATGTACTGCAAATACATGTATTGTTCTCTCGTACTTGTACTCATTGGAAAATTGTCAAGAATCAAGAAAATTATTTTAAACAATACGTCATAAAGATCCTGTTTACAGGCCGATGTAGCATATTGGGAATAAGGTTTTGGCCAACACCTTGACTAACGGCACATAATGGGTGATGGGGTCAGCATCACATTGGCCGTCTTTACTGTCCCAGATTATTCTGGTACCCACTTTTTGAGGTTGGGTAGGACCTGGGAGTTTGATGATCAGAAAAAATCCTGCACCTTGATCATTCGACTGGAAAACCAGTGCACTAGCCACTGCGCCTCCTAATCTTAGCCTTAGTCTTAATCAACCTGCACTTCTGCATGCCCCTGTACAGGTCTCAGCTCTAGCATGAACTGGATGTAGTAGATGCAAAGAAGGAGGATTTCCTGCTTACTGGGCTAGGCTCGAGCAGCGTATTACTCTCCTTCGTTGGAACAAGTGCCGTGGAGGGTGGTTAACCGATGTGCGAGTCCATCTTAATAGACTTAAACACTGCAGCAAATTAGACTCACAGCCTGTTAGGTGCCATCTATGCTGCTCTTAAGAAACCACGTAACCATGGTCGGAGTTATGTCATGTCACACAATTAGTTATGACACGCTCTCTGTGAGGCAGTGATGCTATCCTTGTCTTTGTCATACACAATGACCCCGACGGACCACTCTGTCCGCATTACATAATAGACTGAACTATCTGTATTTACAGAATATCAGAAATTGCAGCTCAAAATTAAGAAATGGTGCAACTTACCTTTGGTCCCTCAATGCCTTCTGTGCCAGATGAGCCAGAGATTCCTCTCAAACCTTTTTCTCCCTTTTCTCCCAAATCTCCGGATGGTCCGTCTATTCCTGTGGGACCCTATACAGAATAA
This sequence comes from Ariolimax columbianus, assembly GCA_036924085.1. Lineage (NCBI taxonomy): Eukaryota > Metazoa > Mollusca > Gastropoda > Stylommatophora > Arionidae > Ariolimax > Ariolimax columbianus. The sequence continues at coordinate 50,197,436 of JAVGWX010000020.1, read as the reverse complement.
AGCATTTATGTGAACTGTTTATTTATGAATATACCGTAATCTACTGGAAAAAACATTCACTGTAAATTAAGAAAGATAAGTACTATTATTATTAGCAAATCAATAACACTGTTTTGTCTCCTTTTTACTCTTTTGTCTAGAGCTTGATAATTTGGCAGCGAAACTATCCAATGTGGGGACATTAAATATGGAAAGACGGGATATAAATATAGATGAAGAGACATTAAATATGAATAGAGGGGACATGAAATATACGAAGGCAAGTCAGTAAATATGTCACAAATGGCTATTAAAAAAAAAAAAATTAGATATAAACTTGAAAACCATTAATGATTGCACTGACACCATCTCTTATTTCTTAACATATTTTCCACCAATATTGATACATCAGTGTACCAAAACCTGCAGCATAAAAGTCTTTGGTCTGCTGTCTCAGCCACATCTGCACTTCATGTTCTAACTCTTTGTCATTTATGAAATGTTTCTAGCCAAGGTGGGATCATGCATTTTAATGTAGGCATGGTAGGGCGGTAGTAAGGTCTGGGGTAGACGTCCCGCTCGTTAAAGGAAAGTGAAGCGTCTGCTATAGCTTCTCCTTTCCAGGTGTAGAGATCGCCGCTGGATTCACTGTTCAGCTGGCCGGACAGGAGTTTCCATGCTAATAGCCTCACCTACATTATTGTGTCCCCAGCAGCACTTTCATGAGGGGCCCCATGTTTCTTACAGAGCCTGCTGTGGAGCGCTACTGAGTACCCGGCGGTATATCTGGGTAGGCAGATTTAGCTCATTAGCCTTGGTTGGCAGCCAATCTAAGAGAAGGTAAACTCTGACTCTAAACCCGGATAGATGAAGCTCGTTAGCCTGTTCAGGGAGTTCGCCTAGAAGAGGAGCAACTCTGATTTTAAGCCCACAAGTCCCAGAGAGTGCTAGCTAGTCTTGGAATGATGAGAGTATCATTGGATGTCTCGAGTAACTAGCATCTGTGGGCAACCACTCCACTGCCTTGTGGAAACCTCAGGAGAGGGTAAGGCTACCGGAGTAAGCCCAGACAGAAATTCTGGAGTGTTAGCACCTAAGGCGGATGGTTTCAAAATTGCAAACTCATTTCGGGAGCTTTTGCTGCTGAGCTGTTGCCAAATTGTCATTACACCAGCGAGGCCGGGAGGGGGATCTTGTAGTTTGAGCAGCCCAGGGTCTCCATATTCAAAGCCCAGGCCTGCACTCTGAGGCTACTCAGGAGAGACTTATGAATGAATGAATGAATGAACCATGTGAACACTCAATTGCAGTTACAACATTGTCTACCATTACTATCCTGTCAGCCCTAACCATCTCCCCCAGCTACAGTTGCAATCTAAACAGGATGACCAGGTCGGGTCTCATCGGCAATTTTTGAGCATCCTTGAGAAATTTATCGATCCATTTTGCATCGTTTTAAGTATTCTCACTATGAACAGGAAGAACATCCTTATGAATATCCTTTGTAATTTTGCCTCAATAAAACACTGTGAGCATGGACGCCATACTATATCTGCTACCTACAGTGGCCACAAGCTGGGTGTTGCTGCCATCTAATGACACCTTTGGAAACTTACTTACTTAGTCGCTCCTATTCTACCATGTGGTATAGATGTTTGCCAGAAAGAGTGCCAGACTGTTCTATCTGTATAAATGTTTGCCAGAAAGAGTGCCAGACTGTTCTATCTGTATAAATGTTTGCCAGAAAGAGTGCCAGACTGTTCTATCTGTATAAATGTTTGCCAGAAAGAGTGCCAGACTGTTCTATCTGTATAAATGTTTGCCCGAAAGAGTGCCAGACTGTTCTATCTGTATAAATGTTTGCCCAAAAGAGTGCCAGACTGTTCTATCTGTATAAATGTTTGCCCGAAAGAGTGCCAGGCTGTTCTATCTACTGAATTCCTCTTGACCTGGTTCCAGTCTAGACTCTCTTAAGTTGTCATCCCATAAAACTTTGGGTCATTCTCAGGGTCTTTATGTTTGATTATTTGCATCTCTTGACATCTGTGGAAGCTGATTTTCTTGCAGTCTGCAGACGTATCCCTAACAGTTGAGATTGCTCCCCTCAAATCTGCAAGGGCTAGGCTTCGAGGTTTTGTTGTTTTATCTGATTGCGGCCCTTGCCTCTTCTGGTTAATTAAACCACCTTCCTCAGATATATCATTTCTGGTGCTTGGAGCTGGCTTTTCAGGATTGTTGTGATTGTCCATAATTTACATCCAAAAGTCAAAACTGGTACACAGCAGTGGTATACATCCATCTTATGTTTTTTTTACTTATTTCTCCTACGCTGAAGAATCTTCAATTCATGGCATGAACAAGTTTACCAGTTGCTGCTCATTGTGTAACCAACTCTTTTCTAATACCTTCCTTTTGGTTAATTATAGCACAGAGGCTTTTAAACTGCTTGACCAGTTCCAGGGGCGTGTTTATCCAGAAAATCTGATGTCTCTTCTCTTCTCTCGTCCAACTTGGTTTTTGTTTTTGAACTGCAAATGGTTATCCATCTCTTTCCCAGTTCCTCCTTCCAAATTTTATGGTTGATCTGGAGATGTGCGTCTGATTTAGTAGTAAGGGTCACATCATCGACAAACACCAGCTCTAATATTTAGACTGGTCTCATCTTCCAGTACTTTTTGGACCTCAACTTACAGGCTTTGATGACATCATCCATGAGTAAAGTATAAAGAGGTATGGTGATATAATGTAGCCCTGCCTTATATCACTGATGAGATTGAACTCCTCTGACTTGTGGATTTTCTATTCTAATGTAGTTTCTGCAGGTTTTATAGAAACTATGTATCACATAGATCAAGGGTACGGGGATATTCTTACTTTCCAGGTAGTCCCAAAACCTGCTCTAGAAAACCTTAATGAATGCCTTTCCTAGATCAAAGAAACAGACTCATGCTCAAGAGTTTTTTCATTCAGTTGCTGTGAAGGTCTTGAGCGCTTTGGTTTGCTCTGAAATGGCAGCGGGCATTTCCTTCTGTAGCTCAGTCAGATGTTATAGTCTCTGATCCAGTATCCTAGAATAGGCCTTGCTGGGGACACTAAGGAGGGATATGCCTCTATGGTTTTCACTGTCAGTTGTTACCCTTTTTGAAAATTGGTAAAATGATCACTATCTCCCTGTTCTTTGGTGTAACCTTGTGGCATCAGACAGTCTTTGCATTTATCCATTATCTTCCTTGGAGTGGTAAGCAAAGTACCTTGTTTGTCTTTTACAAATTTCAGCGAGTAATATTTTTCCTTCCTCATTTTGTGGTTCTGTAAAATAACTTTTGGTTTTTCTCTGGCAATCGTTTCCAGTCTTTCTCCAAATCTTCTCAGGATTTTTGTTTTGCTGCTAAGCACTGCTTTCTTGGCTTTTGGTCTGAGTGTTACATATTTTTAGTTTTTCTTGGTGTATTCTAGACTTCCAAGTATTGTTTCCATGCTGTTTTATTTTTCCTTATTATCATTTTGACTTCTTTTGTCCACCAGTGTGTCCTCTTTATATCCTTCTTAACTCTGGCTATACTACATGCTTTAGCCGCAGCAGTCATGAGGATAGCCATGAATTTCAACCTAGATCCTCAGGTAGATCTTCTACACTCTCCACTACTGTTGATATAAGGTATCTGGTTCTAGCGTCTGGCTCTCCCAGCTGGTATGCCTTTCTCCTTCTCTGGTGTTTGGTTTCTTACTTGGTTGCGGATGTTGTTTTGGTTGTGGCTAAACTTCCAGTTGTTTTCTTTATTGTCATAAGGTAGGGGTCACATCTGATTTCTGGTCATTTCCAGCTCTGTTATTTATGACATACTTAAATGAATCATTTCTCATAGTAGTACAATTCATGGATTTCTCTTTCCTTGTCAATTCACATCCAGTCATCTTCTTCTGTGTTTATACTTTTTTGTTCATGCTAGCTCTGCAGTCCCGTTGCTAGGACGAAGTCAACAGTCCTCTCCAAATCTGGGTGGCAGCCCCACAGCTTCTGCATCACCTCAGCTCCCTTTGGCCAGGTTTGGCATCATAGGTCTCAGTATATTGGGCAGTTCTATAGGATCATGTCAAGTGTATTTATGTATGCGCTTAGGAGGGAATTTTGTGTTTGTGACAAACAGGTTTGACTCACTGTAGATTCTCAGGAGTCACCTTCCATTGTGGTTTAAAACACCTTCACCATATCTCTCAATCATTCCATTCACATCTAGAATGATCTTTTCAACTCTGACATTAAAATCTCAAAGTAGTATAATTTTGTTGTCCCAATTGTCTTGTATCTTTTCAAGCAGTTTAAAGAACTCATCTTTGTCTTCTGTTCTATCTCTCATTGGGTGTATAAATTATGACAATGTTGATTAACACCTGGGCCCAGTACCATAATGCGTTTTGAGACAAATTTCCATCCCTTGATCTTGTTCCTCTGAGTATGGACACAATACAGTCCACTGCTACTTTGATCCTGGCGGTAGTGGAAACTTGGCTGTAGAGAAATGCCAAGATCCTTGAGTCCTCATCCTATTTTCTTAGTTTCTGTGAAAGCTAAAATTTCCAGTTTTTATTTTTGTCCTTTATTCCATGAGATCGTTCTTCTTTCTTTTGATACTTTTAATATTGCATGTTCCCCAAATTGTAATCCATAATTCATGCCACTTTGTCATCTTTAAGGTGTGTCCAAATTTCTTCCTTAGTTGATTTTTAATCAAGTGGGTAGACAAACGAGCAATTGGTCTGTTGTGCCTTTGCATGAAGGAGAGGCTGCCTACTTTTGATCTTCATGCAGGTCACTGTTTCTGGTTCACCGCTGTTTATTTTGTTTTCACAACTGGCTCCAAATACAGAGGCCATTCAGCTGAAGACCACTTGGCTGATATGCCTGGCAGCAGGCCAGGCTCCTCCCCCAGACCTTAAGAAACTACCAAGTACATTTTCTAGCTATCCCAGTTCAGTTTTTGACCTACTTACTGACAGTCTTGTAGAGTGAGGGGACATTCAAAATGGATTGAAGGAACATAATGTTGATTGAGGAGACATATCAAATTTACAGATAGGACATTAAATATGGATAGAAGATGTATAACAAATTAACAGATGGTAAATTTAAAACAGATAGAAGGGGTAAAACAAACGGGCAGAGGTAGCATTCAATATGGATAGAGGTGACATTGAAATGGACAGAGACCTTACTGCCATTCATCAATGACCGCCTCAAAGATAATGACACTGTGATTGATAAATACATGATTCACATACATGTATTACAGGAGTTTGACACCAATCGTGGGTCTAACAGAAAAGGGCACCTGAGAGAATTAACAGATGGTAAATTTAAAACAGATAGAAGGGGTAACACAAACGGGCAGAGGTAGCATTCAATATGGATAGAGGTGACATTGAAATGGACAGAGACCTTACTGCCATTCATCAATGACCGCCTCAAAGATAATGACACTGTGATTGATAAATACATGATTCACATACATGTATTACAGGAGTTTGACACCAATCGTGGGTCTAACAGAAAAGGGCACCTGAGAGAATGGGGCATTAGTGTGTACAACCAACGAGCACCTGGAACCATCAGTTTCCATCTAGTTCACCATTTGCTGAGATGGACTGAGCACCTATGAGTCTGCCTGAAATGCAGTCGTACTCATTCCGTTTAACATATCATCATGTAGCATGCCCTTTATAGAACGTCACTCCCATCACAGTCTGTCTGAAAGAAACTCTTTCCCTTGCCAAAACTCCAGCCTCTGCCACAGTCATACTCAGACATTCCTGGATGTCTTGGTACCATAATGCGTTGGTCAAACTCCCTTGCTGTAAGCCGAAATGCCTCTAGAGGAGTACTTACCACACACTGCACTTCCATGGCCTAAGACAGGGTCCGCTGGAGACAAAGTTGGGACCTCGAGTCATCAAGATCAAGATATATTCCAATGTGATCTTGAAGGATTATGTCAAATAACATAAAGTTCATCTCAGAATAACAAAATTTAGCCACGTATAATCATCTTACCGGGTCACCCTTTGTATAATCATCTTACCGGGTCACCCTTTGTATAATCATCTTACCGGGTCACCCTTTGTATAATCATCTTACCGGGTCACCCTTTGTATAATCATCTTACCGGGTCACCCTTTGTATAATCATCTTACCGGGTCACCCTTTGTATAATCATCTTACCGGGTCACCCTTTGTATAATCATCTTACCGGGTCACCCTTTGTATAATCATCTTACCGGGTCACCCTTTGTATAATCATCTTACCGGGTCACCCTTTGTATAATCATCTTACCGGGTCACCCTTTGTATAATCATCTTACCGGGTCACCCTTTGTATAATCATCTTACCGGGTCACCCTTTGTATAATCATCTTACCGGGTCACCCTTTGTATAATCATCTTACCGGGTCACCCTTTGTATAATCATCTTACCGGGTCACCCTTTGTATAATCATCTTACCGGGTCACCCTTTGTATAATCATCTTACCGGGTCACCCTTTGTATAATCATCTTACCGGGTCACCCTTTGTATAATCATCTTACCGGGTCACCCTTTGTATAATCATCTTACCGGGTCACCCTTTGTATAATCATCTTACCGGGTCACCCTTTGTATAATCATCTTACCGGGTCACCCTTTGTATAATCATCTTACCGGGTCACCCTTTGTATAATCATCTTACCGGGTCACCCTTTGTATAATCATCTTACCGGGTCACCCTTTGTATAATCATCTTACCGGGTCACCCTTTGTATAATCATCTTACCGGGTCACCCTTTTCTCCATTGGATCCCCTTGAGCCAATATCACCTTTCACACCTCGAGGTCCAGGATACCCAATAACACCCTGTAATCCTCTTGCGCCCTGGGAAATGAATTAATGAAATGTTGTACAGAGTAATAACATTTGCTATGATATGGCAATCACATGCAATTATATACCATCAGCGTTCTCAGTCCTTGGTAAAATTCTACACTAGATTAACAAACTTACTTAGACACTGGGAATCCTGGTATTCTTCTTCTTCTTCTTCTGTGTTTGTTCTCAATCTCCCACTACCAAGCCCTGAACAGGGCTTCGCAAGTAGCAGGATGTAGTCCGGAGAAAGGAATGCGTTGTGTCACTTGTTTACAGCTTGACTGCAATATTTGTACCTTTTGGTCCGTAACATCCGTCCTCAACAGGGCTGGTATTAAAAAAGGCAGGTGTATACCTGCTGCCAGGCAGCAAAAGGCTATCATTGAAGGTTACTTTGTGAATCTACTCACTGCATCTTACTACGACTTGGGATGGTAGGTTGTGCATTAAGTAACATTTTTGTTGTTGTTGCGATTTTCAACTGCTAAGGGTTCTTTCCATGCACAGCATGTTCATGGGACACCTGAGTGTGTCATCTATCTCCAAAATGACTATACTTTTGATCTCACTTTCCTTAAGACCAGGGGTCACTTGAAACTAGTGGGTTTCAATAAAGATTACCCAATTTTATCAGTCATTCAGGGAGGAAGACTAATGTCTGGTCAGGCAAAATATACTGACTGACATGTTAGTCAGGGTCAGGAAAAACATACTGGACAAGACCTTCAGCTTGGCTTCCTTGTAGCCCTCCCTGGAAACGGGCTGTTTTCATGGCAGTTTGGCTAGCGATGTGAGGGACCAACGTGATCCCCATAGTAGTGAGTGACATGCAGATGAAACCAAGCATAGCACAACTGCCTGGAGGACTCTGGTCCACCTTCATCAGAACACTTGGGATGTAATGAAAGCTACTGCAACCTGCCACTTAATGTCCTTTTCAGGGGACACAAAAAGAGTATACCTACTCATTGTGGGCACTTGCAAACAACTATCAGTCATTCAACATACCAATACAATGTGACATCCAACTGGGCGATACAATCTACCCAAAACTTTTCAGAATGGCACCTGGTGAAGTCTTTAGAAAACTAAATTGGGAAGACACAGGTATCAAAATAGACAAAGAAATGCTCACAGAGTCGCTGATGACAGCCATCTTAAGCCAAATGTCCGAAAGACTGAGCAAAGCAAGTTTAGAAGTAGGTCCTAAAATCAATAGAAAGAAAACCAAATACATAGTAAACACTTCTTCTGCTGCGTTCGTTCTCAATCTCCCGCTACCAAACCCTGAACAGGACTTTGCAAGTAGCAGAATGTAGTCCAGAGAACGGAATGCGCTGTGTCGCTAGTTTACACCTTGACTGCGATATTTGCATCTTTCGATCTGACATACCCGTCTTCGACAGCAGTAAACACTTATTGCCCAAGTTGGAAACTGCTTCTAGGAAATGATCCAGTTGAAAATGTGAATCTGTACATTTACCTAAGCCAAGACTCTTCTAGAGTCTTCTAAACTAGTATAAAGACGTTAAGTTAAGTTTAGTTAAGAAATTACAAACTCCCGAAAAAGAAATCGTTAAATTCTGCGTAGGATGGCACCAGGATGGATCAGCTACAATCGTATCAAACCAATACTTCAACAGGAGAGAAACAACAAGGTAAGAGTCCACACCTTTAATAGCATGGTTATTCTAGTCACAATATATGGCTGCGAGGTATAGAACCTACAAAAAGCAGATGCAAAATAGCTTTGAGTCACTCAAAAGGCAATGGAGGGAAGAACGTTGACAGTGTCTCTACTGGACTGAATTTGCAACATAAAAATCATGAGCTGAACTGTCTTCAACGATGACGACGATGCTACATAGCTTAAAAAATTGCAGATGGGTGGGGCATATCATGCATATACCAGACAACAGATGGTCACAATAGGTGACGTCTTGGTTGGCACTACAATTGTGCCCATGCGGTCGCCCACCAATCAAATAGATAGATGATCTGAGTAAAACCATTATATGGTGCTCTAAGGCAAAAAAAACCCATTGAGTTTAAACAACATTTGGCTACCTGGCATCAGGCACTCCTTTTGCCTAGCTGAACGCAATGATTACAGATTACAAATAAAGAAAGTAAGATAAAGGTAAAAGAAGGAAGAAAACAATTATAGAAAACATGAAAGACAGTAAAACATAAAAAAACAGAACAGAGATTTGTTTCATACCACATCTCCCTTAGCTCCAGGTTGTCCAGATGATCCTGGGTTTCCCTGCAGAGAAGAGTCAACATTTCCAGTCAAACAGAAATAATTATTAGTCATTTAGTAAATATATTCAGTCATTCAAACAATGACAACAACATTTTGAATCACCATGTAAGATATTCAGGCATTTAAACTGTGGCGGCAAAATCTTAATTCAATTATTAAACTAAGTTTAATGTATTCAATCATTCAAGTCTCAAGCAGTGATGACTACATCCCCATTCAATCATTAAACTATGTTCGACATATTCAATCATCCAAGGAATGTTGACCAAATTCACATTTAGTCATTAAATTATATGTTTGACTTATTCAATCACTGAAAGACTAATGTCCAAATTCACCTTCAATCATTAAACTATATATAACATATTCAAGTGTGATGTTCAAATCCACATTGTTAATGAATGTTTAACATTCAGTCATTCAGGGAGTGATGACCCAATTCTCATTCAGCAATTAAATTGTGTTTGCTATAGTCAGTACCTACATACACATCTTGACTTATGAATGTGAGTCATGGATAATGATCTACATTTTTTTTAGTCAGAGAGGGGTGAATGCTTGGAATGCATTGCCACAGGAAGTAGTGGAGGTAAGGACAATTAATACATTTAAGAATATTAAGAATAGATTAGAGCAAGGAAATGTAAATGACACTGGTTGTATGCACATTCTTTTAAACCAGTAAAAGTAAAGTAACCCATAGCATTACTGCCGTAGGGGTGTGAGGTGTTAGCAATCTTACATTTCAAAGGCTCGGCTATATGATGGCGGTAGATATCTCCTCTCATTCGCCGCTTTTACTTCCCGGACTGAACCGGTACCCATTTTAGGCTGAGTCGACCCAGGAGCCATTGCGGTCTGAAAAAACATTACCGCCTCAACTACTCAGATACGAAGCCAGTGCGCTAACCACTGCGCTACACAGCTCCAGTATAAACTAGTATAAAGATGTTAAGTTAAATTAAGTTAAGTTAATTCACAGAAGTCAGCTTCAAACCTCAGAAATGAGAACGTAAGAAAATTGATGCAAGTAACAAAGAAGTGACGAGATCCATAATCAAACATTACATCATGATCTTGAAACCCAGACACTTTAGACTCAAGTTGACTGGAGTCCACAGTGGATAAACAAAATGGTGTAGCAATAGAACACAAGGTATATACCCACAGTGGTCTGCTGGGGTCTTTGTGTAGGATAAAGACAACAGTAGCACCACTGCTTCGCAGAAAACATGTCATAAGAGGTGACTAACTGTGTGACATCGCATAATGCCAGCCATCATTAGGTGGTTTGTTAAGAGCAGTATAGATAGTACCTAACAGGCTGTGGGTTTACTTTGCTCTAGTGTTTGAGTCTATTAAGATGGACTTGTACATCGGTCAACCATCCTAAAAGGAAACTGGTTGTATACAGACTCTCCAGAGTCTTCTAAACCAGTATAAAGATATTCAGTTAAGAATGGTTGTGAAATAGTGCATTAGACAAACACAAAGTTAGTATTATCACATTAGCATACTTACAGCAGGACCCAAAGGACCTGGGACACCAGGCAGTCCAGGCTTTCCTGTTGCACCTGAGATACCTGAAGGACCAAGTGGACCTACAGGGCCAGGTGGACCCTAATTGAAAAACAGAAGTATAACATGATAACATTACAACAAAAACTATCAATACTGAGCTTTTCCTGTTTCTAAAATTCAATGGGAGAATTTATAAGGCTGAGGAACAAATGCTACTTGGCTCAGCAGTCACCATAGAGTGAACAGACTAGATTTTTATTTTACTCTGATAGGAAAAAATCTAGGCCTTACCAAAGCTTTAAACCTGCATCCCCTTGGTCAGACTACCAGTATACAAACCACTCAACCACCTACTCAACAAGATAACATAAATAGTTTGAATCACCATTGAATTACAATCCGTGTGCACAAATAGGTTTTTATTAAAATAAAACAAAATGAATTGGATTCATTCTTTAAAAACAGTAATAACAATGTTGTTTTTGTTGGTATACCACAACTGCTGAGCAAATCTGTTCTCGGCAGTCTAATGCCATTCTGATACAAGTGCAGGTATCTTTAGTTATTTCAATGGGCACATTGGTGGTGGATAGACGTGACATCTTGAAGTCAATCAATGACCACCTGCTGGATGAGGACACTGCAATAGATGAAGCAGAAATCCACAGACTGCAAAGTTTTGAAATTAAATGAGGTTCGAGCGGAGTGGGGCGCATGAGAGGACGACGCAGGAGAGTGTACAACCAGCAAGCTACAGGGACCATCAGCATCCATACCTTACGCCATTTGATGAGAGAGACTGAGCACCTATGGGTATGCTCGGAGTGTAGTGATGTCGATTCTTAGAAACAGAAACAGAGACAGAGTAGGTGTCTGTTTCGTCAGAGTGAAAGCAGTATTTGCACAATGGCAGGTGCTGAGGATTGTTGCTATTTAAATAGCAACTGAAAGATTACACTTTGTTGTCTTCTGTGTAGTCTATTTATGTCACTATTACTTTTTGACTGTGACATTTTGTTAAATATACTTTGACCAAATGCTCTCACCGCCCACCTGCTCAGTCAGATTTCCTTGGTCAGTAACCATAATAAAGTAGGATGCTTTTTAATGTGGCGTGTACATTTGTTTACCACAAAAAAAAAGTATAAAAAAATTAAGAGCAAAAACTACATCTCCCCCATGATTCAAGAAAACGAAGTAAAGTAAAGTAAAGCATCTATAAAACAAAATGTACAAAATGTACAAACATGTGAAATTTATTAACACATACAATTTTTAAAGTCACATAAGATCTTCTGATTTCTTCTATTATTTCTTTTTTCTTAGTCAATGACTGATAAGGAAGCTCTGATTCATGATTTTTATTTTGGCATCTCTAGTACTGTTGTACTGTCCACTTGTGATGTTCTTTTAGGCACAGAATTTGCCCTATGCGAAGTAGCTTCTGTATTGTGTCTTGGAGTATCATGTTGGACCAAGGTCTTGTCACGGACTATCCCTCCATCCTATTGGCGGATGTCCATGTCTACAATTAAAGATGTAGGGTCACAATGATGTCTCATTATGTGTCCATATATTGTCAGGCAAGCATACAATATAGCCAGCCCACCTGTGTGTATTTCTTAGCAACGGCGTATCTCAGACATCACTGAAGCGTTTCATTCCTGATAGCAGTGTAGCGGATATGGTCCCGTAGTGAGATTGACAATGTTCTATGCTCCATCATTTGTTGAGTAGCTTGAGAACCATGCAGTGTCCATTGTTTGTAAGTTCGACTAATCACAGCTTTATACCATGACTGGAATGACCATCCTGTTGAAGGTTTGAGTTCTTTAAATTGTTTTAGATCAACATCTCCTTTTCTTTCCCTCTGGGATCTATATCATGGTAATCCTGGTGATGATATCAGAGTATTTTTATTGGACATTGCCAGGTCAATGCTAACATTGACCAGCTGGGATGCTGTGCTTATCTTTTTTGTTGGCCCAGGTAAACAACTCTCAGTTAGGTGTTGTATTCGACTAGAATGTTTAATATACAGAAATATGAAATTAACAATTAGAAATCCTTTGCAGCATAGCACAAGCATCATACTAAGAATCTCCAAATTTGCAGGTCAGTGATCAGCACTGATTCTGACACAAGTTACATAATATCATTATATGGAAGCACCAAGAAGGTTGCTTCAATATCTGCTTGGATAATGGAAACATAAAACACAACTTCAAATTCTGGGAATACTTATCAATCTCATGTACCATTGTATGTACGCAATCATGGACCTACACCATTTGCAGTCCTTAATGTTGTATTTGTATTTCTATTGTGGACTTTTATTCCATGCCACGATGCTGAACTATCCATAATTTTCTTTTTTAGTCATCCTTTGACGACCTTAAAAGGACATGTTGGCACGGTTAAAATAGGTGACAGGCTTATCACAAACTTCCACTTTGCTGATGATATTGATGTATTGGCAGGCACAGAAAGGGAACTGCAGGAGTTGATTGGTAGATTGGATAGAACGGCCCTGAGTTTTGGTATGGAAATAAATGCTGATAAAACAAAGCTCATGACCAATAACGTTGCAGGGTTTCAATCTGTCATAGAGGCAAATGGGCGGGTACTTGAGGTGGTGAAATGTTTCAAATATCTTGGATCGTTGATCAGCGAAGAGGGTTCGAAGCCAGGGGTAATTGCAAGGATAGCACAAACAACAGCGGCGCTGACTAGGCTGCAACCTATTTGGCGAGACAAGCGCCTCGCCCTCGGCATAAAAGTCAGACTACTGCGCTCTTTGGTGCTGTCAATATTTCTGTATGCCTGCGAGACCTGGACCATTACAGCAGATATTCAGGGCAGAATACGTGCAATAGAAATGCGGTGCTATAGAAAACTCCTAAATGTTACATATAAGGATCGTGTCACGAACGTAGACATCCGTTAGAGAGTTGAAGACGCTATTGGTCCTTTTGAAGATCTGTTCACAACTATCAAATGACGAAAGATAGCCTGGTGCGGCCACGTCGCGAGGTCCAACGGAATCCCCAACTCGATACTCTTTGGATCCGTACCGGGACAGAGAGGGCGAGGACGTCCAAGGAAGAGATGGGTGGACAACATCACTGAGTGGTCAGGCCTTTGTCCCGGTGAGATACGTCAGGCGGCGACAGACAGAGAGAGCTGGCGTGGGATTTTCAAGTCTTCATGTGTGCCCCTACGACCTGATGGGTTACGGGATGAACTGAACTGAACTGAAGTCATCCTTTTTTGTAAACTTTACCTTATAACATGTCAGACTGGTGGTTATTTTGGGTGAGAGAATGTTGTGGGAGGTGTAGTGTTGTATTACTGTGTGTAAGAAGTTCAAAATGACCACAATCCACAGCTGCAGGTCTCTGAAATAGATATCTAAGAAATGTTGTCCAAGTAACAAGAAGGGATAAGGTCCACAATCAGACATGATAAAGAAATTCAGCCTTTGCATATTCAAGTGGAGCAATCTTAACTTCAGTGGTTTGTTCATGTCTTCAGAATGAAAGATGACCAGCTACTACGGTATTAAAGAAATCTAAGAGCCAAGGATCAAATCTCCCAAGGTTCAAAGTCCACTAGAAGGACAACATAAGACAGTCTACAATAGACAGATGACTAGGCTGGAACCAGACCAAAAGAACGACAGTGAAATGAATATTCTGGCGCTCTTTCTGGAAACCTACACCCCAGGGTACAAGAGGTGAGACTAAATAAGTAAGCAACTAATAAGTTCCTACCATGCAGTAGTCTCCCTTAGCACACTCTCAGAATTCTTATTTGCTGTCTGTGGGATTCTGAATATTCTTCTGTAAAATAAAATGTCTATGATTTCCAGGTAACTATTCAGACCAGAGATCAACTTTATATGGGATGGGTAAGAGAATGATGAGCCCTTCGGAATTTGAAAGTAAAAACTAAAATTCCCCAAAATATTGATTCAACAGAAAATATGAATAATAAAGATGTTTGTTAATTAGAAGTTTTCAAACAAGAGTCCATTTTTTTATTTTAATTTATTGAAAGCAGTAGTCTAATAGAGTGAGCTGGAATTCATGGTTCAGGACAGGGGGTTTGGCATTTATTTGATAAAGACCTATGCTCCATGGGGATCTAAAAGGTTTCAACTTATTCATTGAATGGTGAGCCGGCTCCAGGGCTATGTTTTGTTGACTCATGATGCAGCAGAACAATTAACAATACTAAACTGACTTTTTGTTGGAAAAAATAAAAATCACTTACATTTTGTCCAGCAGGACCTGTTTGACCAGGTGCACCTGGACCACCAATAGGGCCCTAGTTAAAACAATAAATATTAGGCATGGTGACAACTTATTCAATATGCTATCTGGCAATATATTCATGATGTTACCTGACAATATATTCATTATGTTACCTGACAATTTATTTATTATGTTACCTGACAATTTATTCATTATGTTACCTGACAATATATTCATTATGTTACCTGACAATATATTCATTATGTTACCTGACAATTTATTTATTATGTTACCTGACAATTTATTCATTATGTTACCTGACAATATATTCATAATGTTACCTGACAATTTATTTATTATGTTACCTGACAATTTATTCATTATGTTACCTGACAATATATTTATTATGTTGCTTGACAATATATTCATTATGTTACTTGACAATATATTTATTGTTACCTGACAATATATTCATTATGTTACTTGACAATATATTTATTATGCTGCTTGACAATATATTCATTATGTTACTTGACAATATATTTATTATGTTACCTGACAATATATTCACTATGTTACCTGACAATTTATTCATTATGTTACATGACAATATATTCATTATGTTACCTGACAATTTATTTATTATGTTACCTGACAATTTATTCATTATGTTACCTGACAATATATTTATTATGTTGCTTGACAATATATTCATTATGTTACTTTACAATACATTTATTATGTTACCTGACAATTTATTCATTATGTTACTTGACAATATATTTATTGTTACCTGACAATATATTCATTATGTTACTTGACAATATATTTATTATGTTACCTGACAATATATTCACTATGTTACCTGACAATTTATTCATTATGTTACATGACAATATATTCATTATGTTACCTGACAATTTATTTATTATGTTACCTGACAATTTATTCATTATGTTACCTGACAATATATTTATTATGTTGCTTGACAATATATTCATTATGTTACTTGACCATACATTTATTATTTTACCTGACAATATATACATTATGTTACTTGACAATATATTTATTATGTTGCTTTACAATATATTCATTATGTTACTTGTCAATATATTTATTATGTTACCTGACAATATATTCACTATGTTACCTGACAATATATTCATTATGTTACCTAAAACTATATTCTTGATGTTTCCTGACAATATATTTATTGTTGCCTGACAATATATTCATGTTTCCTGACAATATATTCATTATGTTATCTGACAATATATTTATTATGTTACCTGACAATATATTCACTATGTTACCTGACAATATATTCATTTTGCTAACTTCTGAAATATTAATTATGTTTTCTGATAATATATTCTTTATGTTACCTGACAATATATTCATTATGTTACCTGAGAATATACTCATTGTGTTACCTGATAATGTATTAATTACTTAACATGCTTGTATTGTTTATTATATTACCCTACAACTGCTGATTCTATCACTACTGTGACTACTACCATTATTACTGTCACCACAACCACTGAATCCATCACCCCATGCATCATTATCATCTATACCTCTAAAGCCACAATCACTAATATTACATTTAAATGCGAAAAAAACTAGAAAATTATACTCATCTGACCTGGTTGCCTTTTGGACCTGTAGGTCCCTCGCCTCCTGGAAGACCCTAAAAAGATCACAAAAATGTGTTTGCTTTTGTTGCTGTTCATCATGAGAAATTGATTAATCACAGTACAAAAAAACTAAATAAAAATTATCTAGGTCCAGAAGAAGTTTATATTTAGTGACATTTTTCTTCTAAGCTCAAGGAAATTGAGCTTTTTATTACTTATTTCTTCTAATACATCACCCCTGTATTATAAAAACCTGAAAGTGAAGATTAGTCCAGGTCATACTAGGGTTCATGATAATAAACTAGATGACACGCTGGTCACAAAGAAAATTGGATAGAGGTGACGTTCTGAGGTACATCAATGACTACCTCATGAATATTGACACTCAATTGATGAACAAACAGAGAATTTATTAATCAATAATGGATCAAGCAGGGAGGGGTGAATAAGAGGGCAAAGCAGGAGTATGTACAACCAGCAGAGTACTGGAACTATCAGTACTAATGCTCTTCACCAATTTGCCAAGAAAGACTGAGCACCTATAGGTTTGCCCAGAGTGCAGTGGCATTAATTATTAACATAACCAAATGCATTGAACAAAACATAACTGAGGTATTATTAAAAATTTGTTTCACCAAACTAAAAACAATATTCAGAGAAACATTTCAACTTACAGGTGGGCCAATTGGTCCAGGTCTGCCTCTGGGTCCTAGAAAACCTCGTGGGCCCTGAAGATAAACAACATTTTTATAAATGAAAATGATAAATTATCATAAGGTTAAAGGTTAAAGGCAAGGGCTCGACTTCATCGCCACAGGTTTCCCCATATAGCTCAGTCTCTCTCAGCAGAAAGGTATCCCACCTGCCGAAAGCATCGCACAAAGCACCAACTCCGTAGATCCAGGGATGTCAGGAAAAATTGCATCCTGAACCGACGGCCGCAGCTCGAATTTGAACTCCGACTGTCTGAACACGAGGCAAGTGGCTTGACCACTTCACCTCAGAGTTTATGATGATGTTGTTCAAAGCTACTCGTGCTGAGTTGACTCTTGACAACGTTTCTTTGTTAACAGATTACAATGATTCTTCTGACATCCTGAGGCATACATGAGAAGCTGAGCTGGGTTCTTCTGGCAGTAGAGCAATACGAGGTTCCGCATTAAGCTCACCACTGTGAGGATTACAATGTTAAACACAACCTTGCTGGCTGGACTGCTGTGATAGTTTTTTCCAGGTGACAAACAAGAATGAGAGATGGGGGTCTTGTTCAATAAGTTTAATCTGGCCCTGATTACTCTATCTTATGACAAGATCACTATTGTGAAACTGTTGGAAAGAAACATAAACAACAATGGACTGGATAATGGAGAGAAGACACTGCTTTGGAAAGGCCACACATTAAGAAAACCAGCTGACAGCATTTGCAAGACAGTATCTGTTCTGGAATCCCCAGTGTATGAGACATAAAGGCAGGCAAAAACACACTTAGAAAAAAGAGCTTCTGACAGACATGAAAGCGAGAAGGACAACCTGGGGAGAGCTGGAACATTTGACCCACAGGTCCAAATTTGGTGTGTATTTGATAAAGACATGTGCTCCTTTGACTTAAGTATAGATCTATTTGTCAACAGCTTCTAAATGAATGAAATTTGTTAAAAACTGATACAAAAACAAAGCCACAAATTGCAACATGAAAATTTACTATGAAAGATACTAGAGGGCACGATTCAAGGGAAAAAAGAAAGGGGCGACCAAGCAAAAACATTAAAGTATGAACCTATACTGAAATGAAGAGAGCTGCAGAGGATATGGTCAAATGGAGAGAAACGCTCAGACAACCGTACTGGCAGTCTCAGGACTGACCAACCTGATAATGATGATAAAGTAATTTTTGCACAGCTTTAAACTTGTGATTATTATTACAAAATACATTTAATTTCTAGACTGTACAAATGATGAATGATCACATAATTGAATAAGTACAGAGCTTTATCTGTTTATTTGGAATACTTGGAATCCTGGTATTTAAACAGGCATGGTAATGTCTGTTGCCAGGTAGCCAAAGGCTATTGACTATTAGTAGTAGATATTTTAAACTTCCTACAGCTTTCTAGGCCTGGAAAAAAATACAAATAATTTGGGTAGATTTTTAACTTGAATTTTGTCTGGGCAGCAGCCGTTAAGCCTACTCTTTTCGATTTCTAACTGCCAAGGAATTTTTAATGTGCTCAACAATGAACATGGGAGTTTGATCTCACTACCCAAACATCAGGGAAATTGTTACCAAAAGATCCACGTGAGAAAATCCCGGTCTCCGCCGTGATTCTAACCTGCAACCCCCGGCACCAGAGACGGACACCTTACCTTGAGACCACTGAGCTCCCCATCTGTTTTGGAAATAATATTAATAGAGGAGGAAAAATAAATCAGGACCTCAGCACTAGAATTTTAAAAAAGTAAGATTTTTTGCCAATTCTCTTCATGTAAAATGGAATTGATTACCTTTTTTTTTCCAAAACAGAGATTGTTTTTTTTCCCATCAAATATCTAAAAATCTGTACTACTTTATGGTCAGAAATGTGGTACATTAAAGAACACAAAGATAAACTTCAAAATATTATAAACTCAAATCTGAAAATCCTGGTATTCGATTAGGCACGTGTGTCTAATGCCAGGTAGACAAATGTTGAGTAAATTCATTTGGCTGTTTTGTCTTAGTGTACCATGTTGGGCCCAGGGCCTCCATTTTGCCATCTCTCCACCTCATTCTCAGATGCCCAGGAGGACGGCTAAAGTTCTATGGCCATCACAACATCACTCTACGTGTCCATCTGTTATCCAGCATGCACGCCACATCTGTATTTTCGTAATAGCGCAACATCTATGATGTCAGAGAAGGAAGTTCGACATCTGATCTCTGTGTTTTGGATTTGGTCTTGAATGGAAATCTTCAATGTTATTTGCTCCATCGCTCGTTGGGCAACGCGTAGTCTATCTGCATCAACTTTCTATAAGTTCCACACCTCTCAGCCATATACCTTGGCTGGAATAACCACACTGTTGAACGTATAGCCGTAGCTTTGACAATTCACATCTGTTGCATTAAGGGTTTAATACAGTTGAAGCTGAGCCAACCTGCTGTTATCCTTTGTGAGATCTTCCGATTTATTAAATTGGAGTTCGTGATCTCTTGTGTTTTCAACACAAGTTTTAATTGAGTAATTTGCATTGATCTTCCGATTTATTAAATTGGAGTTCGTGATCTCTTGTGTTTTCAACACAAGTTTTAATTGAGTAATTTGCATTGATCTTCCGATTTATTAAATTGGAGTTCGTGATCTCTTGTGTTTTCAACACAAGTTTTAATTGAGTAATTTGCATTGATCTTCCGATTTATTAAATTGGAGTTCGTGATCTCTTGTGTTTTCAACACAAGTTTTAATTGAGTAATTTGCATTGATCTTCCGATTTATTAAATTGGAGTTCGTGATCTCTTGTGTTTTCAACACAAGTTTTAATTGAGTAATTTGCATTCGGAGTAATAAAAGACATAGATTGTTGGATTGAGCTACGGGCTGATGATGTAGTAGTGAATGAGATGACAGCAGCCAGCAATTCATAGCTGGTTGCTTGTATCATCAGTAGTTGTTTGAAGCTATGGGCTCCATTGTATACACAAACACACATACATATACAATACTCACCAGTTCACCAGGGGCTCCCATTGGTCCAATTTCACCTGGATCACCCTAGTCGAAGAAAAAAATTAGAGAAAAATAAGTTTAATTAACGTCAGTAGCCATTGTAAGATATCATTCATCTTACAACTACAAGCATGAATGAATCCATCTTACAACTACAAGCATGAATGAATCCATCTTATAACTAAAAGCTTGAATGAATCCATCTTACAACTACAAGCATGAATGAATCCATCTTATAACTAAAAGCTTGAATGAATCCATCTTACAACTACAAGCATGAATGAATCCATCTTATAACTAAAAGCTTGAATGGATCCATCTTACAACTACAAGCATGAATGAATCCATCTTATAACTAAAAGCTTGAATGGATCCATCTTACAACTACAAGCATGAATGAATCCATCTTATAACTAAAAGCTTGAATGGATCCATCTTACAACTAAAAGCATGAATGGATTCATCTTACAAATAAAGGCATGAATGGATCCATCTTCCAAATTAAAGTCTGAATGGATCCATCTTACAACTAAAAAATTAAATGGATCCATCTTACAATTAAAACTAAAAACTTAAATGTATCAATCTTACAACTAAAAGCTTGAATAGATCCATCTTACAACTAAAAGAGTGAATGGATAGTGATATTATTAGTTGATAATGGACATTAAGAAATAAGGAGAGACAGAACCAGAAACATGAACAAAAACCAACGAAACCACAGAGAATTGCCATGAGATGAAACAACAGACAGGTAAATCTAGATCATTCGAGAAACAAGTGAAAATACTGAGGCTGTTAAATTTATGAACAAATTATTCATAATGATTTTAATGATAAGTATATTTTAAGTACATACACCAAGCAACATCAACAAATTTGAAGCATATGACACAGAAAATAGTGAAGAACAAGAAAAACATGAGTTAGATAGATTCGTAGCATTTTGACCTGACAGGGCATTTTCTGCACCCGTGAGACCATTCTCTGCAGCACCAGTCTTTATTCATGGCTCAGAACATGAAAGGGATAATAAATGTTAGTCAAGAATATAGGTCATTATATACTCTAATGGGGAGGAAGACTAACGTCTGGTCAGGAAAAATATACTGGTCAAGACCCTCACCTTGGCTTCCTTGCAGCCCTCTCTGAAAATGGGCTGTTTTCATGTCAGCCTGCCAACAAGGTGAGGGATTGATAGTAGAGAGAAACACGCAGATGAGGCCAATCATAACACAACCGCTTGGAGGACCTCGGTTCACCTTCTTCAGCACGCTCAGGATGTGAAGAAAGCTTCTGCAACTCGTCACTTAACATCCTTTTCAAGGCGCACAAAAGAGTAAACCTACTCATTGTGGGCATTCGAAACAACATTTACTCTAACAGAAGCAATATACTTTTTTCTCAAATAAAAATATGGTTTAGATAAAGAGAATAAGGGTATTGTAAAGTTATTGCACAACACAGAGACAGTGAAATAAATGAAGACATACAAGGAAGAGTATAATGTACAAAATAAATCTAGAACATGATTACACAAGCCAAAGGATAAAATATCAGGCTAAGAAACAAGTACCTGTAAATTAAATTCATTGAGTGAGTCTTGTACAAACAGTACGAAGAAAAATGAAAATGAGATTACTGTAATGTGACTTTGGAGCCATTAAATTTAGCCATGTTTGGCCCTCTAGGTGATTTGAGGGGACGATGAGGCTTATGTCTGGTCAGGAAAAACACACTGATCAAACAATGTTAGCCAGGGTCTGGAGAAATATACTGGCCAAGACCCTCACCTGACCTTGTTGGTCGTCTTAGAAACGGACTGTTGTTGAAGACAACAGTCTGGCTAACAAGGTGAGGTTCGATGTTCCTCGTAGTAGTGAGTGACACACAGATGAAGTCAAGCATTGCACAACTGCCTAGAGGACTCTGGTTCACTTCATCAGCATGTGAGGGATGTCAGGAAAGCTACTACATTCTGCCAAAAGTTCCATCCTTTTCAGGGCGCACAAAAGGGGTACCAACCCATTGTGGGCATTAGTAACCAACCAACAAACCAGGTGATTTGAGTTTAGAACCTTGAGCTAGAAGGTTCAACCATCTAAATACTCCAAAAACGGTGATATAATTGACTCAACCTTTTTCATGTCCAGTTTTGGATCCATAGAAGCTCATGAAAATGAAACTGCTAGTTTACAAATTGGAAAATTCTTTTCCAACTACTTAGCTGAAGTACAGGCATCATTGCTGCAGAAATAATCAACAACACAACATGCCTATGCCAGAAGGTTATATTCTTTACAGATGCAATGTCAGTTCAGTTCTGATATACCTAAATAACGACAAACTGCTTGTGCTTAACAAAAGCCTTAGGTGAATTAACAATGAAAAGAAGGGTAGTACTATCTATAGTGGATACCATCACACTGTGGCATACCAAAAAATAAAAGAGCAGACAAATTAACTAAAGAGGGAGCAACACAAGAACAAACAACCACTTTCTATAAAAAGAAAAACTGACCAAGCAAGAGACATCTATTACTATCTTGATCAAGCAGAGCAGATGATCCAGTTCTACATGAGAACAGGACATAACAAAGTGTATGGCCACACACAAACTAGAATTAGACCTATCGCACAGGTTTATATGTGGACATGCATTATCGGCTGCCAAGCACACTCTACAAGACTCTTATATATTTAGGCATGCACACAAAGTTATTTGGAAGCCTTGAAGAACTCTCTAGAACAGCAACCTTTACCCGTAAAACTGATAGAATACATGGCGATGGCGACTGAGAAAAAGATGTGACAAAGTTCATTCCACAAAAATATTTTTGACGAAGGGAGGCCACAAGATTATAAAACATAAAATTAAGATTACAAAGAACACTTTACAGATTATAAATAATTTTTGTCCAACTTTCAACTTGCTGCCCTTACCGATTCTCCATCTTGTCCAACAGGGCCAGCTTCTCCTGGTACACCTGGTTCCCCCTAGGAAAAGTAACAAGCATAAAGTATGAAACATTCATAGGAGATCTGAATTATTTATGTTTACTTTATTTCTTCAGGTATTAGTTGCACATCACACGCAGAGATGATGACAGCACCAAACTTGTGCACGAGATGTAACTGTAAAGTTCAATCCTGGTACAGCAGACTCTGGCGTACTTGGAACAAACATGTGAGGAATCTGCTGTAGGGCCATCATGCGTTCTATTCTGTTGGATGAATTACTTTCTTCTCTACCTCAGCAAAGATGTTTCTCTTTGATCTGAGCACCTTTGGTGATGCTAGCATGCCAGATGGAATGGTTCTGTGCAATCTTCTCCCAGTTGGTGACATCAATGTTGAAGTTTTTCAGCAACATTTTGGAAGAAGTCTCTCTTATGTTCCAATAATCAACGTCTGCCTGTTCTGAGTTCCCAAATAACGCAGCGGTTTAGGGAGTTGCTCATTGTGTATCCGAACAATATGTCCCGTCCATCTTAACTGGGCTTTTTTCAGAAGTATATGGATGATCAACATATTTGACTCACTAAGAATTTCAGAGTTAGGGCACTTTGTCCTGCCACCTGATCCTGAGCAGCCAGCTCATGTGGAAAGGATTTAGCTGTCTGTCTTTCTGTTTGTGTGTGCATGTATACATGTGTGTGCGCACAAGAGAGCAATCTGATCATCAGAAGTTGTATCCTCAATCAGCAAGTGTTTCAATCACTTACATCTGACCAAGACCCTATTTCACCTCCAGGTGATGGCCCTGAAACAGGCTGCATGAGTCACTAGTGCAATCTGACTAAGAGATAGAGATCACAGTGCGAAGGCAGACCTGATACTTAAAAAAAACCAACTGAAATCAGATGTGTTGTGTCTTCTGTAAGCTATGACACAACGTCCCAACGTCCTTTTCTGGACAAATGCCAGGGAAGAAGAGAAAGATCCCAAATTGAATTGTTAACAGATTTAGATCAGAACTGTTTGGTGTAACAAAGTGTTGGAAGTATAAAAATAGGGTAGGGAGCCTCTGTAGTCAAGAGGTTAAGGCACTCGCCTCTCACAGTGATGAACGGAAACGGTGGGCGATGAAATCCCGCAAGTTTCAAGCGACCCCCAGTCTCACGGGAGGTAAGACCAGAATGCCTGTATCCCGAGTTACCTCCAGTCATCTTGACCAATAGTCTTGCAATTGATCCAAGGTAACTCGAGATAAGAGTGATGACCAGCGCATATTTTTCCTCACTATAATCCAAATACAGCGCACATCACATTATTAAAACAAAATCGTTTGACTTGTGGACATCATCCCTTCGTGATGGGCGATTACATTTTTATATTTTTTTTTTAAATAGGACACTCACTTTGAAGAAATTTAATAGTTTCTTGAGCACAATGAACTGGTGCATCATCTTGTTGAAAGGCAAACAAGTCTGAAAATGCTTGAATATCTGGAAGAAGATGTTGCTTCAGCAGAACATCCCTGTAATAGAGACTGTTAATTTTCATACCAGGCATAGGGGATGGTGTGGGCTAGTGGTTAAGTGACACGGCTCACAACTCAAAGGTGCTGGGTTCGATCCCCATCACAGCCCCGGCCTTTATCCCGGGGAAGCAAACCCTTAGAAAATGCAGGAGGAAGCAGGCCTTTACATAAAATACTTGCTGAAGTCTGATGCACTGGGCCAACAGTGAAAAATAAAAACATAGGGCAACGCACACCGTCTTGAGGAAAAGAGAAATAAGGCGAACGCAAAAAAACAAAATACCAAGCTTGATAAAAAAAAATAAGTTTGCCTCAGGCTAGATACGCCGAAAGAGACAATAATCGATTTGCTTATAGTTGGTGACAAGTGAAGCAATCTTCCTCCATCCATGCCACGCTTGCAAGTTCCAATTTTGGCGCATAAGAAATTATTTTGATATCGCTGCAGGGTAACAACAGTGAACAACTTTGTTATCGGTAAAAAAATTTGTAATGTGCAAGGAATATCTGTTTAGCAACAATCATGATTGCTGCAGTATTGTTGCTTTGTTAACTTCTATTAGCTCTGTCACTCTCTGTTTTTTAAACATTTCAATTTCAGATCTTGGTTGAAAATATCTTGAATTGATGACTGAAATGTAAAAATTTCCTTTAAGCTAGGAAGAGTTTGATGTTGATCTTCCTGGCTTTGCTATAACTAATGGATATCAACAATGCTCTCATCGGTGCATACATATCTCAATCTTCCACTACTGGTCCAGCATTTGACAGAACCATTGTCATCTTTCTTGTCACAAAGTTGTCTAAGCCATCATGCAACCATCCTTTGTCTGAAAATTTTTTTGAAGAATTGTCCTGAACTGTAATTTTTAGTTTTTCTTTTAAACTTATCACATGTCTTTCTTCTGGAATGACCATCATTTTATAGCAGGCAAATCAAATGATAATGTTATCTAAAAATTGTGCAAACATAGACAATTCAAAAAGAAACAAAACAATCACTACTGTACAAATTTTCATTAAATGTCATTAAAATTATCATTTTATGATAAATTTGTATTCTATAGTTATATATTATGCTCAACAGAATACTAACTGACTGATTATATACATGAATTTATATTAGTATTTATGTACATGTATGTGATGTTCATATTGGTTGTGGTGATTTTTGTGATAGTGGTGTAATTAGGTCACTTTTGTTTGTCTGAAGTTGAGATATTATTCACCTAATAAATAAACTGGGCCCACTTACTCTATATCCCTTTTCGCCAGTAAGTCCTGGAATGCCTGGAAACCCAGGAAGACCCTGAAAATACAAACCAATTTAGTATAAGAAAAAACAGATGAAAAAAAAATGTAAAAAATAAGAAATAGCAAGAAGAAGATAAAGTTAGTCTTTTATCAGTACAGACATTAGAGATGAAGTAAAGAGTGACCTAGGTAGGAAGGATAGTTTTAAACTTGACAAATATTTTACATTGACACCTGTATTTAAGTTCTTAGTTCTTCGTTGACCTATACTTTTACAGTGGCAGATGCCTCTGTGCGGGTTCCAGCTTTGGTATAAGCTGGATGTAGCCGGGAGAAGGATTTCCTGCTTAGCGGGCTAGGCTCGAGCAGCTTATTACTCCTACTATATTGGGACAAGTGCCATGGAGGGTGGTTGGCCATTGAGCATGTCCATCTTAATAGACTCAAACACTAGAGCAAAGTAGACCAGCAGTCTGTTAGGCACCATCTGTGCTGCTCTAAACAAATCACTTAACCATGGCCGGTGTTATGCCATGTCACACAGTTTGTTGCCTCTTACGAAATGCTCTCTGTGGGGCAGTGGTGCTATTCTTTTCCTTGTCATAAACAAAGACCCCGGCGGACCACTCAGGGCATTTAAGGTCTTACAATTAAACAAAACATGAACAATAAATTACAATATTATCTTGTACCTGCACAAAAATACAGAAAAAGATAATGTAATCACATTGTCAGACATCACTGTGATGGATTAAGTGTGAGGGACTTTTTTATGATATGTATGTTTTTTGTGAAGTTGAGTGATCAGCTCTCTTCCTTGCCTTCCCTAAAAGTATGTCAGGTACTCATTTACAAGTGGGCAGAATGCAGCGTGTACTACCAGGATTCAAATCCATATACAATCATTAAGACACTTGGCACAAGTTAATTAAAACTAACAATGGCATATACAGTATTAATTTTGTCATTCTTCACCCTCATCTCCTACTATGCACTTGTGTCATTAGATGTTGTGGGGAGGTGTAGTTTTCTGTCAAGTGCCAGCTTTGTTGTCAATGTTGGTGTCATTCCGTATTTCTTTTGACATTACTGGTCACATTCCATTAAGGTGCTCCATTATTTCATTTTTGGCAGGCAAAAATTCACTGGTGGCTTGATGGGCCAATCCCAGTTGTTCTTAAATTAGCTCTTAACTTAAAGTCTTTATACTGGACTAGACGACTCTGCAGAGTCTTTAGATAATCAGTTTCTCATTTCAGTCGTATAGTTTTACAAAGTGACTAGTAGACGATTGAAATAGCCACGGTGCAAAATAAAAATATAGTGCAACGCACACCACATTTGGGGAATAGAGAAATATGGCAAACTCAAAAACAAAAAAATGGTTAGAAATTATAGAATTCAATTAAGAATTTTGTTCTAGTTTTAAGCTAGCAACATGTTAACAGTGCTTACACTGTCATTTGTTGAAGCCAAAAGGAAATGTAAAATAGCACTTCACAGTTTAAAAATAATAGGGCATGATCAACAATACAAAATTCATGTAGCATAGATGTTACTAAGGGATCAAGACGCTGAGCAGCGCATGAGCTGCAACAGTCAGCGACCCATAGCTGACTGCTAGCATCCCGGCTAGAAAACCAGAGCTGCCAAGACCCTTCTACACCTCCATGCGGTGAACCTGGATAACAGGCAGCAACAAAGCAGACTGGCTAGATAAAAGGGATTGAAGAGAGACGGCAAGTTGGTACTCAAAAATGCCTGCTGAAGTCGAATGGGTTGAACTGAAAGGTGCAAATATCACTGTCAAGATGTAAACCACTACACAACACATTCCGTTCTCAAGACTACATTCTGCTACTTGAAAAGCCCTTTTTAGGGCTTAGTAGCAGGAGATTGAGAATGAGTGAAGAAGAAGATGTTACTAAATGTTATATTTCTGGGATCCTCCATTTTTCATTAAGTTCAGTTCAAGTGCCACATCAGAGATAGACTAAAATGGATCTCAAATCCAAAGTCTTCTGTCCAATACCATGAAGGTGTCCCCTGCCATGCTTTGCCCTGTTCAACTTTGAATGTTATCTACCCACTTATACCATTGTTTTCCTCTGGCACGCTTTCCCTCAACATTTCTTTCCCGTATTGTTTTTAGTAAGGTCTTATGTCTTTTGATGTGACCAAAATATCTTAACTGTCTAACTGATTGTGTTCATCAAATCTCTTTGTGCCTTAATAATTTCTCCAAGACTTCCTGATGTTTTCTTTTCTTTCTCTGAGATGTGCCCCAATTTTTTATATCCATATTTGCAAGGCACCAAGTCTCTTCTTCAACTGGTTGTTCATTGCTCCCATTTTTATAACCTATAGTAAAAACAAATATACATAATAACCGACCACTCTTATTTTTATTCACAGTTTTGAATTGGCTAATAAATATAGCAGAACACTGTAATTAATGTAACTTCAGATGACAGCTATTAATGCTTTCATAGTGGAATTTTTCCCATCACTGACATACACTCGAGGGATTTGTAGTACTAAAAAATGTATATAGCTTGCCTAGCCAGTCACTAGGCAATGCATAGGCCAAGGTTTTATTTCATCATGACAGAAAAATAAAGTGTAGGTACTTACACACGTTTGAACACACATCTCTCTGACTAGAAGAACAGTATCCTAACCATTTAGTCTCTCCCTATTCAACATAAAACTTGTAAACTGAAAATGTTATAAATGAGTTACCTTGTCACCTGGAGGCCCCATCAAACCTCTGTCTCCATCTTTACCTGTCCTACCCTGTTGATATAGTGAAAATAGTTAATTAATCGACCAATTAAAATATTTCAGCTCCCTTAGGTACACAGGTCACCAACAAATGCATGCTTAATCCATCTATCATGCGTCATCTTTCAAACTTTCTTTCCATCATTATCATCATCCTCATCATCATCAATGATACCTTTTCAGCCCCACTTGAAGTATAGATCTTCAACAAATACTTGCTAAGTCCTCCTCTCCTGCGTCATATGCTCCAGCTCTACAGAGGGCATTCTTCTGTCTAGGATCTTGTGTTGCATTTCCATTTAGTTCATTAGCCCTGATTTGCAGACATGTTTGTGGCTTAAAGTCTATACAGGATGAGGTAGTCAGCCCCCATCTCCAAGTCTCCTTAAACCCCTTTTACAACATGCCTGGCAGGTTACAGTGTTAATGTTGTTTGTTCTCTTTTAGGAGGGTGAAGATGCAGCAGTGAATGAGCTGACAGTAGCCAACAATTTACAGCTGGCTACCTAACTTTACTTGACTTAACTTAACTTTTTTATACTGGTTTAGAAGACTCTGTAGAGTCTGTAAATAACCAGTTTCATTTACATTTCCTTGCTCTAAAAGCAATGCATATCCAAACTATTCTTAAATGCATTAAGTCCCAGCCTTCACTACTTCCTGTGGCAATGCATTTAAAGTATTTACCACTCCCTGACTTATTAAATGAGAGAAATATTTATTTGTTGAAGCAAAGTCTTGATCTACAATTATTACTATCTTGCAAGTGAATGTCTAGTAGAAAATTTTTTAAATGAGCTTTAAGTAGATTTACAGACAACAGTAAGGTGTTTGTGGAAACCATTGTTAGCTTGAGTGCATGATCTGACCAGCTATCTACCTGTCAGAACCATCAATTAGTTTATTTTTACATCAGAGCTGACACAGAAACGACCCTAGCAGAATGGCATTTTAGAAACATGACATTAACTTATGGTTTAATTTACACACATAGAATCAGAAACATAGAACATATCTTTACCTGAACATATAGTGTTACTCATTCACAAAAAGATAAACTACAGTGACAGAAAGATGGGAGGATTGTGGTAAGACTTTATACTTTTTGATGAATTTGAATGGAACAATTTTTATGACCATTTACAGCTAAGGGAACTGAAGTGTGTTGCAACAGGAGTATGAACCATGTCTCTTTGCTGTGAGAGACACACATTCTGTTCATAAAACTGACATCAATATAACTCGCTTGACCTCAATCTGAAATCCTAGGATCAACTTTCTTAAACCAACTATCAAACACATAAACACCCCACATACACACACACATTCCTACATATTGTAGAAACCTGTATATGTTGCAGTACATAATTGTGATATTGATAATTAGTTGGCCTATCTTGTATTCAAGAAATGTTTGTTATATCCTTCATTATGCTTGTACCTATTGTGGATGGGCTTCTGGAAAAAGATGTTACAGCGAAACAGTTGATTTGATTCGCAGAAAGTGGCCAGAAAATCTCCTGCGTTATTCCTTGCTTCTCCAGAGTGCAACCCCATATAGGTTTTACCATGTTAGTGAGGTCCTATTCTGGCATTAAATTCGTCAATAATGATCTTGTAGATATGGTGTTGTCGGAGGCTGTCCTAGAAAACTGCGCGTTCTCATTCGTCTTTGGCTGCTGTTCGTGTATACACTTGAATAATGGTAGCAGTATGGCGTTTGGAGATGCTAATGTCCAAAAAAGCGATGTGGTGGTCTACAAATGTCACCTGTTGAACAAGAAAGACAATGTGGCACTGTATGCATCAATATCCAAGACGCCTCTGAAGAAGAATTTGCCCTGCACTGACAGAGTCCGGTGGAAACAAAGTTGGGACCCGCAGCACGCTGAGAAAAGGGTCATCAAGATCAAGAAGATCAAGATTCTTCACCATTTTGGTACCTTTGTTGATGACTGACAAATCTGTCATAACTATCACATCTTGTGACATTGTATAGAGGCAGCAGTAGCTTCCTTCACTTTACTTGATCTTTGGCTATTCTTCATTCAGCACCGGTTTGGTTTATCTCAACTTCTGTAGACATCCACCAAGTTTCTTTAGGCTGGGCTCTTTTGAATTTTGCATTCAGAACATGTTATCTTGCCAATTATTTTCCTTTTGACTTTCAAAAACTTTTACAAATATAAGGATGTCAGCCCTAGGCTAAAACCCACTGAACCTAACTGACCATGATGTCAATTTAGTTGAACCCTATCACCCCCCCCCCCCCACACACACACCCCCCTTACCCCCCCCCCCCAGTTGTATCTAGCTTGATAAAATCTGTCATCAGTAAACTTCTGCTGGAATAGCTCTGGGGGTTGTCAGATGGCACCATGTGACGTCAAGGTACAGTTTGATAGAATCTGCCATGAGTAAACTTCTGCTGGAATAGCTCTGGGGGTTGTCAGATGGCACCATGTGACGTCAATGTACAGTTTGATAGAATCTGTCATCAGTAAACTTCTGCTGGAATGGCTCTTGGGGTTGTCAGATGGCACCATATGATGTCCAGGTACAGTTTGATAGAATCTGTCATGAGTACACTTCTGTTGGAATAGCTCTGGGAGTTGTCAGGTGGCACCATATGATGTCCAGGTAAAGGTATTAGAGATTGCAGGTTTGGTATCTACATTTTTAGAAACATATTTTAATCAAATCGACCTGTTGAAAAAATACTAATTGTAATAAGAAACACAAGATAAAAAAAACAACAAAAATCAGCCCACTAAAACTCTCCTATTATGAAAATAGAAAAGAGCATACCCTTTTCCCGATTGGTCCAGGAAGTCCTGACACTCCAATTGGTCCCATTGGGCCCTAAGAGAGAAATGATAT
Source organism: Ariolimax columbianus (assembly GCA_036924085.1). Lineage (NCBI taxonomy): Eukaryota > Metazoa > Mollusca > Gastropoda > Stylommatophora > Arionidae > Ariolimax > Ariolimax columbianus. Next base: position 50,165,768 of record JAVGWX010000020.1, on the reverse strand, counting down.
ATATATTTGAACAATATAGAATATTTTAAAACAGGATAAGAAGTAACAGCACAAATTTTACAGATGATATTTGTAATTTGCTATCATTGTCATCACATCCTTTGCAAAATATCAGTCGCTCTCTTGACAGCAGATCTGTAATACACTCGCCCCTTGGCCAGCTCTCCCGCCACTGCCGGTCAACCTCAGAACCTCTGTAATGCCCCTTTCCCATCTTCCCCTCGGTCGGCATCTGCCTCTTTTGTCAGGTACCTTACCCTCCAGAATGGTTCTTGTTAGGCTATTGTGTCGTTTGATGTGGTCAAAGTATGTTAATTTCCTAGATGTAATATTGTCTACTAGCCAGTTTTATTCTATATCTATATATAATGGGTATGCAATAATACAATTATTTACAATTGCACCATTACACCCTTAAAAATAAATAAATTATCACACCAACAACATTATTCAAACAATAACCTTTTATATATTGGTCAAAGATTATAATTATTGTGAAAATGGCCATGCAAATGAATGGGATATACCAAAAGTTGCAATAATAATGAGAAATAAATCAATGTTTAGAAGAAATAAATCAATATGTTTGATAAATAAATCAACATTTAGGAGAAATAAATCAATATTTAGAAGGCAACATGACTGCAACACTGTCAGCTAAGTATATATCTGAATTAAAATGAGAGCAGAAACAGACAAATACCCTGCCGAGGACGAATGTTTTGGACCGAAAGGTGCAAATATCGCAGTCAAGCTGTAAACTAGCGACACAACGCATTCTGTTCTTTGGACTACAACCTTTCTACTTGCACATCTCTGTTCAAGGCTTGGTGGTGGGAGATTGAGAACGAATGCAGAAGAAGAAGAAGAAGAAGAAGAAGACATATACCAACTTTGAAATTTAAATAGGTCTGAACAAGAAATAGACAAATCATAACATCAGAAATAAAAAAACTAAAACAGCGAATTAAGTAACAAAAAGAAAAGTATTAAGGAAAAGTTAATCTTTGATTACTAATGATGGTAAATGCACAAAATCACTGCTGACATGAGTTACTGCATTTTATTTATATTTCATCCACATCATTTGTCTGTCACTCAAGATGTCAGAGCATGTTCAACACTGCATTTGGTTTGCCTAACCTTCTTTTCAAATTGAATTTGAAATGGTGACAGGTAAAAGGAATGAAAGCCACATAGTCCTGCTTACCGATGCCTTGGCCGTAGTCACAGCACTGAAAAGCCAGAAAAATACTGAGCTTAATGATTTAAGAGCAGTACTCTGTCAACTATGCCAGCAATCCGCACCGAAAAAGATAGTGGTACAGTGTGTTCCATCCCACTGCAACATCCAAGGCAACGAGGAGGCAGACAGACTGGCAAAAGAAGGTGCAAGACTACCACAAAAAGATACGTATGACATATGAAGAGTCAAAACGACTTATTAGAGCTAGATACATGACCAAATGGGAAATAGAACACACTGGCTACACCAAAAACGATGCCTATTACCAGTTGAACAGAAGAGAGCAGGTCGTGGTCTTCAGACTTCGCACTGGCCACAATAGACTGAGGTACCACCTATTCAACAAATTAAAGATAGATGGCACCGACGAATGCCCGTGTGGTACCGGTAAAATGACCGCTGAACATTTGCTGCAAAACTGCCCGACATACGATGATCAGAGAGAGCAGATGTGGCCATCCCCAGTGGCAACACTAGACAAGCTCTATGGCAATGTCGACAGCCTCAGGATGACCGCTGCTTTTTTCGAAAAAATACAGCTTGATGTCTGACTGCGTACGATGAAGAAGAAGAAGAGGAAATTGAATTTTTTCGGCCACGCCAAACATGACGGACTGGAAAGAACGGTCATGGAGGGTATGGTACTTGGATAGCGACGCAAGGGTCGACCCAGGTGAAAGTGGATACAAGATATCAAGGATACTCTAAACATAAACTTCAGGTGGGAAGAGTTACTGCAGATCGATATTCATATCGGCTGGCTGTGATGAAAGCGACGTTCTACAAACGACATGCTACATGATGATGATGAACCTTCTTTTTGGCAACCCTGAATCCATTTGTTTGCAGTGCGTTTTCAGTAAAATGGTTATGACATGGTGAAGTTGCTTGGCTTGCCTCATGGATTATTTAGGATTTGTTTTATCCTTTTTTTTTCTTTTTTTTTCTTTTGTTGTTGTTGTTGTGTTCGCCTTATTTCCCTATTCCCCAAGGCGGTGTGCGTTACACTGTGGTTTTTATTTTGCGCCTGTCGGTCCAGTGCATCTGACTTCAGCATGCATTTCATGTAAGGGTCTCCTTCCTCCTGCATTTTCTAAGGGTTTGCTTCCCCGGGGTAACGGCCGGTGCTGTGATGGGGATTGAACCCTGCACTTTCTGGTTGTGAGGCATGTCACTTAACCACTAGCTCACGCCTTCCCCTGTTTTATCTTAAATATTGATGTTGTTTTAACTAAGTATATTATACCTGACCCTGACTAACATTGTCTGACCAGGATGTTTTGCCTCCCCTGACTAACATTGTCCGATCAGCATGTTTTGCCTGACTCTGACTAACATTGTCCGATCAGCATGTTTTGCCTGACCTCAGCTAACATTGTCCGATCAGCATGTTTTTCCTGACCTCAGCTAACATTGTCCGATCAGCATGTTTTGCTTGACCTCAGCTAACATTGTCCGATCAGCATGTTTTGCCTCCTGTGACTAACATTGTCCGATCAGCATGTTTTGCCTCCCCTGACTAACATTGTCCGATCAGCATGTTTTGCCTCCCCTGACTAACATTGTCCGATCAGCATGTTTTGCCTGACCTCAGCTAACATTGTCCGATCAGCATGTTTTTCCTGACCTCAGCTAACATTTTCCGATCAGCATGTTTTGCCTGACCTCAGCTAACATTGTCCGATCAGCATGTTTTGCCCCCCCTGACTAACATTGTCCGATCAGCATGTTTTGCCTCCCCTGACTAACATTGTCCGATCAGCATCTTTTGCCTCCCCTGACTAACATTGTCCGATCAGCATGTTTTGCCTCCCCTGACTAACATTGTCCGATCAGCATGTTTTGCCTGACCCTGACTAACATTTTCCGATCAGCATGTTTTGTCTGACCCTGACTAACATTGTCCGATCAGTATGTTTTACCTGACCCTGGCTTACATTGTCCGGTCAGCATGTTTTGCCTGACCCTGACTAACATTGTCCGATCAGCATGTTTTGTCTGAACTCAGCTAACATTGTCCGATCAGCATGTTTTGCCTCACCCTGACTAACATGGTCCAATCAGTATGTTTTACCTGACCCTGACTAACATTGTCCGGTCAGCATGTTTTACCTGACCCTGACTAACATTGTCCGATCAGCATGTTTTGCCTGACCTCAGCTAACATTGTCCGATCAGCATGTTTTGCCTGATGAGGCGTTAGTCTCATCTCACTGAGATTTCTTTGTCAGCGTATCTTAAGATAAAATGATCAATTTATTTCCCCAACAACTTGCGTCTCTTAATTGTAAGTCAGGTACCCATTTACAGCTAGGTAGACTGAATCATTTTGTGAATGGGGATTGAACCTGCACCATTAGCCACAAGAGAAGCATTCTTAACTATTATGCCATTCAAACATGTAGATATCAACTCACCATTTCACCAGTGTTTCCGATGTCCCCTTTATCACCAATAGGTCCAGGTGGTCCCTGGTTAGACAGGAAATTTGAGAAGTTTAAATTATTTTAATAAACTCAAACACAATAATGTCCCTGGGTAAAATATAAGCGATAAAACATATCTGATCATTTTGTTTACGGAGCTCATGGCTTGGCTTCGTCCGTTCTAATCTCCCGCTACCAAACCCTGAAAGGGCTTAAGTAGCTGGATGTAGTCCAGAGAACGGAATGCGTTATGTTGTATTTACAGCTTGACTGCGATATTTGCGCCTTTCGGTCCCACACATCCGACTTCAGCAGGCATTCTTTAAGTACCGGGTTATCATTCCCTCTTCGATCCCTTCTCCTTAGCCAGTCTGCCCTGCTGCAGCCTGTTATCCAGGATCACCGCGTGGAGGTGTAGAAGGGTCTTGGCAGCTCTGGTTCGCTGGCCCTGACGCTAGCAGTCATCTATGGGTCGCTGACCACTGTGTGAGAAGGACATGCATAGGCCTACCATGAGTATAGAAACTGCTTGATTACATATTCTAACAAATGATTCTCTATTCTGTCACAATAACTTTTCACAGAGAGGCTGCAACAGGGCAGACTGACTAAGCAGAAGGGATCGAAGAGAGAGGGCAACCCGATACTCAAAAATGCCTGGTGAAGTCGGATGTGTTCGACTGAAAGGTGCAAATATTGCAGTCAAGCTGTAAACTACGACACAACGCATTCCATTCTCTGGACTACATCCTGTTACTTGCAAAAAAGCCCATTTCTGGGATTGGAGGCGGGAGATTGAGAATGAACGAAGAAGAAGAAGTATACATTTTCTATGTTTTTCCAAAGCCTTTCTGATTAAATGGACAGCTTCAGAAGAGGAGGAGGTGGGGGGGGGGGGGGGGGGGGGTGGGGGTGGGGGTGTGGCATAGTGAGAAGGCTGAAACATGAGCCGTTATCCATTCAGCGCCATGCACTCATTTTTGGTAGTCAATTGACTATCCTAAGCTCAACAGTTACCTGTCACAAAGAAACAGTAGAGGAAAGGCTGGGGTTATATTCTGCACTATATTTGTCATTAAATTACTGTGCCTTGTATCTTTGGTTCATGCACGTTATCACAGTTTTGTTGTACTACCGCTCTTTCCTTCTGTGGTTACAGGCAAACCGGATTAACCATAGTGACTTTATGACTATGTGGGTGGCTGCTTTGACTCTCACCTTGTGAGAACACTTATCTAGAACATTATTTCTGTGTCATTGGTTATGAACATAGCGATTTAGTCCTGGTCATACTACATTCCCAACCTATTAGATGTCACACCCTCAAGGCTTTGGGAGTAAACCCTGAGGACAAATCTGCATCCTGTGCTATCTCCAGTCGTCTCGATTATGTTTTACCACTGGCAAAAGGTAACTCAGGACAGGAGAGTTAGCTTGACATATTTTAACCAAATCTTCTCCATTTTAATCTTAATCACAGCGCAAGTTACCCATTTCAGTCGACAGAGCAAAACGAAAATATTGTCCATACGGCTGAACAAAGAGAGTGGTCTTGAACCCACGTAACGAGCAATTTCAGAGTGGAGGCAGAGGCAGAGAAGAAATGGTGACAGGCAAAAGAAATGAAAGCCATATAGTCCTGTTTAAAGTACAGATGCCCTGGCCGTAGTCACAGCACTAAAAAGCCAGAAAAATACTGAACTTAATGATTTAAGAGCAGTACTCTGTCAACTATGCCAGCAGTCCGCACCAAAAAGAGTAGTGGTACAGTGGGTTCCATCCCACTGTAACATCCAAGGCAACGAGGAGGAAGACAGACTGGCAAAAGAAGGTGCAAGACTACCACAACCAGATACTAGTGTGACATACGAAGAGTCAGAAAGGCTTATTAGAGCTAGATACATGACCAAATGGGAAACAGAACATACTGGCTACACAAAAACCGATGCCTATTACCAGTTGAACAGAAGAGAGCAGGTCGTGGTCTTCAGACTTCGCACAGGCCACAATAGACTGAGGTACCACCTATTCAATAAACTGAAGATAGGTGGCACTGACGAATGCTCGTGTGGTACGGGGGAAATGACCGCTGAACATTTGCTGCAAAACTGCCCGACATACGAGGATCAGAGAAAGCAGATGTGGTCATCACCAGTGCCAACACTAGACAAGCTCTATGGCAGTGTCGACAGCCTCAGGATGACTGCTGCTTTTTTCGAAAAAATACAGGTTGACGTCTGACAGCGTACGAAGAAGAAGAAGAAGAAGAAGAACCCACATAACGGACAAACATCATTTTTAATTAAGGATTTGACAGGACTTAGTCGATCAACTTCTACCCCGGAGAGCCTTCATCTCCTTTCCTCGGTGACTAACAAAGTGGTCAGTGACCATCATGCATGATACCATTCGTCCTTCGTACGGTTCCCAACTTTGATTCAGAATTTTCATCTCAGCCTTTACAATTCTTCGCCAAGTTGTCGTAAGTTTACCTCTCGTTCATCTTCCCGCTGGGTTACCCCTCCAGTCAGTTCTGGTGATGTTTTTCCTTAGTTTAGTTGCAATATTTGTGCTAATGTCATCATTATTTATATTTGTTTGCTTACAATCCTTTGCGAATGTCAATTTATCATTGTTTATATGTTTAAATATAAATATTGAGCTAATGTCAATTTATCATTATTTATGTATGTTTGCTTACACTCATTTGCTAATGTCAATTTATCATTGTTTATATGTTTAAATATAAATATTGAGCTAAAGTGAATTATCATTATTTATGTATGTTTGATTACAATCATTAAAGTAAAAGCAGCGAGGGAGAGGAGATGGCTACCGCCCTCATATAGCCGAGCCTTTTAAATGTAAGATCGCTAACACCTCACACCCCAACGGCAGTAATGCTATGGGTTACTTTACTTTTTTATGTATGCTTACAATCATTTGCTAATGTCAATTTATCATTATTTATGTATGTTTGCTTACAATCATTTACTAAATTAAATTTATCATTATTAATGTATATTTGCTTTCAATCCTTTGCTAATATCAATTTATGATTATTCATGTATGTTTTCTTACAATCATTTGCTAATGCCAATTTATCATTATTTATGTATGTTTGCTTACAATCATTTGCTAATGTCAATTTATCATTATTTATGTATGTTTGCTTACAATCATTTGCTAATGTCAATTTATCATTATTTTTATCGGTTTAATAACAGCAGTTATGCTAATGTAAATTTTTGCCAAAATTATTTTGATTGATTGATTCGCCTTTCTGCTCGAATCAAAGCAAGGGACCACCACTACAGCTGGCTCATTTAGAAGAAACATGTATATGAACAATCTCATTTGCAGTTGGAATAACAATGGCTTTACATAATGAAACTGTTAACCCCATGCACAATGCTCTTTAGCTACTTTTCACGACATTCTTGGAAGGTCGAAATGGTCCTATTCATTTCAACCTAGGTAGCACTCCAGTCAATTCAATAATTATTTATGCCCATTTTACTTACAACACGTCCTGGTAGGCCAGTCATGCCCTGGGGGCCAGCCACGCCCCTCATGGCCAGCATATGTTGGTCTAGCATTCCACGGAACTGTTCTGCATGGTTGCTTTGTTTGTTGTCCCAGTTAAGCTGTGGTTTGGTAGAAAAAGACAAGTAATATTAGCAACTAATGCCTTATTTAACATGAAAAGAATTTCAGAAATTCCAAGACACATACACCATTTTTTCTTCTTTTTGTTTACTATTCATTTCATACAAAACATAAGGCAGCGCATGAGCTGCAGTGGTCAGCGACCCATAGCTGACTGCTAGCGTCAAGGCCAGCAAACCAGAGCTGCCAAGACCATTCTACACCTCCACGCGGTGATCCCGGATAACAGACTGCAACAGGGCAGACTGGCTAAGGAGAAGGGATCGAAGAGGGGATGCTAATCCGGTACTAACAACATGCTTGCTGAAGTCGGATGTGTTGGACCGAAAGGTGTAAATATCGCAGTCAAGCTGTAAACTACGACACAACGCATTCCTTTCTCTGCACTACATTCTGCTACTTAAGCCCTTTCAGGGTTTGGTAGTGGGAGATTGAGAACGAACGAAGCCAAGCCAAGCCAAACCAAACCAAACCAAGCCAAGCCAAACCAAGCCAACCCAAGCGAAGCCAAGCCAAGCCATACAAAACATAAACACCTCCATAATCATCATCATGACTGGGGACGGGGTGGTTAAGTGACACAGCTCACAACTCGAGGGCGCTGGGTTCACTCCTCATCACATCACCGGCCATTACCAGGGGAAGCAAACCATTAGAAAATGCAGGAGGAAGCAGACCATTACATAAAATGTATGCTGAAGTCGGATGTACTGGGCAGATAGGCGCAAAATAAAAACATAGTGCAAAGCATACCGACTTGAGGAATAGAGAAATAGAGAAATAAAGCGAACGCCAAAAAATTTAGATAATGAAGAAAATACAAAAATACAAAGCATGACCACAACAACTTAACATCTTGCAGGAAGTATGTATCAAGGCACGTATGGGCCCTTGAAGTCCCCTTTTACAATGTGATTGGCAGGTTACAGTGATCATATTCTTTTTTAACCTAGTGCCACATTGCTGGCACTGCGTGCGATGAAAGCGATAACCGGTGTGAAGGTGAAGGACACAAACACAAAGCTGACATTCAAAATGACTACTTTAAATATGCGCAGCCTGGGACTGAAGGATACAGAGACAGCCTTCTTCATGGATGATCATGACATACAAATCTTAGGGTTGGCCTACTTTAAATGTGCGCAGCCTGGGACTGAAGGATACAGAGACAGCCTTCTTCATGGATGATCATGACATACACATCTTAGGGTTGGCCTACTTTAAATGTGCGCAGCCTGGGACTGAAGGATACAGAGACAGCCTTCTTCCTGGAGGATCATGACATACAACTCTTAGGGTTGGCCTACTTTAAATGTGCGCAGTCTGGGACTGAAGGATACAGAGACAGCCTTCTTCATGGATGATCATGACATACAAATCTTAGGGTTGGTCTACTTTAAATGTGCGCAGCCTGGGACTGAAGGATACAGAGACAGCCTTCTTCCTGGAGGATCATGACATACAACTCTTAGGGTTGGCCTACTTTAAATGTGCGCAGCCTGGGACTGAAGGATACAGAGACAGCCTTCTTCTTTATAGAGGATCATGACATATAACTCTTAGGGTTGGCCTACTGTAGGAAACCTGGTTATTCGATAAAACAAACATATGTCAGGGACATTGGTTTCCAGTACTGAGTGCTGAACAACAGCGAATCTCGAACACCACGCTGAGACAGACAGTGGGGACAAACCCAGTTAGTGCCTACATTGACTTCCAACAGATCAAGTGGTTTGGTCATTTAGTCAGAATGCATTATAACCAGCCTGCAGCAAGCGCATATCATATGCAGGTCTCTCCGGTCCATGAGCAAGAGGCAGACCTCGACATCGGTGGATCGAGGGTGTATCTGAACCTCTCAGGAAGTTACATCAAACGATAGCACAAGCCTTCCACTTGGCGATACCAAGAAATCTACCCATCCTACCTCTCTGCAACGCCGCATGGCAAAGAGCAGTAGGACAAAAGAAGAAGAAGAAGAAGAAGAAGAAGAAAGAAGAAGAAACAGACTACTTTAAGAAACAACAAGAAAACAGTTCCATAGCCCACATTGCTGTCAAGGAAGAAGTGTTAGATAATTTATTGCATTAGGCATTAGTTTTTTTCTGAGATGTTCAGTCCAGTTCAAGGGCTTTCTATATATCAATGGTCGACTGCAATTGATCTCTATCTTCTGGCTATTGCCCTGAGGATATCATTTGTCAGATTGAGAAAAGAGACTTAGTCCCCTTGCTATGAGAGGCAATTTTTCTAACCATTCTGATATTCAGATTCTCACGTCTCTTAACGTATTACTAAATTTAAAATTTGTTTAATAGAATTGCTGGTCAAAGATTGACTTTCTTCTTGTCTGGCTAGCGGCCTGGAACTGACTGTGTATCAGTAATTAAACAAATACAAAATTAATAAATACTTACAGGGAAAACAAAAACATGTCCTGGAGGTCCTGGGACTCCATTAGAGCCTGGAAAACCATCTCTACCACCCAGACCCTGAAACAGAAACCATATAAAGACATAAGCGAATCGAACGCTAACCTCTCAAGATAGTGTAATGTTGCACTAACAATTTACAAGAACTATCACTTCAATCAATTAAAAAAAACAAACAACATTTGATCAATTTTCAGTGATTTACTTTGATGCATAGACCACCGATCATTCACACCTGTTCACAAGTATTTACACTATTGAACATCAATTTGTCTTAAGACCCTAACACACTTCATCTTTCACATGTTGCATACTTTACAATTTAGTTCCATCACTCCGTCTCTTCTCCAAGTATATTTAATTCTCCATCTTTCCCTCAGTGCATCATTTATATTAATCTAAAGAACTGTTATGTTGAACAAATAATGTACACGGACTACTGCTTACATCAACAGATTAACTAAACAATCAATAAAATAAATCAATTTTCATATGACTCCATTTGGTATGTAGGCCAGAGTTAATTTACGTTTTTCTTCATGTGTTAAAACAGTTAATATGCTTCCATTTGTAGACAGCTTTTCCCGATTTGATCTCTATTCAAATATAGTTTATGACATCACACTTGTATCTTTTCCATGGATCCCATATGGCTTTTCTTCTTATCGTACAGGTGTTGCAAGTCAATATTGTCAATGCATGATCAGTTGCACCAGAGATACACCAACGTTTCTTCACAATATATGGAACACGTTTCCCTAACTTTGGCTTTTCCCCTTATATAAGGCCTCTGGTAAAGTCCCCCCAGAGAAAGACAAACAGAAAGGAACAGGAAAGAAAGGAGGCCAAAACTGTCAAAAAGCATGAAGAAACACTGACCTGGTCGCCCTTAACTCCTGGAGGTCCTAAAGGTCCACGTTGTCCTGGCAGACCTGGTGGACCCTGAAAGATAAACATAATGACGAATTGCTCAAGTGCGTATATATATATCGTCATCAAACGCATTCTGTTTACTGATAATTAAAATTCTTTTGTAAAAATAATTAAACCTGCTTGTTGTTTAGCACACCATCTCAACTTTATCTTAATCTCTTGCTTGCTGTAATAGTTGCTGTTTGCGTGTGTGTGTTTATGTGTGTGTGTTTATGTGTGTGTGTGTTTATGTGTGTGTGTGTTTATGTGTGTGTGTTTATGTGTGGTGTGGGTTTATGTGTGTGTGTGTGTTTAAGTGTGTGTGTGTTTATGTGTGTGTGTGCGTGTTTGTGTTTATGTGTGTGTGTTTATGTGTGGTGTGGGTTTATGTGTGTGTGTGTGTTTAAGTGTGTGTGTTTATGTGTGTGTGTGTGCGTGTTTGTGTGTGTGTGTGTTTATGTGTGCGTGTGTGTGTGTGTGTTTATGTGTGTGTGTGTTTATGTGTGTGTGTTTATGTATGTTTGTGTGTGTGAGTGTTTGTGTGTGTTTATGTGTGTGTGTGTTTATGTGTGTGTTTGTGTGTGTGTTTATGTGTGTGTTTATGTGTGTGTGAGTGTGTGTGTTTATATGTGTGTGAGTGTGTGTGTTTATGTGTGTGTGTTTATGTGTGTGTGTATTTATGTGTGTGTGTTTATGTGTGTGTGTGTATGTGTGTTTATGTGTGTGTTTATGTGTGTGTGTGTGTTTATGTGTGTATGTGTTTAAGTGTGTGTGTGTGTGTTTAAGTGTGTGTGTGTTTAAGTGTGTGTTTGTTTATGTGTGTGTGTTTATGTGTGTTTGTTTATGTGTGTGTGTTTTATGTGTGTGTGTGTGTTTATGTGTGTGTGTTTATGTGTGTGTGTGTGTTAATGTGTGTGTGTTTATGTGTGTGTATGTGTGTGTGTTTATGTGTGTGTGTTTATGTGTGTGTGTCTTTATGTGTGTTTTTATGTGTGTGTGTGTTTGTGTGTGTGTGTGTTTATTTTTGTGTGTGTTTATGTGTGTGTTTATGTGTGTGTGTTTGTGTGTGGGTTTATGTGTGCGTGTTTGTATGTGTGTGTGTGTTTATGTATGTATGTTTATGTGTGTGTGTTTATGTGTGTGTGTTTATGTGTGTGTTTATGTGTGTGTTTATATGTGTGTGTGTTTATGTGTGTGTGCTTATGTGTGTGAGTGTTTGTGTGTGCGTGAGTGTTTGTGTGTGTGTTTATGTGTGCATGTTTGTGTGTGTGCATGTTTGTGTGTGTGTTTTTATGTGTGTGTGTTTATGTGTGTGTTTATGTGCGTGTGTTTATGTTGTGTGTGTGTGCGTGCGTGTATGTGTGTATGTATGTGTGTGTGTGTTTGTGTGTGGAGCGCGCGTGCTCTCTCCAGATTTACGTCTGATTTTACTCACAACATAAATCAACTTATCTCATTAGATGTGTGAAAATGTAATATTGCTCTATATTCCCCCTGCCAAGACTCATTTTCCTTCCAAACTGTGTGTTTGCACACAGTACAATTGTTGTAAATATTACCTTTCTTGGCTAACACCATTAACATCATCATGGCTGGAGGCGGCGATGGTTAGTGGTTAAGTGACACGGCTCACAACCCGAAGGTTGTTAACAACAGCCATAGATGGCGTCTAACTGGCAGCGGGTCTACTTAGCTCTAGTGTTTGAGTCTATTAAGATGGACTCGTGCATCGTTTAACCCACCCTCCAAGAAACAGGTTGGATACAGTGTCTGTAGAGTCTTCTAAACTGGTATAAAGATGTTAAGCTCGGTTAAAAGAAGGTGACTCCTGCATCGTGCAAAGACACAACAGACAAATCACTTATTTGTCTGCACACTTGATTGCGAGCACATACAAAGACCTCTACACCGGCACAGAGGTAGAAGGGAGCAGCTAAGTAAAGTAATACCTTTGAGTGAGTTGAGTTTGCAATACAGAGATAAGATAGCTAAATTAAAATAATAAATATTTAAATGTATTGCTGTGAAAGTGTTGGACTACATAAGTCCCTTACCGTAGAGGAAAGAATAGACCCACTGCAACTCCATGCATGTTGTGAAAGGTGACTAAAAACAGCATGTGGCTAGCAGAGTCTTCTTAAACCATTTTAAAGACGTTAAGTTAAGTGGTATCAATTTGAGAGCCCTTTATCTGTAAAATCAGTAGTTGAATATATAAACATGAAATATATCCACAAGATCAATGCTATTATTCTACAGCGGTTCCTAACTTGGGTCCGAGGATCACTATTACGGGGTACCAGATTGGAAAAGTTTAACATCGCTTATTTTTATCCCAATAGTCTTGACTTAAAAGAATCTTTAGCACTCTGTGGGTCTGTCAATAGGCCCAAAGGTATACCACACGATACTAAAATATATGTAAAAAACAGTGCACCATAGAAAAATATGAAAACACGACTAATTTAATGTTTGATAGTTATGCTTCCTTCTCTACCAACTTTGACCGCGAGAGAGTAGATCGATTTTAATTTGAAAGGATATATTCTTCTTTTTCGATTTGGACGTCCATTTAATTGGGGATGGTGAAATACGTTTTTGTAAACGATCTTTGTGAGATAGAATATGTTTTGTTCGCTTATTTAAATGAAATAAATACGCTTGAAGTGGAAACTAACAGATAGACTTAGCTTAGAAATAACAATATCAGTATTTTTAACTGAACCTTTCTGGACTCTCTTGAAACATTGAGCTGGAATTAGTGCTCTCTGCTAATCCGTTCTGATGCTATTTCTCAAACTCTCCCAAATAAGATTCCACTTGTTCTGTCTTCCTCTTTCACCTTTACACACATGGTGTAATTTGATATCATACCCTTCTCTTACCCTGCGAATTCCAATCCATTCATGTTTGATTATGTTTACCAGATTTGCTTCATGGGGACGTCAAATCCATCTCAACTTTCACGTCCAAATCTACAATTTTCAGGCTAAAGTGAATATTTTCATTAATTTTAAAATAATACAATACTTTTCGAGTGACAACTATCACCCGATTGATCGAGCGGGCAGATGTTCTTCTTCCGAATGACAACAGCACGGCATAATAGATTCAAGATTGATATCACCTTATACAGACTAAAATTAGCACTATCACTCACATGTAAGTGTACATGCAGATAAGCAGCATCGACGGCTGAACATACCCAAAAGACTGCTTAGACAACTTCTTCTTCTTCTTCTTCGTTCGTTCTCAATCTCCCACTACCAACCCCTGAAAGGGCTTAAGTAGCAGAATGTAGTCCAGAGAACGGAATGCGTTGTGTCGTAGTTTACAGCTTGACTGCGATATTTGCACCTTTCGGTCCAACACATCCGACTTCAGCAAGCATGTTTTGAGTACCGGGTTAGCATTCCCTCTTCGATCACTTCTCCTTAGCCAGTCTGCCTTGCTGCAGCCTGTTATCCAGGATCACCGCGTGGAGGGGTAGAAGGGTCTTAGCAGCTTTGTTTCGCTGGCCCTGACGCTAGCAGTCAGCTATGGGTCGCTGACCACTGCAGCTCATTTGCTGCTCAGCATCTTGATCCCGCTTAGACAACTGATCACTGAGCACCTACTCAGTGAGATACCTCTCTACACAATGTTATTTGAGAGTCTCGAAGAACTCTCCACACCAGCAATATTTAACCAGAGTACTGGACCGCTTATAGATATAAAAAAGAGGATAAACGAGGAGGAGAAGAAGAAGAAAAAGAAGAAGAAAAAAACCCAAAAAAAACAAAACAAAGTGAGATAAAAGATGGAAGAAAAAGAAGAAGAAGAAGTTGAAGAAGAACTGTAAATAAAGAAAAAGAAGAGAAAAAGAATAATAATAATTAAGAATAACAAGAAGAACGGAGGACGAACAATAGGACGGGGATATAATTCCTTGCCTATTTCGCAAAAAAATTTACCGAGAGGATCATAATAAAATAGAAGACACAGAAAAGTGTGCCTGTGAAAGATCAAGATTTTAAAGATAATACGGATACTTACAGATCTGTAGGTTACTTCTGCCATTTCCGCGGCGCTGTACACCAATGTGAAGGTTGACTGAAACATTGACAAATCAAAACATTCTCATTTAAAAATATGTCTTGGAATTAACTGGTTGTATGCAGATTTGGTAGAGCTTTCTAAACCAGTATAATGAAGTTAAGTTAAAAATTTAATTCGACTGACAAATTACACCGATTTTGAAACACCATGGACAGCTTCTTTCAACTAAGAGAAGGCTCATAAATGCACTATTTATTTCAACACTGTGTTACCAATGTCAATTATGGTCTTTACTAGAAACACATAAGAGTAAGATTCAGAGCTCTGAGAGGCGCTGTGTGAGAAGCCCAGCCGGAAAGACAATCCGTGACCGAATCCGCAAAACCACAATGAGGCAGACAGTTAGTAACCACATTGAAGCACAACAAATAAGTGATTTGGTCATTTAGTCAGTGTGTGTTATGACCAGCCTGCAGCAGGAGCATATCATATGCAGGTTTCCGGTCCACGAGTATGGGGCTGACCTCGACGTCGGTGAATCGAGGGTGTCTCTGACACTCTCAGGAAGTTTCACCTAATGAGAGCACAAGCTTCCAATGTGGCAATAATAAGAAATGAACGCATCCTGTCTCTCCGCGACACTGTATGACAAAGGCAGAAGGTCAACAGAAGAAGAAGACAGTAGAAGCCAAATTGGCAGTGATGTAGATAACATGTGCACATTTTTGTCTTCTTTTCGATCCATCTGAAGCTTATGGTTAACACTACATTCTGGCCTCCTTCATGAAGCGTGTAATGAGGAACTCATTTGCACTAGTGCTATTCTAGTTTCTGTAGCAACTTGTTTAACTTGTCAGCCCTATGTACATCCCACGTTAGTAGACTATTACGACATGTTAGGAAGTTTACAGTCGGTCCCATTAGGTCCTTCTTTGGTATCACTAGTGTGCAACCCACTGTGAACCAACCCGCTGTGAACCAACCCCCTGTGAACCCACTGTGTATCAACCCACTGTACCAACAAATTGTACCAACCAAAGGAGAACCAACCCACTGTACCAACATACTGTACTAACCTACTGTGTAACAACCCATTGTGTACCAACACACTGTACCAACCCACTGTACCAACCTACTGTGAAAAAATCTACTGCACCAACCCACTGTACGAATCCACTTTACCGACCCACTATGAACCAACCCTCTGTACCAACCCACTGTGAACCACCTCACTATACCAACCCACTGTACCAACCCCCTGTACCAACCCATTGTGTACCAACTCACTGTACCAACTCACTGTACCAACCCACTGTGCCAAGCCACTATGTACCAACCCACTGTGTGTCAACCAACCGTGTGCCAACCCCATGTATCTGAACCAACCGTGTGCCAACCTCATGTGTCTCAACCAACCGTGTACCAACCCACTATTTACCAACCCACTATGTACCAACCCCATGTGTCTCAACCAACCGTGTGCCAACGCCATATGTCTCAACCAACCGTGTGCCAACGCCATATGTCTCAACTAACCGTGTGCCAACCCCATGTGTCTCAACCAACCGTGTGCCAACGCCATATGTCTCAACCAACCGTGTGCCAACCCCATATGTCTCAACCAACCGTGTACTAGCCCTATATGTCTCAACCAACCGTGTATCAACCCACTATTTATCAACCTACTAGGTACCAACCCACTGTGTTTCAACCAACCGTCTACCAACCCACTGTGTCTCAACGAACCGTATATCAATCTACTGTGTCTCAACCAACCGTGTACCAACCCACTATTTACCAACCCACTATGTCTCAACCAACCGTGTACCAATCCACTGTGTCTCAACCAACCGTGTGCCAACCCACTATTTACCAACCCACTATGTACCAACCCACTATTTACCAACCCACTATGTACCAACCCACTATGTACCAACCCACTATGTACCAACCCACTGTGTATCAACCAACCGTGTGTCAATCCACTATTCACTAACCCAATATGTACCAAACCACTTTATGTAATATAAGATCTTGAACGAGTGTTCTACCCATTCTCACAAAGTGAATTATACAATCCACGAACATATCCGACTCATTCACAGACAACCTGTGTCAGTTCCCTACCAGTGACGGTTTCAACAGCAATAGTTTCAAATCTTGAGGCTGCTAGCTTCACTAACACCACTCTTTAGTCGTCTTTTACGACATGCGTAGAAGGCAACAGTGCGTCTTTCGTTTCAATATTGGTACCACTTAAATAGTAATATAACATATTACAGGCAACCACAAACCGAGGGCGCCAGATCGCTAAAAATGGTCCTGTGGCGCCTAACATTGCTTAACCTGTCAGTTTACAACTATCATCATTTCTTACCCTGCCAGTGTCAACTATCATCATTCCTTACCCTGCCAGTGTCAACTATCATCATTTCTTACCCTGCCAGTGTCAACTATCATCATTTCTTACCCTGCCAGTGTCAACTATCATCATTCCTTACCCTGCCAGTGTCAACTACCAAACATTCCTTACCCTGCCAGTGTCAACTATCATCATTCCTTACCCTACTTACTAACAACTACCAATCATTCGTTACCCTACTTACTAACAACTACCAAACATTCCTAACCCTACTTACTAACAACTACAATAATTCGTTACCCTACTTACTGACAACTGCTAAAATTCCTTACCCTACTTACTAACAACTGCTAAAATTCCTTACCCTACTTACTAACAACTGCTAAAATTCCTTACCCTACTTACTAACAACTGCTAAAATTCCTTACCCTACTTACTAACAACTGCTAAAATTCCTTACCCTACTTACTGACAACTGCTAAAATTCCTTACCCTACTTACTGACAACTGCTAAAATTCCTTACCCTACTTACTAACAACTGCTAAAATTCCTTACCCTACTTACTAACAACTGCTAAAATTCCTTACCCTACTTACTAACAACTGCTAAAATTCCTTACCCTAGTTACTAACAACTGCTAAAATTCCTTACCCTACTTACTGACAACTGCTAAAATTCCTTACCCTACTTACTGACAACTGCTAAAATTCCTTACCCTACTTACTGACAACTGCTAAAATTCCTTACCCTACTTACTAACAACTGCTAAAATTCCTTACCCTACTTACTAACAACTGCTAAAATTCCTTACCCTACTTACTAACAACTGCTAAAATTCCTTACCCTACTTACTAACAACTGCTAAAATTCCTTAGCCTACTTACTAACAACTGCTAACCTTCCTTACCCTGTCAGTTAATGTACGGTTGTACACCTGCAAGTCTCCCGGCTTCTCATTGCTCGTATCCTTCTTTACTGATGACGACGACGATGACGACGAGGATGATGATTCAGAGGTGGATGCATGATGAGAAACCATATAGGGGAGAGGGACCTCACAGTCTGGAGTGTACCTCTCACAGTGTTCGTAAGCCGCCCCAGGGTCGGGGATAAATAACAGGTCTTGGACGTCTCCCTGAAATCAACAGAAGATGGTATCTCAATATTAATGAACAGTGTGTTTGGATATGCCGTCATTAAATGACATATAATTTATGTTAAATAAAATCAATAGAATAACAATATTGGCAGACATATAGGTGCACATCTTTCTTCAGCAGGTCGTTGAAGTTAATGATGGTTATAGTTGATGCAGCTCGCAAGTTCTTTGTTTGTTTGTAAGTAATTTGGGAAGAAGTGATATAGAGACCCATTCAAGAGAGAGAAATAGTTACACTTTGGAAAGAACTGGAGAAAATAGTAAATGACAGGTCATCTTGGAGAGGATCGGCTGATGGCCTATGCATACCAACGTGACAACTGCGAAGAGAGAGGATCGGCTGATAGCCTATACATACCAACGTGATAACTGCGAAGTAAGATGGTTGGCTTATGGTCTATACGCCCCAAGGTGATTAGGCTAAAGTGATATGGTTGGTTGATGGCCTACACACACCACGGTGATACGGATGAAGTGAGAGGGTTGGTTGATGGCCTATACACCCCAAGGCGATAAGGGCGAAGGAAGAGGGTTGGTTGATGACCTATACACCCCAAGGTGATAAGGTCGAACGAAGAGGGTTGATTGATGGCCTTATGAAGGAAACTCACAATCCCTAGACTAAGCGAGATCCGAGAATTAAGTTTAAGTACAGGTAGGCGATTGCAACATTTGAGCTTGACGGCTTCTGCCTCTTCGTTCGTCTTTAATCTCGCGCTACCAAGACCTGGAGGGTTGTGCAAGGAGCAGGATGTAGTCAAGAGAACAGAATGCGTTGTGTCGTGGTTTACAGCTTGGTTGCGATATTTGCACCTTTCGGTCCAACACATGCGACTTCAGCAGGAATTGCTGGGTACCGGGTTAGCCTTCTCTCTTCGATCCCTTCTCTTTAGCCAGTCTGCCCGGTTGCAGGCTGTTATCCAGGATCCAAACGTGGAGGTGGAGAAGGGTCTTGGCAGCTCTTGTTCTCTGGCCATGACGCTAGAACTCAGCCTTGGGTCGCTGACGGCTGCAGGTCATGCAATGCTCAACATCTTGATTCCAGCTGGTGGGTTTGATCAAGGATGTTTGGAGTGGACGCTCACAAGAGTCTGGGTGGGGGAGGGAAGGAGAGGCGGGACCCGGTAAGGAGGTCAATCAAAAATGAACAGAAGTGGGCATAGAGGAAGGGACAGATACAGAAAACCCGACTAATTAGAAGGTCTTTTATGGAAGACCCGTATGGGTGTTTTTCAATCCATCGTATGAGCTCATTTATTTCTCCAAGTTTTAAGCTTGGTCAGTACATTCATGCCCCTGACATGTCGAGATTTCTATGTCTGTGAACGTGTATTTTATATACTTATGGAAACAATTATGTAATTAATTTCATTTTTGATGGATTGGTGGATAAATGGATGGATGGAGATATGAATGGATGGATGGAGAAACTGAGAAATGAATGAATGGAGAAATGAAGATATGAATGGATCGATGCAAAAATGGAGATACGGAGGGATGGGTGGAAAGATACAGATATGAATGGATGGATAGATTGAGATATGGGGATATGTGAATGGGTGGATTGAGAAACGGATAAATGGATGGCTGGATGGGTGGAGAAATGGAGATATGGATGGAGAAATGATGATATGAATGGATGGAGAAATAGAGATATGAAAGGTTGGATGGAGAAATGGAGATCAGAATGGATGGATGGAGATATAAATGGATAAATGGATCGATGGAGAAATGCATATATGGATGGATGGAGAAACCGATATATGGATGGATGGATAAATGGATATATAAATGGATGGATGGAGAAATGGAAATATTGATGGATGGATGGAGAAATGATGATATGAATGGATGGATGGATGAAAAATGGAGATATAAATGGATGGATGGAGAAATGGAAATATTGATGGATGGATGGAGAAATGATGATATGAATGGATGGATGGATGAAAAATGGAGATATAGATGGATGGAGATTTGGAGATATGGATGGATTGATGGAGATATATATATGGATGGATAGTATGGAGAAATTGAAATATGGATGAATGGATTAATGGAAGGATAGAAATAGACAGGTAAGTAGGTAGGCTAAATGATGCCTTTTGACAACACACCAAAGACCTGAAAATATTTTACTTTTTTTCTGTGTTGCAAACAGACATGAAAAATGAACTTATACCACACAATAAAAACAACAAATTGAAACTCATATTTACAGTAAAGACTTGTGCCTCATTTCCCAGGTCAAAGCCGACAAACATTGTTCCATCGGTGTCGAGTTCTGCAGGTATGGTTCGATTGAGCTGGTAAGTAGCCTCTTGTATACAGTTGTGAATAAGAGTCACTGACCTGCCTTTCACACTGAGGGCTACCCGATGCCATCTGGGAATAGATACGTTTATTGTTCACATTTTGTGGTGATCATGTAGTTATCTGATAAATTCAGTTGTTGGTAACAGATAACGACATAGTGGACAGAGCGATTGCACATAGAATTCAGAAGGTCAGCAGTGTTCACTCAAATTGTACCGATTTTGAAACGCACTAGAGTATTTCTTTCAACCAAGGCAAAGCAAAAGGCATAGGCCCCCTTCCATCGTAGACAATGATGACACAATTTATTTGCTAGCGCTATTTTTAGTAAGGATTAACTGCGCTACTTTTTATCCTCACTCTCATGTCTCGAGCCGCCCGACCCCAGTGGCAAGTCAGAAACAAGACGACTAGGGGGCGACTATGAGATGCAGGGAACCGCATCAAGCACCCGTGAAAAAGACGGCGGAGTCCGGAGTCGAACCCACACCACCTGATCACGAGACCGAAGGCTTGACTACTTCGCCGTGGATTCCCCAGTCAACTGTTTATTCCTACATTGTGTATTAATGTCAATCTTGGTCTTTACACGAAATACATTAGCATAAGAATCAGAGCTTTGAGATGCTTTGTGTGAGAAGTGCAGTCGGGAAGACAATCCGTGACCGAAACTGCAACACCACCCTGAGGCAGACAGTGAGGGTAAACCCCCAGTTAGTGCCTACATTGGCTCTCAACAAATCAAGTGGTTTGGTCATTTAGTTAGAACGAATTTTTACCAGCCTGCAGTCAGAGTATCATATGCATGTCTCCGGTCCACGAGCAAAGGGTCGACCTCCACGGATCCTGAGTGTCTCTAACACTCTCAGGAAGTTAAAACTAACGTCAGCAGACGCCTCCCACTTGGCCATAACAAGAAATCTACGCATCCCACCTCTCTGCGATTACGTATGGCAGGAGGAGTAGGACAAAAGAAGAAAGAAGATGGATGCGAATAAGATCTTAACACATCAAAAAAGACGGCTGAGTCCGGAGTCGAACTCACACCACCTGATCACTTGGCCGACGGCTTAACGACTTCGCCACGGAATCCTCCTCATACATATATTTATTTATAACCAATGAGAGAGAGAGAGAGAGAGAGAGAGAGAGAGAGAGAGAGAGAGAGAGAGAGAGAGAGAGAGAGGGTGATATATATATATATAGAGAGAGATAGAGGGTGATAGAGAAAGAGAGAGAGCTATTATATTGCTCAAGACGTCACATGAACGATTATCACGTTGGTTTGATTCCTGCTGTGCTTATTTTTAGTGACTATTATGCTTTACTTATTTATGATATGTATCATTTTACAGGACGCATCAATATCCACAGCCATAGCCGTTTGCTACAAGAGACTATATTTATGGGTCTGCCCGAAGCGCAGTAATGTTAACTCTGGGTAACATTATGCAATACAGATGACTATTTTAAAAAAACACCATATTTTCAAGAAACAAAACAGAAGCCGGCCCAGATACAATAGTTTATAACACGAGAAGATCTGGTTTCAAGGTACGAAGACGACAAGGGGTCGATAGATTGATGACATACCAGCGATATTACAACAACACGGACCTGCAACGACCAACGCAACAAATTTGACACGAAAAAAGCGACCTCATTGAATAACACAACATGCTGGGCAGACCATAGAGCTAGACGATAAGGCGAAAGATGGAGTACCATAACCACCATGTGGTACTCGCTCGACAAAAAAGAGACATCGGGGACGGCTCCAAACTCGCTGGTGAGATTCACTAGAAAAACACAACACACACGACACACAATATACTTACCTGGGCATATTCATCATTCTTGCAACATTTCTAGCTACTCTCTCCAACAATCACACTCTTACACAACCCCTACACTCGCCCTCAGAATGAGGCCCTTCCGTTCCATGGAAGGTTAGGATTGACTTCTGCGATCGCCCTAACTACCGTAGGTACATTCATACGCACACACGCATCCAAGCGCTGGTTAATAAGTCCGAAGATCACCTAAATGCCTACATCAGGGATGGAAATTGGCGTGCCTCCGCCAAAAGAATACAGAGGCAAACCTTTTACTCACACAAATAATCCCCCCAAAACCACCCTACAATAGACAAACTACTATCCAACTGGTCGACCGACACCATCGACAGAAGAATACAGAGGCAAACCTTTTACTCACACAAATAAACCCCCCAAAACCACCCTACAATAGACAAACTACTATCCAACTGGTCGACCCACGCCATCGACAGAAGAATACAGAGGCAAACCTTTTACTCACACAAATAAACCCCCCAAAACCACCCTACAATAGACAAACTACTATCCAACTGGTCGACCCACACCATCGACAGTAAAGACTGGATCCTGAGTTGGGACCCGCACAAGGACGACCACCCGTTGGCGAAGAACGGGTCGAACTAAGAACTAATTAGACGAAGCAGTAAGTACAGAAGCTACAAACAAAGAAACGGTTCCAGGTTTCACCGCTATTTATGATTTCAAATATGTTCAAATCGTTCATCCATTTGATCATACAATAGCTTCATTACGGGCTTGTTAGAAATAATTATATGAGACCTAACATATATTATCAAACAACTCTGGAGCTGAGACAGCGGCACTTCGAGAATCTGCAACATCCGTTGTTGACAATAAAGATCATGTTAGAGACAAGATCACATTCTTTACAGATTCATATCAGAAATGCGGTAAAAAAACCACAAAATAACAAATTAGCCCTCCAAAACTGCTCACTTAAACAAGCTATAAGAGAGATAAAATGGCGTCATACAAACAATTTCATGAGATAGATTCTGGGACCGAAAGCTTATGGAAGAGAATAGGACAAAGCAGGTAGAATAGAAAATCTTGGGGAAAAGGCGGCGCTGTATAGACCACACACCTCGGGAGCCAGCCAGTCTCACAGGGAAATCTATGTCGTGGTACCCACAGGGAAGAAGAGATGAAGAAAGGGCAAAGAACACACGGAAAAGTGACCTAGAGGTCGTTATAAGGAAAACAGTAAGAAGTTGGAAAGAGTGAGAAAATGGCGCAGGACACGTCTGCTAAACAGCGCTGGTCGAGGATATATGCACACGAATGTGATACGTACTAAGAACAAGCTAAACATTGAAAAGGGTGAGAATACAGTGGATTTTTGTAAACTTAAAGAAACAAATAAATGATGAGGCAGATAAGTTAGTCAAATGGGCAGAAAGTAAAGCTACACTGAAGAAAGGACACAATACAAGTACAGAAAGAAGGATAGCATCCAGACAAGAGACAAGTTAATATTGTATCCTTCTCATGTTGATTAATCGTAACGCCTTGTACAGCACTTAGAAGTACTTAACTCCTTGTACAGCCCTAAGAAGTACTTAACTCCTCGTACATTTCTAAGAAGTACTTAACTCTTTGTACATTTCTAAGAAGTACTTAACTCTTTGTACATTTCTAAGAAGTACTTAACTCCTTGTACAGCCCTAAGAAGTACTTAACTCTTTGTACAGCCCTAAGAAGTACTTAACTCCTCGTACAGCCCTAAGAAGTACTTAACTATTTGTATATCCCTAAGAAGTACTTAACTCCTTGTACATCCCTACGAAGTACTTAACTAGCTATTGTCTAGCTATCTTAAACCCCCCGACTCGTGACTCCTATTGCAGAATGACGTTTCCGTCATCTGAAGGTCGGTAGTTCGAATCCTGATATTCCTCTCCACGTTTTTTTCTGGTTGTTTGTTGTCCGTGTTTTCTGAGTGCTTATAACATACTTGCTTTTGCTATAGTTGTCTTTACTTTATGTAGAAATGTCAGGTAGCAATATAATTACAAGTTCAGATCTCATCTCATCCCATCTCATCTCACCTGTTCACTATGTCGTTAAACGATCTCCAGATGTGTAATATTTTAATCTAGTGCCATTTGTGTGACCGATGATATTTTCAGTCCATACTTCTGTATTGCTCCTTTAACACCATCAACCAAAACATTTTCTTGCTCATCCTCTTGCTCTGAAGTCCTGATATAGTTACAGTCTCGGACCCGCTGATAGCTTCTCTTTCATGTGATCGTTTCTTTGATGTTTAAACTGTCGAACGAGCTCTCGTGATGAACTCCCCCGCTGTCTGGAGCTTCTGGTTAGCTCGACCAGTTTTTGGTTTAGTGTTGAATCGTTGGGGCAGTGTAGTCCTTAGTAAGTAGGATGTTGTTCATAGAACGCAGCTTCTTACAACCTTCACCTATTTGGCTGTGTACGTTTCTTGACAAATGTGCAGTACGGTAGGTGCCATTATTTTACATACGTGGAGGAGCAATCGTCCTAGAAATAAAAAGAAAAAGAAAAATTGGTACGGTGGGAATCGAACCCGGTGCGTTGGGATTGTGAAAATCGAGCAAGTTTCACCCACTAGGCCACGGAGCCTCAGTTCCTGAACTGTCATAATTGGACAGACCTGCTAGTTAGCTGACCATCGCAAGCGATGTTGATGACATCATCAGCCGGTGTGGATGACGTAACTTGCGCTGTATTTGGATTAAAGTGAGCAAGAAGGTGCGCTGGCCATCCACCTCACTCTCTGGTCCAGAACTACATTGAACCAGCGGCAAGGCGTAAGTCCAGACGACTAGAGATAGCACAGGAAGCAGATTTCTCCTCAGTGCTGTAACACATGTTCAGCAGATTGTTCGTTTAGTCCATATCATGTGCCAAGTGATGACGCAATCAAAATGTGCACATGTGTTTATTCAGATTATTGTGCCCTGTCCTCAGGGAAGGAGTGGTGGTCTGTCTCTACAGGTCAAGGGTGTGATAGCCTTCGCTCAGTTGGTCCTGTTCTAATCTGACAGCCCGGATAGCTCTCTTTTTCTCTTAAAGTGTAGGTTTTCAAAGTGTTTTTGTGCACAATCCACTTCTGTTTTTTTAAGCCTAACTGCTTACTTCTTCCCCGGCATGCAACAGTGAGATGTTAACCCTGAAGTGTGGTTCGCTTTCTGGAAGCTACCTTGCTTATGTTATTCTATCTACATTTATCTCGTCTGTAGTGTGTCGATAACTGGGATACACTCCAGCACCTTCGAACGTTCAATAGGGCTCAGACTCCTGCAGAATCAAAATCTAACAGGTGGTCACTGATTGACTTCGCAACGTAAAGCTTATCTAATTGTTAGTTAGTTAGTTAGTGAGTTAGGGAGTGAGTTAGTTAGTTAGTTAGTTAGTTAGTTAGTTACCCTTCGCAAGCGACAATGGTGACATCATCAAATGGTTCTGTCTTGGTGATGTAACTTGCGCTGTATTTAGATTATAGTGAGTAAGAAGCAGCGCTGGTCATCAACCTCACTCTATGGTCCCATGCTACCTTGGACCAGTAAAACACATAATTCAAGACGACTGGAGGTAACCCATGATACATATTTTTCCTCAGGGTTTACTCCCGATGCCTTTCTCATAAACAGGTATCCTGCAAGGCAGCGTATCTATAACACCTTCCTTACTGGTACGTATGAGCTCTGTCATTGCCCTCTCACTCACCATGACCAGGACTGTAGATCCACTTAAGCGACAAAATGTTTGAAGCCGCGAAGTCTGCTATCGACTTGTGCTTTATTCAGCTTACATCAGGCATATAAATGCGCAATGTCCTAACTGAACTATGAGCTCTGGAAACAAAAACATAAGACGCTCAAAACCACTGCGTCAGGTGTTCTGTAAATGTGCTGACAATATGCGTGCGCACCATTTCCGGCGGCTGTGTTTTCAAGCATGCCTGTACCTCAGTTCACCTTACCTAAGAAACATAGCATGGCCTGTATTTCTTCTTGTAGGCCCCACTGGGATGTGGGGCCAGAACAGTGATTCTCAAACCTTTCTTACGTCGGGGCACAAGTTGTTGATGGATATTCTTCATCCACACAATTGATTTTTATTCTAAAACCAGAAAATGGTCACTCAACTGGTGCACCAGGAGAAAAGAATAAGACCACAGTAACCGTTCAAGCATATCGTAAAACGCGACTAAAGAAGGCTGTGGATAGGGCTTGGAACCTCATCTAATAAAATGATTTGCTACAAAAACTACAACTGTAAGAAAGCACATAAATGCTTTGGTACAGGGTTTCTCTAAGAAGGCCAGTTGCAATTGCGACCCTATGCTTCTTATGGAGCATAAACAATACTAGTTGAAACAAAATATACAAATTGAGCAAATATAATACTAGAAAAACTGAAATATATCAATGGAGCATAAATGTTGCTAGAAAAACCTAAATATATAAATGGAACACTAAGAATACTAATTGAACCAAAATATATTAATAAAACACTGGAAATTCTAGATAAACCCAAATATATAAATGAAACACAAAGAATACAAATTGAACCAAAATATATTAATAAAGCACTGGAAATTCTAGATAAACCCAAATATATAAATGAAACACAAAGAATACAAATTGAACCAAAATATATTAATAAAGCACTGGAAATTCTAGATAAACCAAAATATATAAATGAAACACAAAGAATACAAATTGAACCAAAATATATTAATAAAGCACTGGAAATTCTAGATAAACCAAAATATATAAATGGAACACTAAGAATACTAATTGAACCAAAATATATTAATAAAACACTGGAAATTCTAGATAAACCCAAATATATAAATGAAACACAAAGAATACAAATTGAACCAAAATATATTAATAAAGCACTGGAAATTCTAGATAAACCAAAATATATAAATGAAACACAAAGAATGCTAGATAAACCAAATTGTGTAAATGCAGCACACAAAATACTTGAAGAATGGAAATAAATGTTTGAAGTTTAAAGATCGAGATAGAACTTCTCTGTTTGACTGACAAGTTTAGAGATCGAGATATTACTAGTCTGTTTGACTGACAAGTTTAGATATCGAGATAGTACTAGTCTGTTTGACTGACAAGTTTAGAGATCGAGATAGTACTAGTCTGTTTCTGTGAGATGTAATGTCATAGTCCAGGTTTAGAGATAGTATAGCCAAGTTTAGAGATCTGGGTAGGACTAGTCTGTTTCTGTGAGATGTAATGTCATAGTCCAGGTTTAGAAATAGTATAGCCAAGTTTAGAGATCTTGGTAGGGTTAGTTTGTTTCTGTGAGATGTAATGTCATAGTCAAGGTTTAGAGATAGTATAGCCAAGTTTAGAGTTCTGGGTAGCACTAGTCTGTTTCTGTGCGATGTAATGTCATAGTCCAGGTTTAGAGATAGTATAGCCAAGTTTAGAGATCGGGGTAGGACTAATATTGTATCGATTATTGATCGCGCAGGCAGTAAACTTGTAATCATATTGCAAGAGTGTGTAGAACCCTCTAACTACTGGAACCATCAGTACCCACACTCTTTGCCAATTATTGAAAGAAACTGAGCACTTCTGGACTTACTCTAGGTACAGGGGCATCGAATCTACACAGAACTGAAAAAGAAATTTGAGAAACTTGGCAGCACACAAAAGCAACACGGTTCACAGGTTCAGAATCCATGTTATAGAAGTTGAATGATTTCACACTGATCCAGCTTTGCGTCAGATAAACAAAGTTCTTAATTTGGTGTGGTATTTTTGGTTGTTTACCTTGGTTTAGTGCTGAGGCTGAGCCCGACAAATCCCAGACATCAGGTTGCCATGGCGCCTAGAAGCGGTGTTTAAGATTTTAGGATCAGTATCGTTTTACTTGCACAACTTCCCTCATTGCGTATTAGGGGACTCAGTGATCTCCATGTAAGGTGTCCGTCTTGGGTGACGGAGGTCGCGGGTTCAAATCACGGTGGAGACCGGCATTTTTTTCACTTGGATCTTCTAGTAAAAATTCCCCTGATCTCTGGATAGTGAGGTCGGACCCCTGATTTCTGGGTAGTGAGGTCGGACACCTGATCTCTTGGTAGTGAGGTCGGACCCCTGATCTCTGGGTAGTGAGATCGGACTCCCGTGTTCAGAAGCCAATACATTAAAAATTTCCTGGCAGTTAAAAATCAAAAAGAGTAGGCTTAAAGGCCGCTCCCCGGACAACATTCAAGTTACAAATCTGCCCAAGTTATTTGTACCTTTCCCCGAGTGGTTTGTTAAGAGCAGCTATAGATGGCGCCTAACTTGTTGCGTGTCTACTTAGCTCTAGTGTCTATTAATATTGACTCGCACATCCCCAAGAAATTTGTTGTATACATACGTTGTAGAGTCTCTTAAACCCGAATAAAGACGTTCAGTTAAGTTAAATTATATTCCCCTAAGTTTTATGTATCACAATATATATTTCCAAGCGACATGTCTTTCCTTATCGCCGACTTTCAAGGTCAGCCTGCCAACGTCATAATACACGGCACGCATTATATGTGAATGGCAGATATAGGTAAATGTTACTTTGAAAATAAACTTAAATTTGCACATTGAGAATTTATATTTTCAAGAACAATCAAGAGTAGGGAGACTGGCGTTTGGTCAGGCAAAATATACTGATCAGAGATGTTAGTCAGGGTCAGGCAAAATATACTGATCAGAGATGTTAGTCAGGGTCATGCAAAATATACTGATCAGAGATGTTAGTCAGGGTCAGGCAAAATATACTGATCAGAGATGTTAGTCAGGGTCAGGCAAAATATACTGATCAGAGATGTTAGTCAGGGTCACGCAAAATATACTGATCAGAGATGTTAGTCAGGGTCAGGCAAAATATACTGATCAGAGATGTTAGTCAGGGTCAGGCAAAATATACTGATCAGAGATGTTAGTCAGGGTCAGGTAAAATATACTGATCAGAGATGTTAGTCAGGGTCAGGAAAAAAAACTGATCAGAGATGTTAGTCAGGGTCAGGCAAAATATACTGATCAGAGATGTTAGTCAGGGTCAGGCAAAATATACTGATCAGAGATGTTAGTCAGGGGCAGGCAAAATATACTGATCAGAGATGTTAGTCAGGGTCAGGCAAAATATATGGATCAGAGATGTTAGTATGGGTCAGGCAAAATATACTGATCAGAGATGTTAGTCAGGGTCAGGCAAAATATACTGATTAGAGATATTAGTCACGGTCAGGCAAAATATACTGATTAGAGATGTTAGTCAGGGTCAGGCAAAATATACTGATCAGAGATGTTAGTCAGGGTCAGGTAAAATATACTGATTAGAGATGTTAGTTAGGGTCAGGCAAAATATACTGAATAGAGATGTTAGTCAGGGTCAGGCAAAATATACTGATTAGAGATGTTAGTCAGGGTCAGGCAAAATATACTGATTAGAGATGTTAGTCAGGGTCAGGCAAAATATACTGATTAGAGATGTTAGTCAGGGTCAGGCAAAATATACTGATCAGAGATGTTAGTCAGGGTCAGACAAAATATAATGGCCAAGACCCTCACCTCGACTTCCTAGTAGCCCTCCCTGGAAACCTGCTGTTTTCATGGCAGACTGGCTAACAAAGTAATTGATCGACGTAATCCACGTAGTAGTGAGAGATACGCAGATAAAGCCAAGCTTAGCACAACCGCATTAAGAACCCCAGTCCACCTCCAACAGTACGCTCGGGATGTAAGGAAAGCTACGACAACCTGCCCCTTAACGTCCTTCTCAGGGCGCACACTAGAATAAACCTACTCATTGTGGGCATTCGAAACAACAACAACAACAACAATAACAATAACAATCAATCTCTACGACATGTTACGACAACCTACCAGGAACTTTTCATCCAGCATTACGCCTGGCTTCTATATTTTGTACCTGGAGCCTAGATCCTAGACACATGTGTTACCCCCTAGATTAGTGTATTGATCCATTCTTTAACTGACAGCCATGTCATTTGAAGAATAGATGAGTTACATTTATCTCCATTGTCCCTTTCTGAGAAGAATAGAATATGCCCACTGAGCGTCTGTGTACGTTGCAGAAATGAGAGAGTTGTGCATGGGGATGGCAAGCTCATCGTGTCAATCAAAATTACTACACAAATCACCGCTGCAAGTGAATGCGATGTTCTTTGGCGCAGGCTTCCTAACTGAGGCGACTTGTAGTGGTGCCGTTATATATTGGAATCTGAAGACGAAGTGGCCTTCCATGAGATGCTGTAGTCGATAATATCAAAATATCACCACTACGTAGCGGTCACACAGCGGATGGCATCAATGTCATCGTGTCTGCTCTTTTATATCGGCAAGTCCCGATATGGTCAGGACAATCCACACGAGATTCAAAAGATTCGAGGAATCCTTGTCAGCTTTGTATTCATGTCACCGTCAGTCCCTTTGTACCATCCAAAGCAATAAATTTCAAAGTTCAATGGCAATCAATCAAAGACCTTTGTACCTCTCGGTACATAGGCCATTGACATCATCTTACCAGCATACATGGCCCTGGGCTGCACTTTCTGCCTCTCTCCATGTGTAATCATTTAATCTTAGTTTCTTCAGCCTCTCTCCATGTGTAATCATTTAATCTTAGTTTCTTCTCACATTCTCTTACACGTATAGTTTTGTCTTCTCTCTTTCTCTTCCTTTAAGGATTCCTTGTAACAACCTGCCTGTCTATGTTGGACGGCGCCTTTAGCAGCGTATGTCCTATCCAGTACACGTTTCTTCGCTTAATTCGTTGTCCCAGTGCCTGTTGGTGGCTTCTATCCCATAGGCCTTCATTCCTCACCATGTCCTGCCCCTTTATGCCCAGTAACCGTCGAAGGCATCTGTTAACGAGGACAACCTATATTAAAAAAGGTCTCAGCTAGACATCCCAGAGCCGAAATCACTGCTTCTACCCCCACTCTCATAATGGAGTGTATTCATGCCCCGATCCTCTTAACAACGACCTTGACTCTCTCAAGTAAAGAATCCAACCGGATCTCTCAAAGGGGCAATACAGATCCATCAGTATCATTTTTAATTTTAATTTTATTTTTTTTGCGTTCGCCTTATTTCTTTAATCCCCAAGTCGGCGTACGTTGCGCTGTAGTTTTTATTGTGCGCCTGTCGGCCCAGTGCATCCCACTTCAGCATGCATTTTATGTAAGGACCTGCTTCCTCCTGCATTTTCTAAGGGTTTGCTTCCCTGGGGTAACGGCCGGTGCTGTGATGGGGATCGAACCCAGCACCTTCTGTTTGTCCCCATCAGTATATTTGTCAGATTCTAGATGTACCCATTACAAATATAATAAAAACAACCCCAAACTTGCAACACATCAAATTAGAAAACACTTAAGGAAACGGCTACCACCAAGTGTCTCCAGTTTAACATAGGACATATGAACTACGGACACTCATTTGGAAGCATTTATTTTGGACAATATAATATATACCTTACAGACTACAAGTAAATAACTTATCATCAACGTAGCAAGTCATTTATAGAACGTCGCTCCCATCACGGTCTGAAAGAAACTCTTTCCATTGCCAAAACTTCAGCCTCTACCACAGTCATTATCAGGCATTCCTGGATATATTGGTGCCATCGTCTTCTCGGTCTACCACTGCCTTTATTGCCTGGCATCATACCTTCTATCCCTGTTCTCTGAAGACCGTTGAGTCTCTTGATGTGACCAAAGTATTTACATTTTCTGGCTATAATGGAATTGATAAACCAGATCTCCTCTATGTTCAACTCTTGCCAAATGTCTATATTTGTCTTTTACTCTGTCCAGGATATTCGGAGGATATGTCTGTAACATTTTGACTCGATGGATTCGATTCTTTGTCTAGAAGTTTTGGTAATCGTCCATGATTCGCAGCCATAAGCTGCTACAGGAAAAACACAGGCTCTCAAGACTTTTACTTTTGTCGTTTTGTTGGTGCTCTGCCAGAATTTCTTCAGGTTGTTCAGTCTCTGCATTGCCATGGCTATTTTTCTTCTGATTTCTTTCGAGCAGTCGCCATTCTTATAGGTATGTATAATCGTGAAAAGGAAGTTGGGGGTGAGAGAAAGAGAGAGAGAGAGAGAGAGAGAGAGAAAGAGAGAGAGAGAGAGAGAGAGGACTTTCCAAATTTGTCAAGAATATAATGTATTTGTGCATGAAAGGTCGACCTATCTGGTCTTTGCAATGTCCCCCCCCCCCCCCCTCCCCCCCAAAAAATCGTTGTTCTAATGCAGCGGTCTATTAGGATGAATACACTGGTGTTATAAGCACTGGGCCCTGCGCCCGTTGCTACACTGTTACGTCCCTCTATAATATCTGTATACGATACTGAGTTATACATAATTTAATATTAGGACAATCGCAATGAAAATAAATGCTTTGACGATCAGCGAACCCTCTCTCACACACACATACACAAACGAAATAGATGAATAGACGACACATGCATACATAGACAGACAAACAAACAGACAGATACGATAGCCAGACAGACAGACGGATGGACGGACGGACCATAGATAGATAGATAGATAGATAGATAGATAGATAGATAGATAGATAGATAGATAGATAGATAGATAGATAGATAGATAGATAGATAGATAGATAGATAGATAGATAGATAGATAGATAGATAGATAATGATCATGACGACAATGAACGAAAGAAGAAAGAAATGCTGCCTTTCTAAGACAAAAATCCTCACATGGAAAGAAGAAAATATCTTGCACGTTTAAAAGAAGTTCCGACTTTCAGACAGACAGAACGAAGGAATTAGCTTCCTTGCGCATGCGTTATGCATCCAAACCTGGGCGTGGCCACGAAATGTTATCTTCTAGCATTAGAGAAACAGTTTTGGCGGGGAACTGTATTATTACCACGATGTTATCTAACGCTTGCTGTAAACGTTCTGAAAGTCATTATCTCAGCACTATTTATATATAAAATGTAACATTATAATTTTTTTTGTTGGTTAAAATGTGGTAGAGACGAAAATGGCGTTACATTCATGACTAATGCCATTTGGTTCGTTTCAGCTTCCTTAATTGTTTTGTTGAAGAAAGAAAACTGATTACATTTTTATGTTAATGCAAATAAGAATGTTGCTGGGGAAGCAGTTTCCATTTTGCTAAGAGCAGACAATTTATGCTGGTTCGCTGTTACAATGAGCGGAGTTTTTAAGAAAAAAATTATTTCGAAAGTGGAAAATTGTACACATTCATACGCGGGCTGTATTTTGTAAACGTATTCACAATTTTACACAATTTTGTCGGCAATTACAACAAACGCTTGAACTAGTTTCACCACGTAGGCGTCAGAAGAACTGGGCGTGTCATTTTAATTTTAATTTTTTTTAAGTCTGTCTTTTTTTTCTACTTTCTCTTAAACGAAGCAAGAATATTTAACCTAATTCCCAGGCTGAGTAGGTAACTTGTGTGCTGGATAAGCTATTTATTGTACACGTCTCAGTCCCTCAATATATCTACATTGT
The DNA here is from genome assembly GCA_036924085.1 of Ariolimax columbianus. Taxonomy (NCBI): domain Eukaryota; kingdom Metazoa; phylum Mollusca; class Gastropoda; order Stylommatophora; family Arionidae; genus Ariolimax; species Ariolimax columbianus. Next base: position 50,131,808 of record JAVGWX010000020.1, on the reverse strand, counting down.
CAAGCGAACTTTTTAAATGTTGCCTGAAAACGACAAGAAGCCAAAATGCAGTTTTGTAAAAGAACTGACTCGGAAAAGAATGCAATAAATGAAAGTATTTTATCCAGCCACCAGCAACCAACAGTAGTTCTTGTTGTCCGAAAATGCTCCATCTGAGCTCTACCCTAATGCGGGTTATCTCAAGTAAAATAAGTAGCATATCCTTTACAGAACGTGGATTGTTACAACCGAAGCCTATTTGGCTGTTATAAGTTTCTTGGTAGAAGACTGATTTTGGATATCCGACGAACGTAAAGTGAAATTGGACCCTCCTAAATGTAGTGCAATGGTAAGCATCTCAGCAGACCACCTCAATGGCCAGGCTGATGTAACACAGACTGCTTTCAAGCGCATGTTAGGAACGTGTGGTGGGGTTTTGGATATCGCGTGACTTTAATACTGACAAAAGCGACTTTGCAAGCAGGACATGATAAACACACCTCACTCAAGTTTTGAGGAATATGTGTCCTTGATGTCCACACAAGTCACTCAAGTTTTGACGGATCTATGTCTGCTATCATTCTGTCACTCAGGTTTTGACGGATCTGTGTCTGCTATCATTCTGTCACTCAAGTTTTGACGGATCTGTGTCTGCTATCCTCGTGTCACTCAAGTTTTGACGGATCTGTGTCTGCTATCCTCTCATCACTCAAGTTTTGACGGATCTGTGTCTGCTATCCTCATGTCACTCAAGTTTTGACGGATCTGTGTCTGCTATCCTCATGTCACTCAAGTTTTGACGGATCTGTGTCTGCTATCCTCATGTCACTCAAGTTTTGACGGATCTGTGTCTGCTATCCTCTCATCACTCAAGTTTTGAGGGAAGTTTGTCTGATATCCACCAGATCCTCACAATCCACCCAAGTTGTACGGAATCTATGTCTACCCCCCAACGCATGCTGTAGCAATGTTTTGTGAACTTTTCGAAGTTTCGAAGGAAAGACTAAAAAAAAGTTTGACACAATCATTGCATTTATTAATTAAATGAGAGTTTGACAAGTTAACAAAACAAATATTACCAAAGGACATTATTTATAGGAGGCTGCATGTCCTAGCTGTGAAGCGTCCGTTTCACAATCCCAACGCACCTGGTTCGAATCAGGCTCGTATCTAGTTTGGAAGACTTGGGTTTTTTTTTTCGCATCTCGACTTATGAAAAATTATGGTAACCTACCATACTGTACACTTACCAAGAAACTTATAACAGCCAAATACGTGGCGGTTGTAAGAAGTGACGTTCTGCATAGGAAATGCTAGTTACGTTTCTTCTTCTTCTTCGTCTTTGCGTTCGGTTTCGTATGCTCGTTTTATGCCACTAGGTGGGCCGCCTCCCCGAAGTGACACGTCAGTCGCAGGTCCTCAATGGTTCGTCTCAAATGTTTCTTTCCTTGGGCCAGGTCTTTTCACGGGAGCTTTGGTGAAATGGACATGTTTGCAGGATGTGTTCTGGAGTCTGGGGTCCTCTCTGACATGTGCATTGTGTAGTCTGTGCCGCTTTCATTTTATGCATGTGTGCATTTAGTCTGCAATGATCTGTTCTGAGGCGGAAAATTGTGGTAAACTGTTTCCTATTCAGTCTATTGATTGGGTCCTGTGGGTATTTGCTGTTTGTTCTCTCTATCCACTGTTGTTTATATTTTTTTTTTATGTGTGCTTTGACTTCTGGCAGTGACACTGGGTGGGTGAATTGTTCTCTTTGTATTCCCTCTCTGGCTAGCCTGTCCGCCCATTCATTCCCAGGTATGCCGCAGTGAGCTGGAATCCACTGGAGGGTGATTTTATTGTGGTCTGAGAGTTTGTTTAGCTGGCATATCAGTTCCCTTTCCAATCTATTTCGTGCTTCTCTTTGTGTGGCCTGCAACATTTCCATGCATTCACACAAAAACGATATTCTGTTATCCATCTACTTACGTTTAATGTATGTAATTGATAGATAACTCCTTCGTCAAAGCTAATGTTGAACCTTATATTTAACAATTCAAGACCTGTGCTTTATTATTCGGGACCAGGTGACACGAGATCAGTTAGTCCTTGTTTGCAAATGCGAGCTTTGGAAGAAGGAAAAGGCGATCGTGGTATACAAAGAAGAAGAACACATATTTAATTAGTGTGAATGTATGGGTGAGTGTGTTTGCGTGTGGCTGAATCTATCGTTACGTATTTGTGTGTGTGTGTGTGTGTGTGTGCGCGAGTGGGTTGGAGGGAGTGTGTGATTTTGTAAGAGTGAGAATGTGTTTTTGTGAGTGAATGAGTGCATAAGAGTGTGAGAGCAACCTTGCTGCTCTAACAAGCTTCTATCTATACCTAGGTGGATGCTGATTCGTTTTGTAAACCGGACAACGGCGAAGTGTGACAAATTCTACTGTCAGAAACTTCCAGAGTTTTGTGGTTGGGAGGAGCAAGACAAGGAGTCGCCGAATGAAAAACTAGACATATAGTTTAATTTGTAGGGCGCCAGACATATTTTGTCTTCTTCTTCTTCTTCTTTTCTTCTTTTTCTTCTTCTTCTTCTTCTGTTTCTTCTTAGTCTTCTTCTTCTTCTTCTTCTTTTTTTGTAATACTTGGAATCCTGGTATTCAAACAAGCCTGTTAATGTCCGTTGCCAGGTAACCGAAGGCTATAGGTTATCCGTAGCAAGTATTTAAAACTTCCTGTTACTATGCCTGTTGAAAGGTATAAATAATTTGGGTAGATGCATAGCTTGAATGTTGAATTGTGTCCGGGTAGCGGCCCCTGAGCATATCCTTCTCGATTTCTAACTGCCAATGAATTTTTATCGTGCCTGACACTGAACACGGGGGTCCGATCTCTCTATCCAGAGATCAGGGGAATGCGGGGACGTCGTGGGCTAGTGGTTAAGTGACACGGCTCACAATCTAAGGTGTTGGGTTCGATCCCCGGGGAAGCAAACCCTTAGAAAATGCAGGAGGAAACAGACCCTTACATAAAATGCATGCTGAAGTCGGATCCACTGGGTCGACAGGCGCAAAATAAAAACCACAATGCAACGCACACCGCCTTGGAAAGTAGATAAATAAGGCGAACGAAAATTAAAAAAACAAAAAGAAAAACTACACAGAGAGGAAATACCTCAGGGGAATTTTTACAAGAAGATTCACGTGAACCAAAAATCTCTGTTTCCACCATGATTCGAACCCGCAACCTCCGGCACCCGAGTCGGACATCTTACCCAGAGAGCACTCTTCTTCTTCCTCTTCGTTTTTTATCTTCATTTGTCTTCAGACTTCTGTGTGATAGCTACGGTAACCCGACACTTGACGTCCTTTTCAGGGCCCATACAAGAGTAGAGCTACTCATTATGGACATTCGACATAAGAACAATAACTTTAACAAAGGCAGGAATCAGCTCGAAGCTTTGTTCACTTACTTAGCTTTTTATTTTGTATGTAGTGACACTAGCTGTTGTCCCGTTCTACTACTTTCACTAGTGTATGCTGGTAGGGCTACAACAGAGGGTCCCATGCTACGGGGGCAGACATAGTTTAACTATTAGGACGCCAGACATATAGTTTAACCGGTTTAATTGAAGTAAACTGACCTGAATATAAATATAAGATGGATTCTTCCTTAGTTTTAAATAAATTACCAGAATACAGCTTTAATTCTTCCCATGTTTCTAGTAAATGACCAGAAAACAACTATAATTCTTCCCTTGATGATCGCATGAACTCTGAAGAGTCATTCTCTATTTCGACAGGGTGATCTCTTTTCTATTCTGATCTGTACATGGCTTGGATAATTTCTTTTGTCTTGTCACATGTTGTTGCTTTGTCGGGCAGTTGCAGTACTGTTCCCGCTTTGGAAAGTCTGTCTGCTTCTCATAGTTTGGGAATTGGCAGAGAGCTGATATCCAATGGATTGGACCTTCTTTAGCACTGTGCGAAGCGTTTGATCTACTTCCAGGGCGCCGAGTTCATTTTTGTGCTGTGGGGGGTTTCTTTTCTTCTTCTTCGAACAACTGATGCTATGCTTTTAGTTCAGTGAGGTTCATGAAGGAGATGATTTTCCAGTCTTCACCGGTCCCCCACATCTTCTCGAACGTGGGAAGACTACCTTTCTTCAGTCTGCAGAAGCAGGGTAGTCCTGCAGAATATCTTCTGGTGACTGCGTGTGTGTTCCAAAATCGCATGTGTCGGTCTCTCTAAGACCTACTTTATGGAGAAAAGCTTTGACTCTCTAATGTGCTGTTAAGATCGAAAAAGAGACAAAACAAAAATACAAGCGGTACTTTCGTTTCGTTTTTGCTCACCCTGGAAACCTATTTTCAAATTTTAAGTCGCCTTCCCTTAATTCATGCCATGCCAAACAAATAATGCAGATCTCAGCACTTTCCGACCTGGACTAGATTTCAAAGTGCACCCACGCAAGCTGGAAAAGAAAACCGCAAATCTTGCTGCACATCTGCTAGGTGCCAAAGAATGCATCGTGCTGGTACGAGCGATCCGGAACGCAATAACCGACCGGCAAGTCTCAAACACACAAATGCTGTCTGCAAGCGTGGCATAATCATGCGTTCCGTGGAATTTTTTTCTTCACATTTTTGTTTTACATCCGGAAAGTAGACTATACAGAGCACACGAGCATTCTCTGGAGACGTGAGGCTCAGACGACTTACGTGTAGAAGTAGGAGGTAGTACTACTCCCTCTTCCTCTCCCTCTCTCTCTCTCTCTCTCTCTCTCTGTCTCTCTCTCTTTCTCTATTATTTGTATATTTCGCTTTGTTTATTTACCTTCCTATAACAAAGTTTTGTTGGTAACATCTAGAAAGTGAAAGTATACAATTCACACTGGGATTTTATGGAGATATGTGCTCACGTGAGTTTCTCGAGTACGCATCGGGATGTAAGGAGAGCCACTGTAACCCGCTACTAGTGAAACGTCAAGAGTTAACTTAGCACCAGTAGATTCGGATGACAGCGGTTACGTGTAAACGTACGGTGTAAATCTCCTCTTTCCTTTTCTCTCTCTCGCTCTCTCTCTCTCTCTTGCTCTCTTTCTCTCTCACTGTGTCAATGTTTCTCTTCTATCTCCTTATTTAACACGTTCTCCTCAACCCATACCTAAACACAAACACACACACACACAGACATATTCTTTTTTTTCTTTCACTCCACCTTCTCTTTAAGTTGACGTTTTATGTCACGAGTTAATACGCACACATACACCACACACACATACATCACACACATACACACACACACATACATCACACACATACACACATACATCACACACACATACATCACACACATACACACATACATCACACACACATACATTACACACACATACATCACACACACATACATCACACACATACACACCTACACACATGCACGCACATACACATACATCACACACACACACATACACACACATCACACACACACGTTCACGCACACACATACACACACATTCATACATCACACACACACACGTATTCAATTATCATAATCTTTCCTTTTTCTCTTCATAAATAACTTACAAACACTACTGCATTGCGCCTCTTTGTATGAAGTCTACAAGAAGGCATCATTTTCAATGGGAGTACCTACAGGTAACTAACAAATGCAGGCTTACAATTTACATTTGATTAAAGAAGAGAAGGTTTCTTGGCGACTGACAGTAGTTCAGAGAGAACACATTTTTTTTTTAGGATCTAGGTTAAGAATGAAGGAGCCAGGAGCGATGCTGGATATAAAGTTCCTGGATAGGTTGTCAAACATACCGGAGGGGATGGGTAAATTGTTCTTACAAATATGTATTCTAAATGGTTAAATTTCAGGGTTTTTTTCCCAAAAGTAATTTGAGTTTTGAATATCTCGACTCTAATATAAACAACAATGGAGATTTCCAGAAACAAATAAGAAGAATAGCCATGCTACTATGAGGCTAACTATAAGACGAGTAGCATGCTACTATGAGGCTAACTATAAGAAGAGAAGCATGCTACTACTGAGGCTAACTATAAGAAGAGAAGCCATGCTACTACTGAGGCTAACTATAAGAAGAGAAGCATGCTACTACTGAGGCTAACTATAAGAAGAGTAACCATGCTACTATGAGGCTAACTATAAGAAGAGTAGCCATGCTACTACTGAGGCTAACTATAAGAAGAGAAGTCATGCTACTACTGAGGCTAACTATAAGACGAGTAGCATGCTACTACTGAGGCTAACTATAAGAAGAGTAACCATGCTACTACTGAGGCTAACTATAAGACGAGTAGCATGCTACTACTGAGGCTAACTATAAGACGAGTAGCATGCTACTACTGAGGCTAACTATAAGAAGAGTAACCATGCTACTATGAGGCTAACTATAAGAAGAGAAGCATGCTACTACTGAGGCTAACTATAAGAAGAGTAACCATGCTACTACTGAGGCTAACTATAAGAAGAGAAGCCATGCTACTACTGAGGCTAACTATAAGACGAGTAGCATGCTACTACTGAGGCTAACTATAAGAAGAGTAACCATGCTACTATGAGGCTAACTATAAGAAGAGAAGCCATGCTACTACTGAGGCTAACTATAAGAAGAGTAACCATGCTACTACTGAGGCTAACTATAAGAAGAGTAACCATGCTACTACTGAGGCTAACTATAAGAAGAGAAGCCATGCTACTACTGAGGCTAACTATAAGAAGAGAAGCCATGCTACTACTGAGGCTAACTATAAGACGAGTAGCATGCTACTACTGAGGCTAACTATAAGAAGAGTAACCATGCTACTACTGAAGCTAACTATAAGACGAGTAGCATGCTACTACTGAGGCTAACTATAAGAAGAGAAGCCATGCTACTACTGAGGCTAACTATAAGAAGAGAAGCCATGCTACTACTGAGGCTAACTATAAGAAGAGTAACCATGCTACTACTGAGGCTAACTATAAGACGAGTAGCATGCTACTACTGAAGCTAACTATAAGAAGAGTAGCCATGCTACTACTGAGGCTAACTATAAGAAGAGAAGCATGCTACTACTGAGGCTAACTATAAGAAGAGAAGCATGCTACTACTGAAGCTAACTATAAGAAGAGAAGCATGCTACTACTGAGGCTAACTATAAGAAGAGAAGCCATGCTACTACTGAGGCTAACTATAAGAAGAGTAACCATGCTACTACTGAGGCTAACTATAAGAAGAGAAGCCATGCTACTACTGAGGCTAACTATAAGAAGAGAAGTCATGCTACTACTGAGGCTAACTATAAGACGAGTAGCATGCTACTACTGAGGCTAACTATAAGAAGAGTAACCATGCTACTATGAGGCTAACTATAAGAAGAGAAGCCATGCTACTACTGAGGCTAACTATAAGACGAGTAGCATGCTACTACTGAGGCTAACTATAAGAAGAGTAGCCATGCTACTACTGAGGCTAACTATAAGAAGAGAAGCCATGCTACTACTGAGGCTAACTATAAGAAGAGAAGCCATGCTACTACTGAGGCTAACTATAAGACGAGTAGCATGCTACTACTGAGGCTAACTATAAGAAGAGAAGCCATGCTACTACTGAGGCTAACTATAAGAAGAGAAGCCATCCTACTACTGAGGCTAACTATAAGAAGAGTAACCATGCTACTATGAGGCTAACTATAAGACGAGTAGCATGCTACTACTGACGCTAACTATACGACGAGTAGCATGCTACTACTGAAGCTAACTATAAGAAGAGTAGCCATGCCAAATGAAAAACGTATGAACGAACACTGACACAAATGTAACGCCCGAAAATTTGCATCTTCCCGGTGGCAGCGTATGGATGGGAGAGATGGTCAACCACGGAGCCACTACAGAACAAGGCTGAATCCTTCGAACTTAAATGAAACAGGAGTGTGCTCATAATACTATTGAAAGCGAAAGTTAGAAACGAGTATGTGCTACAGGAGCTGGATATAGAACAAGCCTGACCGAGGAAAAGAGTGACACAGGATACTACAGAGGCTCTGTGGTTAACAGTGGCAGAGGTAGGAGAGCTGGCCGGGGATCGAGTCTCTTACATATCTGATGTCACGAGATCGACCTTCTGCAAAGGGCATGCTACATGATGATGATGATGAATATTTATCCATTTCTGCTGTTCCAAATTTGTGTTCGGCCTTTTTTGTAGTTAGCAGAATTAAGGAAATACATATGCATTAATAACATGAGTGACGCACAACAAAGATATAGGCATTGAAAAGAGTGGGTTAAGAATGCATACCAATAGAAACATTGGGTTAAGAATGCATACCAATAGAAACATAGAGGGTGAAAATGTGTTAAGGATTGAGGAGCCATGTAAAAAATGTAGGAGCAATGCGTTGCGCTGGATGAAAAGGATATACCGCGAGGGTGGAATTGTGCGAGTAAAAGCGACACGTGTCGTGAAATGTTAGGCGACCCACCAATATTTCTAAGCGTCGTGGCGACCTGGCGCATGGGATTTGTCTTGCCCTGTATTATGGATGGGGGGGGGGGGGGGGGGGGTTCGATGGATTTTACTGCTGTAAGTTATGAAGTGTTAGAGAATATATTTTACTTTTTAAAAAAATGTAACATGTTCCCTTCCTCGCTGTCTTTTTTTTCTACAATATTAAGTCAGGTGCCCATTTACAACCAAGTCGATTTGAGGGTACTTATATCGGGGAGGAAATCCGATACAGTTGCTGTGAAAAACGAGCACCATACCACTCTGTTACTGGTCTTGATGTAACGTAGAGAATGATTACAGAGAGAGAGAGAGAGAGAGAGAGAGAGAGAGAGAGAGAAAGGAGAGAAAGAGGAGAGTGGGGGATAAAGGGAAAAAGAGGGAAAGATGGTTAGAGAAAATTAGAGTGAGAGGCGGAAAAACAGCAAATAGGAAGGTATAGAGAGTGAAATAGTGAGGGATAGAGGGAGAGAGAGAGAGATGTGAAGAGAGAGGACGATAAAGAGGGGATATAGAGGGAGAGATGATGTGAGGATCAGAACAAATCAGTCATCCTTTTTCATGCATGTTATGAAAAGAGACGGCTTGGATCACGTTGTGACAACGGGAAAGATAGCAGGGAAGAGAGAAAGAGGAAGGCAGAGAGAGAAGATGTTGAACAGCCTGATAGAATGGCAAGGGCGACAATCAGCAACACAGTTGGTAAACGGGACACGGGATAGAAGCGGCTGGAGGTTCATGAATGCCAACGTCAACCGGCAAGGCACCTGATGATATTGTTGTTGGAATGTAATATTCTTGGGCTGATTCGTATTAGCTTTGGATGATGTTACTTTCGTTGCAGGTTACATTTACTCCTCTTATATCCTTAGGTGTCATTTGGAAAGAGAGCTGTGATTCTTTTGGAGAAAGTGCAAAGTGAGGCTCTTCAATATGTTTACGGCTATGGAGGTTACAGTGTCGACTCCCAACTCACCGGCCAGACTGCTGAGACCCAGCCTGTTGCCAGGAGCACAAATAAACACGTGGGTGGGGGGGGTCTTGACCAGTATGTTTCACATGACCCTGATTACTCTCCTCTCCCACCTTGATATTTCACCTGCCCCTGATTACTCTTCTATCCCACCTTGACCAGTATGTTTCACCTGACCCTAATTTCTATTCTCTCCCACCTTGACCAGTATGTTTCACCTAACCCTGATTTCTCTTCTCTCCCACCTTGACCAGTGTGTTTCACCTGACCCTGATTACTCTCCTCTCCCACCTTGATATTTCACCTGACCCTGATTACTATTCTCTCCCACCTTGAGCAGTATGTTTTACCTGACCCTGATTACTCTTCTCTCCCACCTTGACCAGTATGTTTCACCTGACCCTGATTACTCTTCTATCCCACCTTGACCAGTATGTTTCACCTGACCCTGATTTCTATTCTCTCCCACCTTGACCAGTATGTTTCACCTAACCCTGATTATTATTCTCTCCCACCTTGACCAGTATGTTTCACCTAACCCTGATTATTATTCTCTCCCACCTTGACCAGTATGTTTCACCTGACCCTGATTACTATTCTCTCCCACCTTGACCAGTATGTTTTACCTGACCCTGATTACAGCTCGTTCCCGCTCGCGCATGCTCGAGCCACGATTGTTTTCAAATTATTGTTTCTTGTAGATTTCTAATTGAATCAATTGTTAAGTCGTCATCTAACAGCTCATCTATTGGTAAGTCATCTTCTAACAATGGAAGATGACGGCATCTCAACATCCAACAATTCATTGATTGCCATGGCATCATCTAATAAATCATTGATTAATACGCCAACATGTAACATTCCATCGATGAGGTGTCATCATCGAACTAACTGTGATTGCTTGATTTCAGTGCGCCACAATCATCTTTATTAAACGTTGACCGTCCCGTACACTCCCCCCGTCCCGTACACTGCCCCCATCCCGTACACTCCCCCGTCCCGTACACTCCCCCCATCCCGTACACTCCCCCCATCCCGTACACTCCCCCGTCCCGTACACTCCCCCGTCCCGTACACTCCCGCCATCCCGTACACTCCCCCGTCCCATACACTCCCCCCATCCCGTACACTCCCCCGTCCCGTACACTCCCCCCATCCCGTACACTCCCCCCATCCCGTACACTCCCCCCGTCCCGTACACTCCCCCCGTCCCGTACACTCCCCCCGTCCCGTACACTCCCCCCGTCCCGTACACTCCCCCGTCCCGTACACTCCCCCCATCCCGTACACTCCCCCCATCCCGTACACTCCCCCCATCCCGTACACTCCCCCCATCCCGTACACTCCCCCCGTCCCGTACACTCCCTCCGTCCCGTACACTCCCCCCATCCCGTACACTCCCCCCATCCCGTACACTCCCCCCATCCCGTACACTCCCCCCATCCCGTACACTCCCCCCATCCCGTACACTCCCCCCGTCCGGTACACTCCCCCCATCCCGTACACTCCCCTCGTCCCGTACACTCCCCCGTCCCGTACACTCCCCCCATCCCGTACACTCCCCCGTCCCGTACACTCCCCCCGTCCCGTACACTCCCCCCGTCCCGTACACTCCCCCCGTCCCGTACACTCCCCCCATCCCGTACACTCCCCCGTCCCGTACACTCCCCCCGTCCCGTACACTCCCCCCGTCCCGTACACGCCTCCTCAAAGTGATGCGACTGTTGCAGACCTTATATTCCGGGGAAGAAATGCTCAACAGTCAAGAATCACATCTATCCTAGGGCATGGAATTCTAGCAACAAATTCTTACTGCCTTGCAGTGAGACTGGGGAGAGCAAGATACTAGGGGAATAGTAGCAGCATACAAGTGTATGCGGAAGACGAATGCACTAACAATCCCGGTAGGGGTAGGGAGGGGTGGGGGGGGGGGGGGGGGGGGGTGTGAGGGTGATAGGTTCACAGTGTAACGCAAAACGTTTCATATTGACAGCCATAGACACGTTCTTGTTGTCGCAATGTATGTGGACATCTAATTGCAATTGAATGAGAAGTAGAAGAAGAAGAAGAAGACAAATAAGAAGAAGAAAAAGAAGAAAAAGAAGCAGAAGAAGTAGAAGAAGAAGAAGAAGAAGAAGAAGAAAAATAATAATAAGAAGAAGAAGAAAAAGAAGCAGAAGAAGAAGTAGAAGAAGAAGAAGGAAGAAGAAGATGAAGAAGAAGAAGAAGAAAAATAATAATAATAAGAAGAAGAAGAAGAAAAAGAAGCAGAAGAAGAAGTAGAAGAAGAAGAAAGAAGACGAAGATGAAGAAGAAGAAGAAGAAAAATAATAATAATAATAAGAAGAAGAAGAATAAGAAGAAAAAGAAGCAGAAGAAGAAGTAGAAGAAGAAGAAGATGAAGAAGAAGAAGAAGAAAAATAATAATAAGCAGAAGAAGAAGAAGAAAAAGAAGCAGAAGAAGAAGTAGAAGAAGAAGAAAGACGAAGAAGATGAAGAAGAAGAAGAAGAAAAATAATAAGAAGAAGAAGAAAAAGAAGCAGAAGAAGAAGAAGATGAAAAGGAAGAAGAAGACGAAGAAGAGGAAGAAGAAGAAGGAAAATAAGAAGAAGATGAATAAGTAGATGCAAAAAAAGCAAAATAATAATAATAATAATAATAATAATAATAATAATAATAATAATAAGAAGAAGAAGAAGAAGAAGAAGAAGAAGAAAAGAAGATATTATTCGGCGGTGACCTTTTTCTCCTGGCAGGTCCAGTGAAGGTCAATTATGGTAGATGTGAGACAAAATGAGCATTTGAATATCCAGACAAGAAAATAACTACTGTAGACACTAACAAAAATCGTAGTCCACATTTTTCAGAAACTAAAAAGATAGCTCCGAGCTAAGTTCGAGAAAAGGTAGGAATTATGTAAATTGTTAAAGGCATTACGTTATTAGCCACATATCTCGCCCTGGAACTCAATGATTTAGTGCAACCGCAAAAATTTCACACACACACAGACGTGTCTAGTCAAAAACAAAACACAAAAATAAACTAAAACAAAAAGATATATAAAAATATATTCTGAACTCGGATTTTCCAAATTGAGCTAACAACTGGGTTATGGTAACCTAAGATTTGGCTTAGTTATATCCCGTGTTCAGTTTTGGAACGTTGCATTCCTGAGCAATGAACGCATTGTGCATTGCTTATTTTTGTGGTTGAATCTTTTATAGCAAAATAAGCTTATCTTCTGTATACAGTATAAATACGACGACAAATGTAAGCATTACGTGGCACGAAATATATTTCGCATGCCTGTCATTTCGGCTAAATGAGCTAGACTGTTAAAATTAGAAAGAATGAAAATACATTCCGATGCATGACATGTTATTTTACCGAGTACTGCGAATTCATTTGAACTTCCCTCATAGCCTTATACGATCAGATCACTTTGGACATTAAGTGTTGTTGTCGTTTAATGTTCATAATGAGTGGGATTTCTCTTTTTGCGCCCTGAAAAGGGAGTTAATTGCCGGATTGTAGTAGCTTTCCTCACATGCCGAACGTGCTGATGAAGGTGGACCCCGGTCCTCCAGGCGGTTGTGCGATGCTTGGCTATATCTGCGTGTCGTTGACTGCTACGGGGATGGAGAACTTAGACGCTAGTTAGGCACAAAATACTGACTAGGATGTCGAGTCAGGTTCAACACACTGACCAAGACCACAATTTCTTTTCCATGTAGTGTTCCCTGGAAACATGCTGTTTTCAAAGCAGCCTGGCTGACGAGATCTGGATCGATGTGATCCCCGTAGTAGTGAGCGCCACGCAGATGAATTCAAGCATAGCACAACCGCCTGGAGGACCGCGGCCCACCTTCATCAGCATGCTCAGAATGTGAGGAAAGCTACGTCAACCCGCCACTGAACGTCCTTTTCAGGGCGCACAAAGGAGTAAACTTACATATTGTGGGCATTTAACAACAACAACAACAACTACGGGGATCTCATCGATCCACATCTCGCCAGCCAGACTGCTTTGAAAACAGCCTGTTTCCAGATAACGCTACATGGATAACAGTTGTGGTCGTGGCCAGTATATTATGCCTGACCCTGACGCGACGTCCAGGTCAGTATGTTGTGCCTGACCGAACTAGCGTCTCAGTTCTCCATGAACACTAAGTGTAGAGACAATGGGACGCCCCATTCTCTGTTAGACTGAGTTATTGCTACATTTGATGGATTTCATTGTTCGTGTACTTCCTATGAGTTTTCTGCATGCGTTGGCCATTAAGTTTCATTGTTCGTGTACTTCCCGTCAGTTATACTCCATGCGCTGGCCATTTGGTTTCATTGCCTTGTGTTTTCTGCTCTGGCTGTGTGTGTGTGTGTGTAAGTGTATAAGTATGTGAGTGTACGTCTGTCTGCGTGTATGTATTTGTGAATGTAAGTTGGAGATCCGCACATTACACCGAAAAGAAGTGAGGTAAATAACGTTCGAGGTCTACATATCTTGCCAAAATCTACGGGAGGTAACTTGAAATGGAGACCACTAACATTAGACGTAGAAACAATAACTGATCTGATCTATTCTGATAATTCTAGGGAGAACTTACACCTTATCATATTCTTTCTTCGCTCATCATAAACACATTTATGTGCATTGGTAAAGGTGACTTCTGTAGCATATTATTTTACATGATGAGGTTGCCAGCCCCATGCCCAACCCTACTTAGTCGTCCTTCACGAAATGCACATAATAGTGCAGTGCCCTATTCTTTCTTCTAGTTATATATATAAATTGATATCTCCTTGTTCCCTTGTTACATTTACCACCATTTCCCAAATTTATCCTGATTTTAGACCTTTGCATTTAAAACCTGTATTATCATGACTGTATGCAGGTATGTGTATATGTACTGGGTGTGTACTTATATACATATGCATGTGTGTGGAAGTAGTTATATGTACATGTATGTAAGTTTTGTTTTTGTTTTTGTTTTTCTCTTTGTATGTGAATAAGTTAATATATGCTTGTGTGTGTATAAATGAATATGTGTGAGGATAAAGAAACATCTGTAAGTGTGTATACATGAATATGTGTGAGGATAAAGAAACATCTGTAAGTGTGTATAAATGAATATGTGTGAGGATAAAGAAACATCTGTAAGTGTGTATAAATGAATATGTGTGAGGATAAAGAAACATCTGTAAGTGTGTATAAACAAATAGGTATGCGTGTATAATTAAATATGTATGTATGGATGGATACACATGTGTAAGCATTTTGCCTTTGCAAATATCTCAAAGAAACAAAAATGTACATCACTAACTTTTTGCAAATTTAAATCATTTTAAATTGATGTCACTACTCACTTCACACAATGTAACTCCCACCATCTCATGTTTCATCTCATGGGAAATTATCATTTCATTTCACTTCACATCATGTACAAATTTTGTTTGAAATTTGTTGTTCAAATTTGAAAATTGTAATAATTTATTATGTGCAATAAAGAATTTTCAAAACAAAAGAAAAACACCACAAAAACAAAACAAACAAAAAACATACCACAAAAACAAAACCAAAAAAAAACATATATTATTTGTTCTTCAGTAAAGAGGACGTAAACCAGTCAGAGCTCTGTAGTCCACTACTTGAGCATCCCTACCATCGAACAACTATGACGCGTATATTGAAATTAAGAAAGTGTGCCAAAACATCGCTTGGGATGGGCAGCTAACAATTTTGTGTCAATGTCATCAGTGGAGATGAAGGAAAAAAGATTGAAAATACAAAGAAAAGAGGTAGAAAGAAGAAGATAAGCAAGACGACGAAAAAGAAAAAGTGGAAAAAGTATAAGAACAAGCAGATGAAGAATAGCAAAGAAAACGAAAAGGAAAAGAAATCGATTAGCATACAGAAAGACAAGATAACAGCCACAATAACAACCAGGGACCTACCTCCCATCATTGAGAATAATATCAAATCTGGGGCATGACTCGGCACTTGGCTGGTCATGGACGTCCCTGTAAATAAACTGAGGGAATTCCCCAACACTCAGCGACATGATCTCATGGACAGTGCCTTCGTTGTACAATGCGAATATCTTGCCCTCGACACCTTCGTCGGGTCTGATGGTAACGATGATGGAGAAATCCTGTGGTATACCATCTGTAAAGGGAACACATATCATGCTCGCCTTTAATTCTAAGATATGATAATCCTAATGTCGAGTATGAAGAGAATGGTATTTAACTGTATATGACGTGCAATAACCAGCACGCGTTTGGTAAAATTTAAACACAAACATGATTCAAACATACGTTACAACTGCGAGTTCTTCGCTAGGGACAAAAAACAGAAACTAACAAATCATAACATAAAGGATGTACAAATAAATAGATTTGTCTGGACATGAATTCCGTCTGGACGAAGATTCACATTGATAACCAATAGAAAATGGAAAAAGACCACCCTGGCCACATAGAAAACGATGCCTACCCTCAACTCTCCAGGCAAGACCAGGTGATGATTCTCCGGCTACGCACAGGTCACAACAGACTTAGATGTCATCTGTACAACAAGTTCAAGATTGACACTACAGACCTTTGTGCATGCGGCACAACCCCCATAAAGGCAGAACATATTTTGCAGTCCTGTCCACTGAATACCGACAAAAGAAGTAGCATTTGGCAACAGCCAGTGTCCTTCCACGAGAAGCTGTACGAGAGTCTACGGAGCCTTGAGTTGACTGCTGCCTTCGTTAGAGTCATTGAAGTTGAGGTCTGAAGACGAACGAAGAAGAAGAAGAAAAAGAAAAAGAAGAATTCCAATTACAAATGATGTTTGTCATGTTGTGTTTTTTAGAGTCGACTTCACTGAACTTTAAGCATACTTATAGCTGCCAAGCAAATGATGAAGGGTGTGGATACTGATGGTTCTTGTAGATCTTTGGGTGTGCACACTCCTGCTTCATCGTGCCATACAGCTTGGTGCATTGTCGACATATCTATTGCAGTCTCATCACCCAACAAGCGGTTATAGACAGACTTCAAAATGTCATTTCTATCCAATTTTTGCGTGTCCATAACTGGTGCATGTGAGACTTGGATGTCAGCTCTTTCATCGCACTGAAGCCGAGCATGACAAGGATAGTATCTGATATTTTATGCATTTTATCGGAATGTGCCGTGGCACGTGCCTTTCGTCTGCAGACCGAGGTTACATCAGACATGAGGAATGATAATTCTTCATACTAAACTACTTATCTAATTCTCGTTTTAATTCCTGTGAAGCATATGTTCCCCCTTTAAGTGGATGAACACGCGTTCTTCAGTTGTAGTTGCTGTAAGCATTAATTGCACATGATGAAATTGCTAGTCGACTGCACATCCCTTCTTTAGTCGTATTCAACAACAAGTTTTGATGATAAGAGTCGTCCTACTCTTTGTTTCACAATATGAATTTCTGACACTTCACAGATGACATTCTATAATTTGTGAAAACATTTTTACTGTGTAAATATGAACGAGACAGGGGTCTCCGTGGCGAAGCGGTCAAGCTGTCTGCCCATGTTCAGATGGTCGGGGCTCTAAATCGAGCTGCGAAGGTCGGTTCATGATGGCAATTTTTTCCTCAGATCTCTTTGAGGAGAACGAGGGGATGAAGTGGAGGCCCCGCCTTTTAACCTTTGACATTTCTTAAGCAGAGGTAGCATTTGATAACTCTGATAGATTTTACGACCCTTGTTGCTTGTTCCTGAGCATTCTTCTGACTGTTCCATCCATACCTCCGTTTTTCTTACTCTTTCATGACTTCTAACAAGATCTTTGGTTAGCTATTGATCACTAACGATGACATCTTTATAGGCATTAACAAACTCCTGCCACTTCTCCTTGTCCTCAACCACCCTTCATTCTTTCAATCTATAAAGCACACGTACATATTTGTTGCACTTCTATATGCGAGGACAA
Organism: Ariolimax columbianus; assembly: GCA_036924085.1. Lineage (NCBI taxonomy): Eukaryota > Metazoa > Mollusca > Gastropoda > Stylommatophora > Arionidae > Ariolimax > Ariolimax columbianus. The sequence continues at coordinate 50,114,392 of JAVGWX010000020.1, read as the reverse complement.
GTCAGCAAATAGGTCACAAATGGCTTTTTGAAGAAAAAAAAAGAGCAACTAGATTATATATTATTGCTATCACGTTGTCCTTTATTTCTCAACTTAATTCCCACCAACATTGATACACTTATCTCAACGCTTTATCAGTGCATCAACACCTGCAGCATAGAAGTCTTTGGTTTGATGTCTCTGTCATATTTACCCGTAGAGTTCAACCTCTTCTTCCTCCAAGGTTTCCCTCCAAGATGGGTTTTCAGTAGACTAAACATATGGAAATATGTCGATGCTGAGTGGCAGCTGTAAGGTGGAAGCTCAAGAAGTTGTTACCTTAGCTGGTCTATCCTGGGTTAATCGAGCCATATGTGATCCGATCTTGTCATGATGGAGCAGTACTCGACTGATCATCTGATCAGGATATTTCCTTTGAACTGCATCCTGAAGCATCAACAGAATTTGACAGTAAGCATTTTCGTATGAATATCCTTTGCAGAGTCCATTTGCCAACATAAAAATAAATAAAAATAACAACACGCTGTTCTTTAATTCTACACTCTGTGGGCACAGACGCAATTTTGCATCTCGAATGCGCAGGTGCATGCGACACCTATCGTTCGCTACCTACAGTAATCACAAAGCTGTATGTTGCATTAGAAACTACCAACTACATTTTTCAGCTTTCCCTTGTGAGTATGTGAGCTACTTACTGACACCCTCGTAATTGTTTTAATGCCCGTGTTCATATACAGCATTTTGCTTATCTTGTGCCATTGCTGTGACGAAATCGTATTATCAAAGACTTTAATCAAAAATTAACCGCCGTACCTTTGAACACCTCCGAGATCTTCCTTTGAGACAAGAATTCTGCAGATCCGATTCTCCAGGCAGGATCTTCAACTGTGGCGGTCTCATCAGGGTCATCAGAAACCACTCGGTCTGTACAGAGACCGGGTACTCGTTCCACTCCAATCTCCTCTGTCAAGGTCCTGAACTTGAAGACCTCAAGAACGTCCACGGAACCTGGAGACAATCAAATATATCATTTGAATTATGGCGGATGCCCAGCAAAATATCAAATATATCATAGGAGTTATGGTGTGCCAAAGGTAGAATATCAAATATATCATAGGAGTTATGGTGTGCCAAACGTAGAATATCAAATATATCATAGGAGTTATGGTGTGTCAAAGGTGGAATATCAAATATATCATAGGAGTTATGGTGGGCTAAAAGGTAGAATATCAAATATATCATAAAAGTTATGGTGTGCTAAAGGTAGAATATCAAATATATCATAGGAGTTCTGGTGTGCTAAAAGGTAGAATTTCAAATATATCATAGGAGTTATGGTGTGCCAAAGGTAGAATATCAAATATATCATAGGAGTTATGGTGTGCTAAAGGTAGAATATCAAATATATCATAGGAGTTATGGTGGGCTAAAGGTAGAATATCAAATATATCATAGGAGTTATGGTGGGCTAAAGGTAGAATATCAAATATATCAAAGGAGTTATGGTCGGCTAAAGGTAGAATATCAAATATATCATAAGATTTATGGTTGTCTAAAGGTGGAATATCAAATATATCATAGGAGTTATGGCGGACCAAAGGTGGAATATCAAATATATCATAGGAGTTATGGCGGACCAAAGGTAGAATATCAAATATATCATAGGAGTTATGGTCGGCTAAAGGTAGAATATCAAATATATCATAGGATTTATGGTTGCCTAAAGGTAGAATATCAAATATATCAAAGGAGTTATGGCGTGCCAAAGGTGGAATATCAAATATATCATAGGAGTTATGGTGGGCTAAAGGTAGAATATCAAATATATCATAGGATTTATGGTTGCCTAAAGGTAGACAATCAAATATATCATAGGAGTTATGGTGAGCTAAAGGTAGAATATTAAATATATCATAGGAGTTATGGCGGGCTAAAGGTAGAATATCAAATATATAATTGGATTTATGGTTGACTAAAGATAGAATATCGAATATATCATAGGAGTTATGGCGGACCAAAGGTAGAATATAAAATATATCATAGGAGTTATGGTAGGCTAAAGGTAGAAATCAAATATATCACAGGAGTTATGGTCGCTGACCATAACACGAAAAACCTTTTACTGACGTGCCGCCATCTTGATGTGGCTCTTTTAAAAAACAGGCAATGCCATTTACATACAACGGATTCAAGGCCAACGGCAGACCTCGAAAACGGTGGCTTACGGAAATTTCGCAGTCAGTGAATGCCACTGTGCACGAGTCACACAGTCTGGCTCCTTATAGAGATACCTAGATACCAAGGTGCACGAGTTCAAAACATCGATAAGGAAAGATCTTAAAAATCAATATGTCAATCAATCAAAACTTTTCAGTTGCTTATCGAGCACAGGTCTTCAATACACAGTCATCATGCCCTAGACTAAACGTCCAAGCCTTGTCCACGCCTTCACTGTTTTCTGTACATTTCTCGAGCTCTCTTCCTCATGTATGCTTTTATTATCTTTACAAGATAAAATTAAAACCTTGGCTGTACACTGCATGGCGTCTGCATGGACAGCCAGCTTTCATTCCTTAGCCCCAAATGCCTCCCAACAGACGTCAGTAAACGGGACAAACTCTGTAATGACGTAATTTTACGTGAGTTGGCTTAGTCTGTCCATGGCCATCTGCCATGGTCTGTCCCTCATAAGAAATTTTCTTCAACCTGGGCGATGTTAGCTTCCATGTGGGTGGCAGAAGAATAATTACATTCTGTATTAAAACATGTTATTATTATTATTATGGCAATGTAGAGGCTACACAGCCTGATGAAACTATGGCAGAATGCCAGTAAACCAACAAAAGTGAAAATATTGAGAACTTGTGTTTTTCCTGTGTCAACATGCAGCTGTGAAACATGGATAGTTAAACCAAACCTCAAGGGAGAGAATCGAGTTCTTCGAATCGCAATGTTAAAGAAAGGAAAACCATGAACCAAACAGATGAGAATGCAGACATTCGACAAGAGGAGCATAGGGGACAACTGGTTCATAAATTCCATCATGCACAGAAAATTTGAAATACTCTGGCCATATATAAAGACACAGCGATCTTGCGAGTACGGTAATGGTAGGTATGGTGCGGGGCAAGAGAGGTAGAGACAGACAAAGAACACGATGGTGCGGGGCAAGAGAGGCAGAGACAGACCAAGAACACGATGGTACGGGGCAAGAGAGGCAGAGACAGACCAAGAACACGATGGTGTCGGGCAAGAGAGGTAGAGACAGACCAAGAACACGATGGTGTCGGGCAAGAGAGGTAGAGACAGACAAAGAACACGATGGTGTCGGGCAAGAGAGGTAGAGACAGACCAAGAACACGATGGTGTCGGGCAAGAGAGGCAGAGACAGACCAAGAACACGATGGTGTCGGGCAAGAGAGGTAGAGACAGACCAAGAACACGATGGTGTCGGGCAAGAGAGGCAGAGACAGACCAAGAACTCGATGGTGCGGGGCAAGAGAGGTAGAGACAGACCAAGAACACGATGGTGCGGGGCAAGAGAGGCAGAGACAGACCAAGAACACGATGGTGCGGGGCAAGAGAGGTGGAGACAGACCAAGAACACGATGGTGCGGGGCAAGAGAGGTAGAGACAGACCAAGAACACGATGGTGTCGGGCAAGAGAGGCAGAGACAGACCAAGAACACGATGGTGTCGGGCAAGAGAGGCAGAGACAGACCAAGAACACGATGGTGCGGGGCAAGAGAGGTAGAGACAGACCAAGAACACGATGGTGCGGGGCAAGAGAGGCAGAGACAGACCAAGAACACGATGGTGCGGGGCAAGAGAGGTAGAGACAGACCAAGAACACGATGGTGCGGGGCAAGAGAGGCAGAGACAGACCAAGAACACGATGGTGCGGGGCAAGAGAGGTAGAGACAGACAAAGAACACGATGGTGTCGGGCAAGAGAGGTAGAGACAGACCAAGAACACGATGGTGTCGGGCAAGAGAGGCAGAGACAGACCAAGAACACGATGGTGTCGGGCAAGAGAGGTAGAGACAGACCAAGAACACGATGGTGTCGGGCAAGAGAGGCAGAGACAGACCAAGAACACGATGGCACTAAGATGTCAAGGAATGCTTGGGCATGACTCAGGAGCAAGCTGGAGATTTGACAAGTGATTGAGTTTCTTTCAGACGGGCTGTGATGGGAGCAGCGTTCTGTAAAGAACATGCCACGTGATGATGATGATGTATTAAAACATCAAAAATATACAGACTCATTGAATCATTCCGACATTTTCTTCAATTTAGATTTTAATGGGTGGTAAGGAACCTTTACCCTCACGAGTTATAAAAGGGGGCGTCAAGTAAATAAAAGGTTAACGAGCCCTGCTCATGATGATAACCTTATGCCTGGTAAAATATGCAGGAACCTAAAAGATAACTGTACGAATAAAGTAAGCAAGATGAAAGCAAAGTGAACAATAGCAAAAACTAGGTTTTTCAGAACAAGTGTTATTTAAACTTAGATTTCTTTTTTGGGGTGGTGGTCTGCAGAAGTGAATTTTTTTTAATGTTCGTGTTGTTTTGGTGAATTTGTGTATTGGCGTTATTTGTATGTTTTTCTAGAATCCGTCAAAAGTTTTATAGATTAATAGGTCGCACTAGTTGAGGCTGTGTTCAGAATTTCAGCTCTGTAGGTTAAAATAGGAGAAATAGAAGTCCACAGACGGACAACGTTTGTGCCAAGATAAATAGACGCCTTTAGATAGTATTGCAATATCAACAGAACAACGAAACATCCATAAGAAAATAGCGAACGCGAGAAATGACAAATCTTGGTAAGAAATCAGAAGCCCATGCTTTCCGCTTGCTACAAGAGGCAGAGACAGACCAAGAACCCCCTCCCCCATCGATTCTGAGCTCTTACATGAAGCTTGAATCTAAGTGTTAATTGTTTTACACACATTCGAATTTGTTAGTAGACAAATTGATGGATGAATAAACGTACACAGGTTATTTACCATGATTTGTGGTTAGAAGATATAAGTGTAGTGCAAGGCAAGGCTTCCCAGCAGGCACGCCCCTTTCGGACATTTGGAAAACTGATTTTCAAGCAAGTAGAAGCATGCCTGCTTCAGAGCTGAAATTGTGTACACAGTCTCTAGTAATACGGAATGTAAATATACCACAATTGTAACGGACCATAGAAATTCAACAGTTTGTACATAGTGAAAAAACATATTTACTTGAATCGAGATCAGCAACTTCAATTCATATTCAAACATGCACAGGCGTTCATTGAGTGGAAAATTACACGAAGTTCACATTGAAGATGACTTGAGTGAAGAAATCAGCATTAATGATGATCATTTTCTAAGATTCATGTCGGAAACGAATGTTGATCAACACCAAAAGATTAACAAATAAATCAATTCACAAAAGAAACACACAAAAAAACAATTACAAAAATTACACTCCTGTAGTAAAAACAAGTCGTAGCTTAAGTTATCCTTCACCGAAAAAACGTAATTTATTTATATTTACTTGTTTTTTCAAAATATTTGTTCGTACAGTGGCTAACAACATGCTCGTTGCAGTTTTCAACAAACAAGAGTTCTTTTATCAGCAGAAAGAATGTTTGTTTGTAGCAACGATCACATGGCAAGTATTTATCTGCACTCGGCAAACACGCATAACGACAACGGAAAGGAAAGTGAAGTGTAGTAGGCAGCCCGTAATTTGAACACTGTACGTGACGGAAGTGTGTTTCTATAGAGAGAGCTCAGTTAGGTACTAGACCAGCAGGGCACCCCAGCAAATGTGTCACAACTAGTCCAGTCTTTCGTCATTCAACACTTGCGACTTTGGAGTGTAGGCCTAGATCGATCCAGACATATTTATAGACTCAATTACTTCCTAACTTTACTATCATTAAGCACAGACCATCCAGGCCTTAAATGCTGGTGTCGCAGTTAGACACACGATGGGGATCAAGACGCTGAGAAGCGCATGAGTTACAGCCGTCAGCGATCCATAGGTGACTGCTAAAGTCAGGGTCAGTGACCCATAGCTGACTGCTATCGTCAGGGTCAGCGACCCATAGCTGACTGCAAGCGTCAGGGTCAGTGACCCATAGCTGACTGCAAGCGTCAGGGTCAGTTACCCATAGCTGACTGCAAGCGTCAGGGTCAGTGACCCATAGCTGACTGCAAGCGTCAGGATCTGCGAACAAAAGCTGCAAAGACCCTGGTACACATTCACGCGGTGATCCTGGATAACAAGCTGCAATTAAGCAGACTGGCTACGGGGAAGAGGTCGAATAGGTAAGGCAACCCGGTACTCAAAAATGTCTCTTGAAGTTGGATGTGTTGGACCGAAAGGTGCAAACATTGCAGTCAAACTGTAAACTAGCGATACAACGCATTCCGTTTTCCGGGCTACATCCTGCTACTTGCAAAGCTTTTTTCAGGGCTTGGTGGCGGGAAATTAAGAACAAACGAAGAAGAAGGAGAAGACAAAAGATGGTCAGTTGTAGATTCAAATTAAGGCACGTGGCAAGGAAGTGTATATGTGAAAACATCTTGTCGCTGAACAAGATGACAAGACAAGTATTTATCTGTATTGCGAAAATATAAAAGGACCAATAGAAAACAAAGTTATGTAATATAGGCTATACGGAACGAGTTTATCGTTCGTTTCCGATAGGACTGGGCGCTAGAAGACACGTCTCTTGAGACTAGGTGTCGCTTGATACTTGCGAGTTAGGAAAGCCCGCCGTTTCTTGGTTACGGTCGTTTGTTGATTGGTGAGAGTCTTGCCTTTCTGCTATAGTAGTCCCTGACCACGTCGTTGGCCAGGCTGCTGTACAGTCTACATACATGACTAAGCCATCGTGTATGCGATTGCTACATCCCAGAATTAAAAGGCCGCGAAACATGACCGTGATAAGTTATCAGAATACAGACCTTTCCCTGACCTGGTTAACTGCACTATCTTTCTTAAATATCTTACTAACGGCTTTTTGAGCCAAGTTTAGAAATGATGTGTTTCAAAAGGTATGTATGTCTGGAAACATTTCTCTCAACATTATCTACGTGCCACGTTGCTTAGAAACAAGTTGCAATACCCATCTATATGTTCCCGCCCTCAGGTTTGTGTGCAAGCATTTTCTCTTGTCCTGCGATATCAAGGTAATTATTCATGTCAGTACAGAGAGCAGCGGAATGTCATTTGCACACTCTGTCTGATTTCACCTTCACATCTACCCAAACTTTATTTCCCTGTTCTCTCTCTCTTTCTCTCTCTCTCTCTCTCTCTCTCTCTCTCTGTATATATATATATATATATATATATATATATATATATATATATATATATATATATATGTATATATATATATATATCATATTAGCGTCAAGACCAAATTCAAAGTCTACCGTGACACCATCATTCCAACCCTACTCCACGCCTGCGAGAGCTGAACTGCAAGGAGGTTAAGCCACTTCCACACAGGTTGCCTGAGACGAATATTCCACATTCACTGGCAAGATCGTGTCAGGTTCTCTCGAGGTCTGATATGCCCAGCATCCACGCACTGCTAGAAAACGCACAACTAGGATGGGCCGGACACCTCGTCCGTATGTCATACGAGCGGCTCTCAAAGAGGCTACTCTACAGCGAGCTGAGAGAGGGATGGCGCAAGAAACGTTTTAAAGACAGTCTGGGGGACTTACTGAAAAGTTGCCAGATAGATACTACCACCTGGAAATGTCTTGCGCAAAACAGATCTGATTGGAGAAGCGCAGTCAAAGAGGTTGTAGCTAGCAGCTAGGGCCACCGTGTTGCGGAAGTCCAGAGCAGACGTGAGACCTAGAAATCACAAACAGCGGGAACACCATCACCTTCTGCAGACATCGTGTGCCCGTTATGCAGCAGATGTTTTCGTGCCCCCATTGGCCTGTTCAGCCACATGCGCTCCCACACCCAACAGGGAAATCTGTTACAAGGATGATGTCGGCGGTCCTCATCGACAACGACGACAGCTATTAATATTATTATTATTATTATATAAACAGAAAAAAAATCAACTTTCGTACGACTTTTATCTCATTGCTTGGGTCGCCGATGGTTTTTAAAGGTTGAGGATTACGGGTTGTTTCACCACTGCTGTCTCCAATTGGTGTGTTGGAAATGTTTGTTTATTTCACGCCAATAGAAAAACAACCTGCACCGTACCGAGGATTCGATCCTCTGCCCTCGGCAGACAGGCATCCAGGACTAGGGCTTGTGAGCTTTCATTACAATCCCAACTTCCGGGTATCAAGTAAAGTGGGGCTATGACTGGACGTGCTGTGGGTTTTTTCATGGCATGATCGCTGGTCCTAGTTGAACATGATATAAATGAGTACTGGACGAAGTCAGAGAAACATTTCAAAGCTGCTACGTGAGCTACCGAATTCCTGTTCTGTCATCAACACTTTCAGTAATGAAATAGATTCATCACATATGGGTGAGCCAATGTGTGAAGTAGGTTCTATTGCCAGGTCTATATACAGATTCATATATACAGATTAATATATACAGATTCATATATAGAGATTCATATATATATACATATTCATATATACAGATTCATATATACAGATTCATTTAAACACAGATTCATATATACAGATTCATATATATACAGATTCATATATACAGATTCATATACACAGATTTATATAAAAAGATTCACAAATACGGATTCATATATACATAGTGAACCCCATATCTTTCAAAAGCTAGTGCTCTACCACTACACTAAATCAAACTCTCCTAAACACAACAATTAATGGATCTGTCTTGCCATGGTGGAGGGGCTGCCTCCTGTTGGCCTTCATGGCGGTCAATACTGGGCAGGGAATTCGTCACTTTTAGAATTATTGGCCGGACAGCGGTTAAATGGCCGCTCTTTTTTTAAATGTTCAGCTATAAAGGGTTCCTCTACGAGCACATCATGTACATGAGATCAAAGAGTCTATCGTACGTCTCTGAATGACTATCCGCGGATCTCCATCCTTTGAAACTAGGAGACGTCTGCAATTTGTAGGAGTCGAACCAGCACCCGTTAACCGCTTACATTCGTTTCTTGACAGCAGACGGGCTCTTTATCTCCATGCTAAAACTACTCTTACACACACACGCACGCACACACGCACGCACACACGTTGATAGTTCAGCTACCATGTCGCTTTTACACACTCAAGACTGGGTTATCAAGTGCGCCTCTAAACTTGAAGCATTTTTTATTCCAAGTTCAAGCACTCGTAAGATTTATGATCTTTTGATAGCCTTGTCATTGGCTATCAAGCTGGTCCTTCTTGTATGCCTCTCTTAGCCTTATCTGATGTCTTTTGGAAGCCAGCGTGGCAGCAGCTTATTTTGCGTCGAACCCCTGAGTGGTAGAGATAGTCGACCAGCAAAGCTCACTGAAGGTCTGGAGCCTCTGTCATATGCCCTGTAGTTCGAAGCAAGGATTGAGAATACAATTCAACAGCTACCCACCATGCATAGCTGTGTCTTTCTCTACATGATCTCATTTAAGGTAGGCATATAGCATCCGCTGCCGTCGGGGATGAAGTGTTAGAGGATTCTTCTTCTTCTTCTTCGTCGTTCGTTCTTAATCTCCTGCTACAAAACCCTGAAAGGGCTTAAGTAGCAGAATATAGTCCAGACAACGGAATGCGTTGTGTCGTAGTTTACAGCTTGACTGCGATATTTGCACCTTTCGGTCCAACACAACCGACTTCAGCAAGCATTTTTTGAGTACCGGGTTAGCATTCCCTCTTCGATCCCTTCTCCTTAACCAGTCTGCAATACTGCAGCCTGTTATCCAGGATCACCGCGTGGAGGTGTAGAAGGGTCTTGGCAGCTATGATTAGCTTGCCCTGACGCTAGCAGTCAGCTATGGGTCGCTGACCACTGCAGCTCATGTGCTGCTCAGTATCTTGATCCCGTTAGAGGATTCATTATACGAGACCACAGATTGTTTATGAGATAGGGGTGGACAATTTCCTTCCTCTGTGCTTTTACTTCATTAGCAGTAAATCAGGAACTCATTTAGAGCCGGGTTGACCGGTACGCAAGCGTAACAATAGCTGAACCCCCCCCCCCCCCCCCCCCACCCTGCCTTTGCAATTAAAAGAGAGTGCTTTATCGTTATGCTAATCGGATGTTATGGTAGTGGTAGATAGAAATTAATGTCTTGTTAAGTTTTCTCTAGATATGGAGCATAAGCGCACAACTGTTTGTTGTCCATACCGGGTTTTCATTCGTCAAAGCAATGTGTGCAGGTGTAATTTCAAAGTCACACCTCCACACAAGTGAGAACTTAAAGTCACACCCCACACAGGTGAGAGCTCAAAGTTATACCATTCACAGGTGAGAGCTCAAAGTCACACCTTACGCAGGTGAGAACCGAAAGTCACACCTTACACAGGTGAGAACTCAAAGTCACAGCTTACACAGGTGAGAACTCAAAGTCATACCTTACACAGGTGAGAACTGTTAGTCACACCTTACACAGGTAAAAACTCAAAGTCACACCTTTCACAGGTGAAAACTCAAAGTCACACCAACACAAATTAGCAGGACAAAGTGACACTAAACGACACCAGAAAAGGACAGTTTGAAATCTTCTCAAACATGAAAATGTATTAGATAATTAATCAGACAGTGATTGGCCAGAACAATGAAGTTGGAGTGTACCATGGTCGCCCACGCCTGTGTGCTTGGCATAAGAAGAATGAATTGAAGACATTCCACACCCACGACAGAGCATCTGAATTTGATAAAGGTTAAGGAAGAAAGGGTAAAGGAAAAGGGATAGGTAGTCATATAGCAAAGATTGCTGAAATGGATGAAGTGTTGAAACTTCGTTGTACTAGGTTCTAGTTTATTATGGGGTGAGGTGGTTTAATTCTATTCATCGCTTCATTTGCTTCACTAATGAGCGAAATGGAAGAGGCTATGAGAACATTAAAGAAAAGGAAATCTCCCGGAAAAGATGGGATAACAAACGAAATGCTGATGGGGCTGGGCCAAACAGCGAAGAGGAAACTGCTATCGGTCCTGAACCAAAGCTGGAAAAGGGGAATTGTACCACAGGCATGGAAAGACGCAGTACTGGTACCAGTACCAAAAACAGGAAAGGACAAAACAGATCCAAATGGATACAGGCCCATCAGCCTACTGAGCTGTGTCGGCAAGCTGATGGAATGTATGATAAACACCAGACTGATGTGGCATCTGGAAGAAAAACGAATACTAATTCCACAGCAAGCCGGCTTTAGACAGCACAGATCCACTGAGGACCAGGTCATCCTCATAGCCCAGGAAATAGAAGATGCATACCAGGCACAGAAACACACAGTAGCTGTTTGGGTGGATTTGGAAAAGGCATTTGACAAAGTCTGGAAAGACGGACAGAGTCAAGCTAAGAAGAAGTGATGTTTGTGGGAAAATGTACAAGTGGATAAACCACTACCTCAAACAAAGAACGGCCATAGTCCAAGTACAAGGGCAGATGAGCAAAAAGGTGACACTCGAGCAGGGAGTACCTCAAGGGGGAGTACTGTCACCCACACTCTTCCTGGTATATATAAACGACATTACAGAGAATATACCAAGGAGAGTCCATAGCTCAATGTTTGCAGACGATCTGGCTATGTGGACCTCTGAAAAGAATCTCACCATAGCAAGAAATCGGATGCAGCAGGCCCTAACATCGCTGGAAGAGTGGGCGAACTCATGGCTGGTCTAAATAAATGAGGAGAAAACCACATGCACAATATTCTCGCTTTCAATAAAACCCCAAAATACCAAATTAAGTCTAAATGGCAAATTCCTGCAGCCAAACGACAACCCAACCTATCTGGGAGTCACATTTGATCGGCGCATGACATGGACAAGTCAAATCGAGAGAAACCGAATGAGAGCCAGAGAAAGAATGGCAATCATGAGGAAACTTGCTGGCACAAGCTGGGGAGCAGACGAAGGCATACTAAAGAAACTGTATACTGGAAGAGTGAGACCAGTTCTCGAGTATGACATTGCGGCATGGACAACAGCAGCAAAGGCGAACTTCGATAAAGTTAGCAAACTTCAAAACCAAGCCATGAGAGTTATAACAGGAGGCATGAAGTCAACGCCAATTGTAGAACTTGAAAAGATTACAAAACTGCAATCCATGACCGATAGAAGAGACTGCAGAGCCCAGCTGCAGTCAGAGAAACTCCGAAGACTGACCGACCATCCAATGCACCAGAGACTAAACAATTTGGGAAATGGGAAACTAAAGCGGAGAAACTTTGCAGTATTAGCCAAAGCAAAGATGCACGAAGATCCCATAAACGCACTAACAACACCAAAACCCATCACTACTGTACGAAAACCTACCTGGAGGCAGGATATATTTCCAGAGGTGGTAGAAAATATACCAGGTATTGGAAACAAAAACTGCCAGACTGAAAAAGAAAGGAGAGATACTACCCTAAGCTTCATATCGAAAAGCTACCCACGCATGGACTGGACCCATGCATACACCGACGGTTCTGTAACAAACACTACACAGAACGGAGAGGCAGGAGCATTCCTGAACCTACCAAATGGCAGACAAATAACACTGTCATTCGCTACTGGTAAGTACACAAGCAATTTCAGAGCGGAGGCAGAGGCACTGAGGGCGGCAGTGGAAGAAATGGTGACACACAGTGAAAATGAAAGCCATATAGTCCTGCTTACAGATGCTCTCGCCGTAGTCACAGCGCTAAAAAGCCAGAAAAACACTGAGCTTAATAACTTAAGGGCAGCACTCTGCAAACTGTGCAAGCAGTCCGCAAGAAAAAGGGTAGTGGTATAGTGGGTCCCATCACATTGCAACATCCAAGGCAACGAGGAGGCAGACAGACTGGCAAAAGAAGGTGCAAGACTACCACAAACAGATACTAGTATGACGTACGAAGAGTCAAAACGGCTTATCAAAGCCAGATACATGACCAAATGGGAAACCGAACATACTGGTTACACCAAAAACGATGCCTATTACCAGTTGAACCGAAGAGAGCAGGTCGTTGTCTTCAGACTTCGCACTGGCCACAATAGACTGAGGTACCACCTATTCAACAAATTGAAGATAGGTGGTACCGACGAATGCCCGTGAGGTACTGGTAAAATGACCGCTGAACATCTGCTGCAGAACTGCCCGACATACGAGGATCAGAGAGAGCAGATGTGGCCATCACCAGTGGAACTGCAAGACAAGCTGTATGGCGGTGGCGACAGCCTCAGGATGACCGCCGCTTTTTTCGAAAAAATAATGGTTACTGTCTGACTGCGTACGAAGAAGAAGAAGAAGATTTCCTTCACTAACGGCAAGTTACCCATTTACAGCTAGGTTCACTTGATTGATCACTGTACCACTCTAACTCTCTACCCCTATATCCTTCTATTACTCGGACGCTCCGCAAAGGTATTAAACTTAATCATAAAGCTGAACATGCCCATGTCGACCCACCTGTAAATGTGTACCTAACTTACTGTATCAAACTCCATGCAGTGTGTAAGCGAACTAGTCACCTCCAGGTTACAAAAGGCTGAGGCTTAGTCCAGTGACTTCTCTAACACTCGATCCTCGCCGGCAGTGTACACGTTGGGACAGTGCTTACTGCTTTCTATCTATCTATCTATCTATCTATCTATCTATCTATCTATCTATCTATCTATCTATCTATCTATCTATCTATCTATATATCTATCTATCTATCTATCTATCTATTTATCTATCTATCTATCTATCTATCTATCTATCTATCTATCTATCTATCTATCTATCTATCTATCTATCTATCTATCTATCTGTCTGTCTATATATCTATCATTCTATGTCTTTATGTCTGTATATATGTCTACCTGCCTGCTTACCTGCCTACCTACCTAAATATAGCTACTTACGTACCTACAATCTCTCTCTCTCTCTCTCTCTCTGCTTATCTTTGTATATATAAATATATATATATATATATATATATATATATATATATATATATATATATATATATATATAAATATGTATGTATATAAATATATATATATATATATATATATATATATATATATATATATATATATGCACCTCTCCGTGTGTGTGTGAGAGTGCTTGTATGTATGCTCATAAACACACATACACAGTTGATATCTATAAATCAGTTATTGATACTTGTCTCTACTGTATGTATGTAAGATCGGTTAGCCAGCGTTGGCAAATAGAAAGGTGTAAAATTAAAGACAGAAAATTATGTAGTCAGCATAAGTGATTCTCATGTGTTAAGAATGTTATGGAAACTGGAATTTCTGTCAACATGGGCGAATTTAACCGAGAAAAGTGTTAACAATTTTTAGGCGCAAAAAAAAAAGCTGATGACAGAGAAACAAAATTTGGAAGAAAATGTAAAAAAAGATTTAAGTAATTAACTACATTTACTACAATTTTACACAGCGATAAAACTAGAGCTTTTACTACAATTTTACCTTTGAAAATATTACCTTTAATACATTTTTACCTAACTTTTACATACTGATTAAACTACAACATTTACTGAACGTCTGGTTAGGAAAACATACTGTCCAGACATGTTAGTCGGGATCAGACAGAACATAGTAGCCAAGACCCTCACCTCGACTTCTTAGTAGCCCTAACTGGAAACGGGCAATTTTCATGGCAGCCTGGCTAACGAGGTGAGATATCGACGTGATCGCCGTAGTAGTGAGTGACACACAGATAAAGCCAAGCACATCACAAACTCCTGGAGGACCAGTGTCCACCTTCATCAGCACTCCCGGGATGTGAGGAAAGCTACTTCAATCCGCCACATAATGTCCTTTTCAGGACGCACAAAAGAGTAACCTACTTAATGTAGGCATTCGCAAACAACAACAACTACATGTTAAGCTAACTTTTACATAACTATAAAACTACAACCTTTACTACACTTTCATCTAACATTTTCCAGAGGATAAAACGATAGCTTTCACCATTGATTGATTTATTCGATCCATTAATAGCCTGAGTTTATTTCATTGTTTTCATGTGTTTTAATGTTTCAACATGATCGGATAACCGGCCTCGCATCCATCTCGCTTAACATTCTTGGTACGTTACACTGTTACTATATTCATTGCATCCCATTTGGCCTTCGTCAACACATACACGAACCGTTTGACGTATTACAAATATTTGATTGGTCCGTTAGTGCTTGTTAGTTGTGTGGGTTTTTTTTTTTTAATTCTTGAAGCTCACATACTTAAAAATGAAGCAGACGATTACTCGACTGTTCTAAATATAACTTGTGTTTATAAATTTACTTAACCGAGATTTTTATGTTGGAAATTTTCACCTGGATACTGCGTGAAATACACATTCTTTTGAGATTATTTCAATTTTTTGATTTACCTTTTTCAAAAATTATGATCATTAAGGCAACGATAGACACACGAAAAGAAATAGAGCAATTTTCTTTTATATGATGACGTCTTTATAGAATTGTCGTCTGATAATTTGAGGCAGTTGATTATAAATTTGAGCACCCAGATCTGGCCGAAACCAACGGTCACATGGCCCACGACCTAGTTAGATAACATAATGTATACTTGTGTGTTATATATATATATATATATATATATATATATATATATATACTTATATATATACTTATATATATACTTATATTAATATATATAATACTAACTGATATTATACAATCTATCAAAATGATCGAAGCTACCTGTGGAATACATGTCCACAACAAATACCCCGTAAGTCCTCCTTGTCAAGTTATCAATTCCATAGGACCTTTTTGGATGATCGTGTTATATTTTACTCCATGCTACAAAAGTTATATATCAAAAGAAAAGAAAAGACTGCTAAAGAAAAGGAAAGACTGCTGCCCACACCCTCCCCATTGTGGCGCAGGCGTGGACAAGTCATGCGAAAGCTATTCTATGGGTCATACCGTGTCTTAACGATATTCTTAACACAGTAATAACATGGCATAAGTTGATAGTAACTGGTAGGACTGATGTCTTCTTCTTGTCCTTCAGTGCAATAGTAATCAATGTTTGCTATTTTACGTAAAAACATGTGCAATGTATGGTTCCATGAAGGACCTTTTCCACAGATTGCCATGGGTTACTGTAGAACTCTTCAAACGTCATCCAGCGAAGACATAGTTATTGCCCGTCGCAAGCGCTGATGGTCACAGAATCAGACTGTTTTGTCTTAATGTGATGTGCTCTGTATCTAGATTATAGTGAGGAAGCGAATGCGTTGGTCATCAATCTCACTCTTGTCTCAAGTTACCTTTGATTAGTGGCAAGACTATTGGAGGTAACTGGAGGTAACTCTGGATGCAGGTTCTCTGGTCTCCCGTGAGACCAGGGGTCGCTTGAAACTTGCGGGATTCGATCGTTCACCATTTCCGTTCATCACTCTGAGAGGCGAGTGTCTTAACCGCTTGACTACAGCGACACACAGAGAAGACATGCACTTTGAATATACACCAGATAAGTGAAAATGCATGATAATTACTTAATATGACGGAGAATAATGTTACACAAAGTAGATCTTACAATTAATAAAATTATATTTTTTCATCTCATAATCTTTGAGATATATTATTTTTAAGATCGACACGTATTTCTGAACGTACATCGAAAGACATTAGTTGTATTATTACTGTAAAATACAGAGGAAGAAATGACAGAGGCTGATACGTTAAACAAACTCCTTTTCGCAGATGGTCAATGTCTACTTTACGAGAGTGAAGATGATCTGCAGTAACATCCGACTGCGCTCAACTCTGTATGTGAAAGATACAGTATGAGAATTAACACATCCAAAACAGAAACTTTACAGATAAGCAGATCGTCTGAAAACTTGAACATTATGGTAAACGGGACCAAGATCAAACAAGTGCAGGAGTTCAAGTACTTTGGCAGTGTTTTTACAGAGGATGGAGGTTTAGATAGAGAGATTGAGATAAGGTGCCAAAACGCAAATACAATTACATACCAGCTGTCACCATTATTGAAACACCCTAACATAAACATGTCCACAACAAGAATGCTAATCAACAGTATATTCATGCCAACTCTCTGTTACCAGCGCCAAACATGGACTTTACCAAAAACTCTAGAGAGAAAGATCACGACGTGTGGGATAAGATGCCTCTATAGCGCAGGATGTTCAGATTTACACAGCCGTGGCAGACCGAGAGCTAGATGGATAGGAAATGTTGCGGATATTCTAAATCGCCATGGGGTGACGACCACTTCAGCGACACGTCTAGCCGTGGACAGAAAACCACAGCTCCCCACGCCGCCTCACGGCACAAGTGGATAAGACAAGATACGACTGTAAAATCTCTGACGCCCGTTACAGGCCGAAGATTCAGGACTTATGGACCAGCACCGTCGCGCTAACTGCCACCTTGAGAAGCATTGTGACATGGAACTATATCTGACATAACCTTACATATGTCTGCTGCACCATCCTCGGGCCTTTGGGTGTTATGTTTATCAGATTATATCTGACATAACCTTACATATGTCTGCTGCACCATCCTCGAGCGTTTGGGTGTTATGTTTATCAGATTATATCTGACATAACCTTACATATGTCTGCTGCACCATCCTCGAGCCTTTGGGTGTTATGTTTATCAGATTATATCTGACATAACCTTACATATGTCTGCTGCACCATCCTCGAGCCTTTGGGTGTTATGTTTATCAGATTATATCTGACATAACCTTACATATGTCTGCTGCACCATCCTCGAGCCTTTGGGTGTTATGTTTATCAGATTACATCTGGCATAACCTTACATATGTCTGCTGCACCATCCTCGAGCCTTTGGGTGTTATGTTTATCAGATTATATCTGACATAACCTTACATATGTCTGCTGCACCATCCTCGAGCCTTTGGGTGTTATGTTTATCAGATTATATCTGACATAACCTTACATATGTCTGCTGCACCATCCTCGAGCCTTTGGGTGTTATGTTTATCAGATTACATCTGACATAACCTTACATATGTCTGCTGCACCATCCTCGAGCGTTTGGGTGTAATATTTATCAGATAACGTTCTAAGACAATTCCTGAACTTTTCCCGACATTCGGAAGCGCATAATACAGTGAAGTGTTTCGCGAGAATGATGTCTCTCCGAGGGATACATATCTATGACGACGGTAAGGTGAAGCTACCTTTCCAGAGGTAGGACTTTGGTTTACGTTTTTTTTTTTTGTTGTGTGTACGAATTGAACTGAGTATTTTCTTGGAGGGCTGTGTGTGACTGAGACGAGAATATGGCTACTGCTACACTGAGAGTATATCGCGAGGGGAGACTGACAGTTCGCTACAGTATTCCATTCTCTTTGGTATTTTCTGCTGGCGGGTTACAGTGACTTATCTTTTATCAAGTGGTGTACTGAAGAAGGTGGACATGTGCCATTAATGATGTAGTGCAATCTGAGGTTTCTAAGAAGGCCCACCACTACGGGGATCACAGCGTTGATCTGTACTTTGCTGCCAGGCAACATATTTCTGGAGCATGCAGCACATGGGGTAGGGGTCTCGATCAGTATATTTCACCTGACCCTGACAGTAGCCTTGGTTCCAAAAAACAAGAAGAGATACAGCGCTAACATGAAACTACTTCTGGCCGGACAATACAAAACATACCAATAAAAGAAGAGAGACAGAGGACGTATTAAAAAATAAATAAAACAAGTGAAATAGACAGATGGAAAGAAAAAGATAGAAACAAGAAGGAAAGAAAGAACAGAAAGAAATTTAGAGTGAAAGAAATAAAAGACAAGCATATGTGACAAAATAAAAAAAAGACAGAAATGTACATTCAAGGAAATACTAAAGACAGGGAGACAAGTGGTGAGAAGTCAGTACGAAAGATAAATAGTAAGAGAGACAGAAAGTGAGAAAAGTGCACGAAAGACGGAGACAAAGACAGGAACGGTATAGAGAAGAATGAAAAACAACAGAAACGAGAAACGAAAGAAAGAAAGAAGGGGTTATAAAAGTATGGTATGTAAAGCAAGCTTTATAATATGTTTAAAACAAAGAATGAAGGAAAACACGCCTTGACTCCCTCGATGTGAAGGTTGAAAGAAGCAAACGCCAAAATGTTTACATAAATCTAGCAACTCCAGAAAGCCAGACCATTACATGTGCAGCACTCTGGGAGCGGAAATGCCATCATTTGTCTCGCACGTGACGCGAGAATATCTTCTTTTTGTGCGCATGCCTGTTTAGTCACAGCTGACCTCTGAACTTATAAATGAAATCAATGTTGATCAAAAACGTCAAACACACACAAAAATACATAATTTATCAAACAGAGGTGGTGACAAGGCAGCGTGACGGCTGGTTGAAACATACTGATCCAGACGCCCTTATACTTGCTTATATAATAGTTCTGCTGTATATACATCATGTATTATAGCAGGTTAGACAAAGACGTGGGATCAGCACTTTTATCTCCATAGTGGTGATGTCAGATGCTCGATTTTCAGGAAACGAACGAGCGAAAACGTGAAATTGGCGTGTTCGAATCCTGCAATTGTCAAGGACCCGCTAATCTCAATGGAGGGAGATAAAATCCTAGTCATATCGAAGAGGTACGATAAACACAGAGATCTGATATGCAATTGAAAATCGAAAAGAGCATGCTCGTAGATGCTACCTGGGAAAACAATTCGAAAGGTAACGAGATTCCTATGACCTCTTTGCACACTCGGTTTGCAAGTATATACAAAAATGGCATTTACACCTTCAGGGGTAGAATATGAGCGACTAAGGAGAAAGAGAGAGAGAGAGAGAGAGATAGAGAGAGAGAGAGAGAGAGAGAGAGAGAGAGAGAGAGAAAGAGCGTTAGTGAGAGAGTTATGACCCTATTGAGAAGCCTCACACTGCACTACAATCAGGAGAAGCCAGGTCCGCCTACTTATGTACGTCTCCGGATATAACTGTAACACGCTATGAAAGAAAGGTAGACAAGAGTAACGAATTCAATACGAGTAGCCAGGTGCGATTGCAAATCAGTAAATAGGTCAACATTGACTTTAAAAATTTTTTAAGAAGTAAATGAGATATGAACTTGAAAGACATTTATTTCTGCACTTAACATAATTTCCAACAACATTGACACACTTATCCCATTGACATATCAGGACAAGGTAATGCCCATTTGGTTCATTCTAATGTTCGTTATTCCGCTGTCTACGTTTCCACCGAAATACTCTTTACGAGAATTCAATATATCATAAAATATGCTGTAGACTAAACCATGTGAACAAAATGTTGCAGCTGCTACACTGTCTATCATTAGACTCTGCCAGCGTGGCCTTCCCCTACCAGGTGCACAGAATCTGAAAAAGGACGACCAAGTCATGCTTTCCCCTCAATTTTTTAGCTTCCTGGACAGAATGTATCGACCCAGTTATGCCCAGATGTACGCAACAAACACTTAACACCATAAACAGGAAGCATTTTCTTATGAATATTCTTTGCAGAATTCCCGCCTTCCAAAAAAAAAGCTTAACAAATGCACGCTGGTTTTTGAAAAGCTGCAACTAAGAAATTGTGTTTCGTTCGTAGCAAGAACGTTACTATTTATTTTGTTTAAAATAATCAGCCTTTTTTCATCATCCTCATCATCATGAGTCATGGCTTAAAACACCTTAAGCTGTTGTATCGTATTATTAGTTCTTAATTCTTAGTCGACCTGTACTTCTACAGTGACAAATGCCCCTGTGCAGGTCCTAGCTTTGGTATGATCTGGATGTAGCCGGGAGAAGGGTTCGAGGAGCCTAAACATCGCTGCGTTGGGGCAAGCGATTACGGAAGGTGGTTAACCGATGTGCGAGTCTATCTGAATAGACTTGTGTCGTATTAACCGTTGTTAAATCAATGTGCCATAATTATTTTTGCCGGTGCGATGACAAATGTAGCCTGGGTTGGTGTGACTTTCTAACATTTATAAAACACGTGCCATCTATAAACCAATTGTTCATAACATTTACGGTTGACAGAAAAGGTAATAAAGTTAAGCTGTCAGCGCCCGTATAAAAAGAAGGAGATTTATGAGTCATAGATAAGTCCACGGAAGTAGAGAGATTCATTAAGAAATTTACATCACGCCCCAGACACGCACTCGTATAGTTTCCACAGATATGTGAACGGAAGTAGACAGATTCACGGAGACGCCGACAGCGCCCCAGACACGCACTCGTATAGATTCCACATATATGTGAACAGAAGTAGACAGATTCACTGAGAACCCGACATCACGCCCCAGACACGCACTGGTAAAGATTCCACAGATATGTGAACGGAAGTAGACAGATTCACTGAGAACCCAACATCATGCCCCAGACACGCACTGGTAAAGATTCCACAGATATGTGAACGGAAGTAGACAAATTCACTGAGACGCCGACATCGCGTCCCAGACACGCACGCGTATAGATTCCACAGGTATGCGAACGAATGTAGACAGATTCACTGAGAACCCCACATGGCGCCCCAGACATGCACCCACATAGAACTCCCACATGGCGCCACAGACATACACCCACATATAACCCCACATCGCACCCCAGACATGCACCCACAAAGAACCCTACAAATGACATAACGAGGAAGAGACGAAATATGTCACATGTGCAGATAATGGGAACAATACCAACAAAAGTGATTCCACTCGCTTCGTCCAATAAGGAAGTCGCCAACATTTTCAATCTTATGAGTTTATACATCTCGCTATTCACACGAAGGAAAGCTGTAATTTGGTACCTGGTATGTGAAAGGGATTTTTACTTTTTATGAATTTTGGAAACAGATTGAATTATTGGCTCAGTGAGTGAGTGAGTGATTAATTTATTCAATTTTTAGCCCCAAGAGAAGCATAGGGTCACCAGGCAGAAAATCTGCAGTGCCGGTTTCAAATGCGCGATGAGGCTACTAGCACCATGCACAACTCTCTTTATTCGTCTTTTACGACAAGTTTGGAAAGTACTGTGGCCCTACAATTTCTAGCCTGATACCACTCTATTTGAAACGTACAAGCAATCAAGCAATCAATTGTGTATTCATTAAATAAAGCAATCAATCAACCAAATCAATCAATAGATCGTTATTTCGATCAATTAATCACTTAATCAATCAATAAATCAGCAAGTAAATTAAAAAATGTCTATGAATCATTTAGTCAATCAATAAAATAATTAAATCCTTTCATACTTATACCAGTTCCAAAGAAAGACAAAGATAGAAAAGTTCCAAAATGAATTCAGGTCTATCAGTCTACTGAGCTGTGTAGGTAAACTGATGGTGCACATGATAAACACCAGACTGATGTGGCACCTGGAAACAAAGCACATATTAATTCCACAGCAAGCAGGATTTAGACAACACAGATCCACTGAGGACCAGATCACTCTCATAGCGCAGGAAATGAGGATGCTTACCAAGAGAAAAAGCATACAGTAGTGGTTTGGGTGGATCTAGAGAAGGCATTCGACAAGGTGTGGAAAGAGGGACTTAAAGTCAGGCTACAAAGAAGCGAAGTATCTGGAAAAATGTACAGATGGATCAGCCACTACCTCGAAAACAGAACAGCCAGAGTTCAAGTACAAGGGCAGATGGGCAAAAAGGTGACACTGGAGCAAGGCGTACCCCAAGGGGGAGTACTATCACTCATACTTTTTCTGGTGTATATAAAAAACATAATATAGAATATCCTAAAAAGAGTCCACAGCTCCATGTTTGCAGACGATCTGGCTTTGTGAACCTCTAAAGAAAATCTCACCGTAGCAAACAATCGGATGCAGCAGGCCCTAACATTGCTGGAGGAGTGGGAGAAATCATGGCTGGTCAAAATAAATGAAGAAAAAACAAGATGTACGATATTCTCCCTTTCAAATAAACCACAGAACACCAAAATAAGTCTAAATGGCAAATGACTGCGGCTGAACGACAACTCAAACTACTTGGGCCTTACATTCGATGGCGCATGACATGGACAATTCTAAACGAGAGATGATGATGATGGACATGATGGTGATGATGATGTGAAGCGCCGTCTCTGCATCGAAGGTTGGCTGCAATGGATCTGCAGCATCCACTGTTTCTTGTCTTGATGTCGCACTGTCACCGACTGTTATTAGTTCATCCCTTGGTCACGCTAGCGATGTCTTCCTCTTTCCCGACTGTCTTGAACCTTTCCCTCCAGAATTGTTCTCATAAGTGTATCGTGTCTCTTTATACGCCAAAAATATTGTATTACAAACGCTCAACTTTGTGTACGTAATGAAGTTGCTTGCCCAATCCACAACCCTCGTGTAGTTTACTACGATATACTTGGAAATATAAAGTGCACTTCGGTCAACAGACTTAAAAAATAGATGCATTTATTATTGTTAATCCAGTTTCCGTATTGCTCTGCCTGTCAAGTATGAGAACCAGACCAGAAAATGTTAGCTATCTTTGCCATTAGTCATTATCTGTGTAAACAGAAGACCGTTCCTGACACGGAAGAGAAGGGGATGAGAAAGGAAGTGAATAGCCACATGTATATTGTTGTGAATGATGTTGTAATAGCAGAAGCTGCCGTCATTGGTAAAGTGTTAGCGAATTCGTTTGACTTGGTCTCGGCTTTTTGTGAGGGAACCTGGCCGTTTCTTAGATGCAAGTCGAGAAAACATTAACATTAATCATCCTGTTACAGCAATTGAACAGAAACAATACAAAATCAACTTTATTGCTACTAGACCTCGGCAGGGATACAGAACAAGCACAATTATCTAACAAATAATTAAATAAGCAAAGACAACGTACAGGATATAAATGATAAACGTGAGATGGCAGACATATTTAGCCAGATAGTTGTCGAGACTGTATTAATCACGGTATGCAACTTAGGACAAAATTGGCCAAACAAGATGTGATAACATTTGAACGAATGAATATCAGCACGTCAGACATACCATTACACGTGCAAGTCACGCATACCACTGCGCGTGCACATCACAAATACCACTGCGCGTGCACATCACACACGTCACACAAGCTACTACACGTGGACGTGGCCCACCACGACACGTGCACGCCACACCCACCAGCACACGTGTACGTCACGTTCTGCCCCTATGCAGTAACTGAGACGTACCTATATATATTTTAATCGACATTTGATCTTCGCTTTTATCTGCCACTTCGCTTTATTCTTCCCTAAATGCATTGACTTCTTTAACTGAAGGGTCTGTATCTATTTACATCAGGGTAGACAGCAGCGTGTCGAGCCAGGATATCCATACCGTGCAGTTAGAAACAGGTCCTCTCGCCAAACTTCTGCTCACTTATACCTTGTTAAATTTTTTTTAGTTAACTATCATTTATGTTGAAAGATGGCAGAAGAGCAGTGTACACACCAAGTAAACTTCAAAACCTGGATTCGCAACACTCACTCGTTAAAATAATTACCAGTTTCATTTCTCTTGACAATTATTTTCTGCTAATGAGTAGCGTGAACCTGGACTGCAAGGGAACATTCTAACATATAAGACGTCTGTTGCATGCGCCATTGTCTCCAGAGAGTGGAAGAAAGCTCTGGAAGCATTACTCTATCCCTGTTGTAGGAATAGCTCAATAAAAAGTAGGTTTTCCCAGGGATGAAAGAGAACAATTCAGATACAACCGAAGTTATTCAAGCTAGCTTTCAGGTGCAAAAATAGAAACAATAATAATAAAGACTGTCCTTGAAATTTTATTTTTTTCCCCCGTTACGTTACAAGGCACACAAATTCAATGCACATTAACAACTTTGCCGTGCGAATAACTGCTGGCCGTCACATTAACTGATGTTCATACATCGGAAATGTCCTGATACAGACGTTACACCAACCGTATGGCTCGTAATGTTGTGCTAGAACTATTCAAGTAATATGAACAGCAGTCTTAAATACGTGGAACTTAGGCTTCACACGACCTGCCAGGCATGATCACGTGATATGCTGTGTGAGTTTAATCTTTTTAGTTAGCATCTGTAAATTTAATATAAGTTTCATTGTATAGATTTGAAATATAGAGAACGGGATCAAGATGCTAAGCAGCGACCCATAGCTGACTGCTAGCGTCAGGGCCAGCGAACCAGAGCTGCCAAGACCCTTCTACACCTCCACGCGGTGATCCTGGATAACAGGCTGCAGCAGGACAGACTGGCTAAGGAGAAGGGATCGAATAGGGAATGCTAACCCGGTACTCAAAAAATGCTTGCTGAAGTCGGATGTGTTGGACCGAACGATGCAAATATCGCAGCCAAGCTGTAAACTACAGCACAACGCATTCCGTTCTCTGGACTACATTCTGCTACTTACCTTGTCAGGGTTTGGTAGTGGGAGATTGAGAACGAACGAAGAAGACGAAGAAGAAGAAGAAGAAGAAGAAGAAGAAGAAGAAGAAGAAGAAGAAGAAGAAGAAGAAGAAATATGGAGAACAACTAAACACAGGAACAAAAATAACGGAATAGACTTTCGTCAATGGGTGATTGTGCAGAATAGAGATATTGTAAAGGGATACGATCATTGATGTGGAACTATTGGAAGGAACGAGCCAAACACCAGAGGAACAGGAGAGAAGAAGACTAACACATTCAGGAAAACAGCTGATAGTATTACTTTATGCGCCACGGTCTCTGTTCTGGAATTCACAGAGTAAGAGAAATGGAGGGTTTACTAAAATACAAAGAAAAGAGAACTCCAGACAGACATAACAGGAATACAGGAGACATGAAGAGTGCTTGGGAGGAGGGGGTTGGGCAGAGGGGGTGTGGGAGGTGGTACAGGACAGGAAGGCTTGGTGTATTCCTTGAAGACATGTGCTCCACAGGGATCTGAAATGTTTCCTCCTGTTCACGTACTTGTGCAATATTTGATGTAGGAACTTTACTTGACTAAGAATTAATAACTTTACTTGACTAAGAACAAAGAACTATGACTTTTTCTTGACTAAGAACTAAGAACTAGGAACTTTACTTAACTAAGAACAAAGAACTAGGAACTTTACTTGACTAAGAACAAAGAACTAGGAACTTTACTTGAGTAAGAACTAATAACGTAATTGACAAAGAAATGATAACTTGACTTGACTAAGAACTAAAAAATTACTTGTCTAAGAACTAATAACTTGACTTGACTTAGAACTAAGAACTTCACTTGACTAAAATCTAAGAACGTTACTTGACTAAGAACTTTACTTGACTAAGATTAAAGAACTTTACTTGACTAAGAACAAAGAACTAGGACCTTTACTTGACTAAGAACTAAGAACTTTACTTGAGTAAGAACTAAAAACTTACTTGACTAAGAACTAATAACTTTACTTGACTAATAACTAAGAACTTTACTTCACTAAAAACTAAGAACTAAGAACTTGACTTGACTAATAACTTCACCTGACTAAGAACTAAGAACTTTACTTCACTAAAAACTAAGAACTTTAATTGACTAATAACTTTACTTGACTAAGAACTAAGAACTTTACTAGACTAAGAACTAAGACTTTGACTTGACTAACATCTAAGAACTTGACTTGACTTAACGCAACCACAGGGCCATGAATGAGGCTTTCGTTGGGTCCACTGTAGAATAACATGCCTAAATACAGCTCTTCGTATGTTGTTCTTGTTATGAATTCCCACAATGAGTAGGTTTACTTCGCATATTAATAACTCCCCGTGGTCCCTTAAGGATGTTCTGGGTTCGACACCCACTCTCTAAATACTCATGCCGTGATTGCTGCAGCTTATCTGTGTGCATTCATCAACCGATAACGTTTATTTTTCCTTTCGAAACTTGCATTATTTTTACCGAAAATTAACTCCTTTCATATCCCTAAGTTTTCTAATCGCCAGGTCTAATCTATGCTTAGCTCTTAGTACCAAACTGGATATGCCTGTAGATGAAAGCTCATGTTATTTCATGCGAATTTGATGAATATTTTGAGCTGTGAAAGTTCTCGATCGTGATATCGCATCTC
This sequence comes from Ariolimax columbianus, assembly GCA_036924085.1. Lineage (NCBI taxonomy): Eukaryota > Metazoa > Mollusca > Gastropoda > Stylommatophora > Arionidae > Ariolimax > Ariolimax columbianus. Next base: position 50,087,251 of record JAVGWX010000020.1, on the reverse strand, counting down.
AGATTGTTAAATATCTGGTAATCATAAATGCACCAATATCTGACGAAATTATGACAGCAACTCAAAAACTTAAGAGATGGTTTTTATTCTACAAGTCTCGAGAATTTTGTGGATATTTGTAGAATAAAATTTCAAAATTGTTATAATATTTCACATGAGAGTAGTAACAAGGGAGAATTACGTATGCCCACTGTACTGTAATACTTCTTCTTTTCTGCGTTCGTTCTCAATCTCTTATTACCAAGCTCTGTACAGGGTTTTACATGTAGCAGGATGTAGTCCGGAGAACAAAATACGTTGTATCGCTAGTTTACAGATTGACTGCGATATTTGCATCCGTCTTCGGCAGGACTGTAATACTGTAATAGGGATAATCATTCATGCCAGTATGTCAGGTAGGTAAATGTCCCCTAAACTCATCTCTATTGTCTTCAAGTCCCATGCCAGACCAAGGTCATATCATCCCTTCCATCTCATTGCAGGACAGCCAGGTTGATACATCATAGTTACAGGACCTCCATTACGTCACTTTACGTGTCTAACTATTGCCAGGCAAGCCAACTAATTTTAAATAGTACCGGTCGCCGGATAGTTTGAAAGGTGAAGGTCAGTTCGATGGCAACAATTGCCATTGGGGAGGAAGATAACTCTTCATGCACTAAGCCGCAGTCAATGTGAAGTAGATTGGCCAGTTCATTTCCTTACTGTTTGTACCTTCCCTAACACATAAGTTAGGTACCCATTTACAGCTGGGTCGACTGGAGGAGCGATAGTACCGGGCACGAGCCACGGTCCAAATTTTTATGTTTGTCCGTGAATTAAGAACCCTGACACGCTGTAGTTAGTCCCAGTCTAGTAAGCCAGTTTACTGTCGACTAGGCTACATACTAGTTACAAAGTGCCTAAACCCTACTCAAACTGAACAAATATATCCTAAAATCGATGTAGCAGCCACATGACACGACGAAGTGTGGCATCAGAAATTAAAAGAGGGACGCGAACGACTCAAGGCACTCTATGTCCAGGGGGAATGACAAGGCAATCCACTAGGCTCACTATTGATGTTCAGGAAACGACGTGTAAAGAAAGTAGGTCATGCAAGCGTACCACCCATTGGACCACTCACAGACTTCCTTTCAATTGTCCAATCACGAAAACTCTACAGGTAAAATATTCACATGGTTTGCCTAATGCAAAACTCCGGGAAGGTTATATTGGAGGGAAGAGTGGAGGGCAAGAGAGTTATACCCGTCAGAGGTATGGACTAATGGACAGACAACATCAAGGTGTGATAGGGACACAGTCTGACTGAGTGTACCAGCCAGGTATGAGACAGAAAGTGCTGAAGATGCATCACCATCAACGTTCGATGCAGAGGCGGCACTTGATGTTGATGATGATGATGATACTTGAGGCGCAGTTCCTGGAAAGAGTAGGCGAGGTTGCCCTAAGATGTGATGGACGGATAATATTCGCGAGTGAACGGACATGACATTCATTGAAACCGCAACGCGAGAACTGGATAGAGTACAATGGCGGCGGACTGTTCACGGTGAACTGAGATGCGATGCCCCTACGGTTTATATGACAGACGAGACGAGACGAGACGAGATCTTCAGATCCCTTGAACATAGGTAATTAACCAGACGTCAATCAAAGCGTTGGCGTCTTCTTTGCTCACTCTTGTTTTGAATAAAGGCTGTTATTTCAGTCCTGTTGACACAATATGAAGATGGTTCCCAGGGAGTCTGCCCTGTCATAAAACCGTAGTATGAGTATATTCAAGGGTTTCAATACATGTTTAGTATATCCGACAAGATGATATTTGTGGAAGAAAAGAAACTTGTAGTTCACTTGGAATTGTCTGCTGACTTTCTACCAAAACGTGTTCCCACACTTCGTCTGTGTGTCTGTCTGCCGGTGTCTGTCTCTGTTACGTGTTTGTGTGATTGTCTGCATGGTTGTGCGAATGTCTACACGTATGTCTGTATGTCTATCTATCTGTCTATAATAATGTCTACATATCTGCTTGACGGTTTACCATTCTGTTTGTCTCTTTGTGCGTTTGCATAAATGTATGTCTGTGCAATTGTTAGCATGTGCTCCTGTGAGACTATGTGTCTGTCAGTGTGACTGTCTGTCTGCGAGACTGTCGGTCCATCTGTGGGACTGTCTGTCTGCCTGTCTATATATCTTGTGAGTTTGTACAATTCTGTTTATTTCTCTGTGCGTCTGTCTACCTGTCGGTCTGTGCTACTGTCAGTCTATTTGTCTCTATATATCTATCTATATGTCTGTCTATTTATCAGACATAATATTTGTGTGACTTTATGTCTTACTATAAAACTGTCTACCTGTTTGATTGGGTGACTTTATATCGTTATGTCTGTCTCTCTGTCCGTCTGCTACCTGTCTGTCTGTGGTACTGTCAGTCTATTTGCATATGTAACTGTCTGTCTCACTGTCTCTCTGTCTCTCCTATTTAACCCATATTTAATCGTCTCTCAGGCTCGGAGAATGTTCATGTTGTTGTTGTTGTTGTTGTTGCCTAATGCCCACATTGAGTTAGTTTACTCTTTTGAGTGCCCTGAAATAGGCGCTAAATGGCGAGTTGTAGTAGCTTTCCTCACATCCGGAGAGTGCTGATGAAGGTGGACTGTGGTCTTCTAGGCGGTTGTGCTAAGCTTGGCTTTATCTGCGTGACCCTCACTACCACAGAGATCACGTCGATTCCCATATCGTCAACTTGACTGTCTTGAAAACAGTTTGTTTCTAGGGAACGGTACATGGACGAGAGATACTGGTTTTGCTCAGTATATTTTGCCTGACTAGCGCGACGTCCTGGTCAGTATGTTGTGCCTGACTGAACAAGCGTCTCAGATCTCCCAGGCTAGGAGGTAAAAACCGACATAACAAATATTCACAGCACGGCGATATATTTTAACACCTCAGTGATATCGCACAGCCAATACTTCTGAAAGGATTCGCGTCGAGAATGCCGCAATACCCATTGCGCGGTGATGTTATATAAGTTCTCACATGTTCGTTGGCACTAACTGATAGCACTGGCTATCAACTCAGACAGCATTGTATTGAGATCAAACGTCGCGTCGAATCGTATCGGTACCACAAATCCTGTCTTGTTTTAGTTTATATTTGTTAATTATTTCCCTTTGATCTCAGTCAATTGTTTCCCTTTGCTCTCTTTCCTAACGAAGGCGTTATGGCAGTTGTGTGGGGTTTTGTATTGGTATTAATCAAGCGTGATCACTGAAACATAACTTGGTGACGCGTGTTTCGTCTGCCGGTATTTCAGATAAACCTTCTTGGGGAAAGTACGTTTCTTTCAGCAGGGCGATTAGAGCACTTGTCTCTCATCCCATGGATCGTGTTCACTACCTGGTCTCGACACGATCTAGTCTACCAAGTTGCACTTTAGTATCACACTGACAGAAGTGGCAAGCTGGTAATCCCTATCTCACAAACACCGGAGCTAATTAACGATGGGGGTTTCTTTCTCTTCATCCCCGACGACAGTGCCTGATATGTAACTACCTTTAAATGGTATTACAAGCTTTTGTTCAACTTGTCCGTTTGTGTAGACTTCTATTTCTCATATTTTAACCAACTTTCTTATAACCTGCAATGTGTATGCGGTGGAAACAAGGTCACCCACGAAGGAGATGGGGTTCTTCTTCTTTTTTCTTCTTCTTCGTACGCTGTCAGACGTCAACCTGGAGATGGGGTTCAAACTCAGTGACCCAAGTCTATCTTGAGAGACGCATGGTCGGCAACCCGCTTCATAGCCAGTGAACATAACTGGCAGTCGTCAATCGTCTCTTTTACAATTTTTATTTTTTTATTTCACGTGTTTGAGTCTCAATGCTCCAGATTATCCACTGGTCCACCGTGGCCCATGACAGAGACCACTGGAAGAGAAGTTGATACCGGTAAGGGTGTAACCACCGCTGAATGACGGGTCAATCAGTAATGCAGTGACCATCATAACCAAGAGAGTTGGCATTTTTTACACAGCCTCTACTAGTGCGACCATGTTAGACTATATCTTCTTTTTATTATTCTACATTCGTTCTCAATCTCCCGCTACCTTCTTCTTCTTCTGCGTTCGTTTTCAATCTCCATGTACCAAGTCCTGAACAGGGCTATGCAAGTAACATGATGTAGTCTATCAAATTTGTACGGGTCATGGACAAGTCACTCAAAAGCTTGTACCGAGAAACGTAGTAAAAAAAAATATTTACTTAGATAGGAAGAGTAACGTATGTTAAGGCACAACATACTGATCAGACATGTTAGTCAGGGTCAGGCAAAACATACTGATCAGATATGTTAGTCAGGGTCAGGCACAACATACTGATCAGACATGTTAGTCATGGTCAGGTAAAACATACTGATCAGACATGTTAGTCAGGGTCAGGCACAACATAGAGATCAGACATGTTAGTCAGGCTCAGGCACAACATACTGATCAGACATGTTAGTCATGGTCCGGCACAACATACTGATCAGACATGTTAGTCAGGGTGAGGCACAACATAATGATCAGACATGTTAGTCAGGGTCAGGCACAACATACTGATCAGACATGTTAGTCAGGGTCAGGCACAACATACAGATCAGACATGTTAGTCAGGGTCAGGCACAATATACTGATCAGACATGTTAGTCATTGTCAGGCACAACATACTGATCAGACATGTTAGTCAGGGTGAGACACAACATACTGATCAGACATGTTAGTCAGGGTCAGGCACAGCATACAGATCAGACATGTTATTCCGAGTCAGGTAAAATGACTTGGCCAAGACCCTCATATGGGCTTTCTAGTAGCCCTTCCTGGAAATGGATTGTTCTCTTTGGCAATCTGGCTAACGAGGTGGAGAAATGAAGTGATCCCCGTAGTAGTGAGCTGCAGGCAGATGAAGCAAAGCATAGCACAACAGTCTGGTGGGCACTTAGGATGTGAGGAAAGCTTCTACAACCCGCCACTACATGTCCTTTTCAGCGCGCGCAAAAGAGAACACCTACTCATTTTGGCCATTCACAACAATAACAACAATATTTGTTTGTATTTAATGTTTTATATTTACTAGTTTGATATTTACTTGTTTCTTATTTATTTGTTTTATATTGACTAGTTTTATAAATACTTGTTTCTTATTCAATGTTTCATATTTACTTGTTTTATATTTACTTGTGTTATGTTTACTTGTTCGTTGTTGTCTTAGATTGTTGGCCGATGAAAGACAAAGAAGTTAGTGTAGTGTATGTCTTATGTACTGACAGGAACAAACTCCCTCCACCTCGTCCGGTCTGCTGTTACTCTACACATAGGCTGTCTCAGTTCTGGCTTAGTATTCTCAATTCAAAAGTTCTTTAACAGCCACAGACAGTCATTTTGGCTATATTAGTGCATGTAGGGTACATACAATATTAGTCCCCATCCAAGTCTAAAAAAGTGTCTACCTTGAACAGGGCTGAAGTTGAAACTGAAAGGGCAAATCATGGACTACACACAAAACATTTCTTACATGTTAAGGGGGAAAGGTGTTTTATGGGAACTGACACGAGGTGAATGTATCCCATAATTCCTAGAAATAACGGCCTCATTAAATCACCACTAATGGTGTACCTGTGAGTGAGTGAGTTTAATTGTATTTACATTATTTTATTTTTATGTACATTTATGCTCTGTTTGTCTATGTGCTTCTATATGGCTACAATCTCTTTTTACATTACTCTTCAATAGTATTGCCTCGTTTAGCGCTATTCCAATCAACGCTGATTCATGATAACGTTTGCTACTTTCTTTATTGCACTCACTATGAATCACACAAGTTTTGTTAGGATTGATAAGTGAGCTGGACTCCTCACCCCATAGTGAGATTGATTATGCGGTATATTGTATGTCTTCTTTGACCATTTCATGTCTGAGTCAGTCTTGTTCGTGAGCATTTCAGCAGAAAACGTTAATATTCAACCTGACGCTGTGCAGTGGATGCACGGTAATCTTGATGCGAAAATGGTTTAACAGCACATGCTGGTCATATAACGCAATACGGGATGCATACGGGAATGATTCAAATTCGTACTGATTCATGATTTAAGAATCCTGCTAGTATTTTACAATTTTAATCTTAGCAAAGGTGTTTGACGAAAATTGAATATGAACTCCGATTAGCGCTGGTTTGATCAGCGCTGAAATAATTAGGTCTATATTAATAACACTTCACTTGCTTCCTCCCCCTCCCTCCCCCCCCCCTTTTCTCCACAAGTAGATTGTAGATTGAACAGCAATCCAAGAAGTGAATCATTCCAGTTCGTACTGCTACAAGACTTTAATCATTCGGCGAGTACTTTACAACTTCAATGCTAGCAAAAGTGTTTGGTGAAAATTGCATATTAATTCCGAACAGCGTTGATTTGATCAGCGTTGATTTGATCAGCGTTGAAATAGTTAGGTCTATAGTAATAGCACCTCATTTGCTGTATTTTAAAATATTTCTTTTTATTCTCCAAAGTAGATTGTAATTAACACAGCAATCAGGCGTTCCCTGGAAACGACGTACTTTTATTACAGAAGCATTATGGATTATAAAACATCTCTCCTGTTGTTGTTGTTTGCGAATGCCCACAATGAGTAGGCTACTCTTTTGTGCACCCAGAAAATGACGTTAGATGGCGGGTTGTAGAAGCTGTCCTCACATCCCGAACGTGCTGATGAAGGTGGGCCGGGGTCCTCCAGGCTGTTGTGATGTGCTTTCATGTGCCATTGACTACTACGGGGATCAGGTCGACCCCTCACCTCGTTAGCCAGGCTGCCATGAAAACAGTCCGTTTCCAAGGGGGGGGGGGGCAGTAAGGAAGCCGAGGTGAGGGTCTTGGCTAGTATGATTTGATTGACCCTGACTAACATGTCTGATCAGTATGTTGTGCCTGACTAGACGATAGTCTTCTTCCCCAGCTCTCCTGTTGATTTCAATCAAAATTGAAGGACAGCACAAGATTCACCCCCCCTCCCCCCCCCCCACCACTGATGATCTTTCCAAAGCTCCTGGAAACATGCAATATGGGCAAATGTTAAGAAAGAATGGTAAGGTAAGCCACGTGATCAAACATTGGATACAGGATGTCTGGCATGATGCCAGGACAGGGGAAGTAAGTATGTACCTTTTCTTGTAACGTCTACCTGTGCGGTTAATCGGTGTCGAGATGAAGTCCCATTTCATGAGCCATGTCTGCTGCTTCGGTTGTTGTCAGCCATAGTTGTTGTTGCACATGGTCTTGTAATCGTATCTTCTTGTCTTGTGTTCGTAAAGGGGTAAGGTTATACTATCATCAGATGATCTAACCGTCTTTATTTCTGCCTTTTCTTGAGTTCATGCAATGGTAAGGAAAAGGTCAAGGCACTCACCTCTCAAAACGATGAACGGAAACTGTGGGCGATCGAATCCTAAAAGTTTCAATCGACCCCAGGTCTTACGGGAGGTACGACCATAGTGTCCGAAACCTAAATTACCTCCAGTCGTCTCGACCAATAGTCCTGCCACTGGTTCAAGGTACCTCGGAATAAGAGAGTTCTTCTTCTTCTTCTTCTTCTTCTTCTTTTTCTTCTTCGTTCGTTCTCAATCTTCCTCTATCCAGCCCCGAAAAAGACTTTGCAAGTAGCAGGATGTAGTCCAAATAACGGAATGTATTCTGTCGATACTCTAACCGTTTTTACTGGTTAGTTCTTGATGTATTTCTAAATTCATTATTTCTCAATTCTCTCGAGGTGATACTAAAGGCTTTTCTAAGACATTTAATTCCACTAGTAATTTTGCTTTCCTTTGCCTCGGATATGGACCAACTATAATACTGCTTGCAGCACAGTTGGAATAAATATATTGTTTATGAGCGTTATTCTTTTATTGACCGGTCTGATGGTCTGGTTTTTAAGTACGCGTTGATAGTTGATAAGGAACGGCAGATGGTTTCTGACACCTTGTTTAAATGTATCTATCAAGTATTCCATCTTCTGTGAAAATGTTTCCCATGTACTTCAACTCTTGGGCCTGTTACAGCTTGGTACTGTATACATGTGTGTTAACTGATTTGCTCCGCAAAGCTGAAATATCGGCTCCTAAACATTCTTACAGTACCTTAGAGCTGATATGTCGGCTTCCAAACTTTCTTAAAATGCCGTGGAGCTGACATACTAGCTTGAACAGTTGTCACACACGTTTTTCCATACCAAGTCTTATCTGCATAGGCAGCCAGGTCCCGTCACGTTGAGCTACAATGACACTGGCTGATAACAGAGCCCCAGTCAGCGTGAAGACCGATGTAGTGAAGGATATGTGATATGATATGATGTTCGTCCATCATGTGTGATGGAGACCACTCTTTCTGTTCAGCAGTGCGGACAATCGTTACCTTTTACTCTGTCTGCTAAAATGGTTGACTCTCGTGATGATTTGGGTTAAAGTGAGGTTGGTTTGCGCAATATGTCAACCTCATTCTCTTGTTCTAAGCTACCTTTGACCAGTGGCAAGACATTGTCGAGACGACTGGAGCTAGCACATGGTACAGATATCATCAACGTGGTGGCGACTCTATGTGGGGGAAAGTCTCCGCCCCCAATTTAAGAAACACGTGTAGAAGCTGTCCAGTCGAGACGTTACAAGAGATCAGGGCCATGTGGTAGAAGAAAGAGAGATGGCAGCGGTCTACTTCCAATTTTAAAATGCAAGTATTAATGTGTTCAGGGCCCTAAAGTATGAATGTGTTCATGGCCCTAAAGTATGAATGTGTTCAGGGGTCTAAAGTATGAATGTGTTCAGGGCCTTAAAGTATGAATGTGTTCAGGGCCCTAAAGTATGGATGTGTTCAGGGCCCCAAAGTATGGATGTGTTCAGGGGTCTGAAGTATGAATGTGTTCATGGGTCTAAAGTATGAATGTGTTCAGGGGTCAAAAGTATGAATGTATTCATGGCCCTAAAGTATAAATATGTCCAGTGCCCTAAAGTATGAATGTGTCCAGTGCCCTAAAGTATGAATGTGTCCAGTGCCCTAAAGTATGAAAGTGTTCAGGGTCCTAAAGTATTCCAAAATGAACGAGTTAAAGTCGACTTCGTTATTCTGAATAACAATAACATTGTACGTTATCTGTTTATTGTTGCCACACAAGCTACAGCCATAGATCCAACACTGTATTTGGCTTACCATAACCAGCTCTCAGCTAAGCCAGATTCTAGCCAATGAATCATAGATCCAACATTGGATTAGGCTTACCATAACCAGCTCTCAGCTAAGCCAGATTCTAGCCAATGAATCATAGATCCAACATTGGATTAGGCTTACCATAACCAGCTCTCAGCTAAGCCAGATTCTAGCCAATGAATCATAGATCCAACATTGGATTAGGCTTACTATAACCAGCTCTCAGCTAAGCCAGATTCTAGCCAATGAATCATGGATCCAACATTGCATTAGGCTTACCATAACCAGCTCTCAGCTAAGCCAGATTCTAGCCAATGAATCATAGATCCAACATTGGATTAGGCTTACCATAACCAACTCTCAGCAAAGCCAGATTCTAGCCAATGAATCATGGATCCAACATTGCATTTGGCTAACCATAACCTGCCTTTAGGAAATTCTGTTTCCATGCGTTTGTAATGCGGCTTTGCAGCAAAGATTTGTACATTCTAAGGTTGCCAGCCCCATTCACAACCTATGTTAATCTACTCTTGCGACAGATATGGAAGGAAACAGTGGCCTTATACGGTTTACTCCAGGAACTATTCCAGTGTAAATGTCTGGACACGTTTCGTGGTGCATCTTCTGTCATTATCTTTCTGTATCCGCCCATGTGTTTATTAAACACCACGCCCATGTTGAATACTTGTGTTTATAATCTTTTTTGTTTGAAGCTCCAGTTAAAGGGGGTGGCTAATGGATGGGGGAGAAGGGAGGTAGTTGTTGGAAGTTATCGCTTTGGCTGTCTAAGAATGTGGACCCTTGAAGTAGAGGGTAGGCAAGAGAGGGAGAGAGAGAGTGTGTGTGAGAGAGAGAGAGAGGGAAAGAGAGAGTGTGTGTGAGAGAGAGAGAGAGGGAGAGAGAGAGAGAGATGACTGCAGGGTTGGGGAAGTCCAGAGAGAGATGAAGCTGCAGAGACTAAGAAAATGTGGGGAGAGTGTGAGAAGAGAAGAGTGGAAAGGATGAAAAGAACGCGAGATGGATAGATTGGGTGACAAAGAGCACAGGAGGTCTTTAGGGAAAGAGCAATGGAGCAGGAGCGGATGAGCGAGCGACATAGAATGATGGATAGAGCAGGAGACAGAAAATATGTGAGAACGGGATACAGAGATAGATTTGACGAAGGAGAGAGAGGGCGCATGAACTCGAGATACACAGACAGATATATTGATGGAGAGAACACGCATGAAAGCGAGATACACAGACAAATATATTGAAGAAGAGAACACGCATGGACGCGAGATATACAGACAGATATTGAAGGAGAGAACGTGCATGAACCCGAGATACACAGCCAGATATATTGAAGAAGAGAACACGCATGGACGCGAGATATACATACAGATATTGAAGGAGAGAACGTGCATGAACCCGAGATACACAGCCAGATATATTGAAGAAGAGAACACGCATGGACGCGAGATATACAGACAGATATTGAAGGAGAGAACGTGCATGAACCCGAGATACACAGCCAGATATATTGAAGAAGAGAACACGCATGGACGCGAGATATACAGACAGATATTGAAGGAGAGAACGTGCATGAACCCGAGATACACAGCCAGATATATTGAAGAAGAGAACACGCATGGACGCGAGATATACAGACAGATATTGAAGGAGAGAACGTGCATGAACCCGAGATACACAGCCAGATATATTGAAGAAGAGAACACGCATGGACGCGAGATATACAGACATATATTGAAGGAGAGAACGTGCATGAACCCGAGATACACAGCCAGATATATTGAAGAAGAGAACACGCATGGACGCGAGATATACAGACAGATATTGAAGGAGAGAACGTGCATGAACCCGAGATACACAGCCAGATATATTGAAGAAGAGAACACGCATGGACGCGAGATATACAGACAGATATTGAAGGAGAGAACGTGCATGAACCCGAGATACACAGCCAGATATATTGAAGAAGAGAACACGCATGGACGCGAGATATACAGACAGATATTGAAGGAGAGAACGTGCATGAACCCGAGATACACAGCCAGATATATTGAAGAAGAGAACACGCATGAGTGCATTATTCTTGTGATTGTATCTTTGATGTACACTCCGTCAGACGAGAGATACCAGTGGCGTAGATAGAAAGAGATCGTGGAACTGCGAAACAGAGCGATAGACAGACAAATGGATATGCGTGTGTGGATGGATGAACGGACGGACTGACGGACGGACGGGCTGAGAGACGGATCGACTGACGAACGGACGGAAATGTAGATGGATAGATATATGGATAGATAGATAGATAGATAGATAGATAGATAGATAGATAGATAGATAGATAGATAGATAGATAGATAGATAGATAGATAGATAGATAGATAGATAGATAGATAGATAGATAGATAGATGGATAGATAGACAGACAGACAGACATACCGACAGACATACAGAAATATATATATATATATATATATATATATAGATAGACAGACAGAGAGACATATAGATAGATAGATGATAGATAGATAGACAGACAGACAGACAGACAGACAGACAGACAGACAGACAAACCGACAGTAAGACAGTAAGAAGTAGAAATATTGAGGGGAACAGAGAGACATATATAGTAAGATATAAAAAAGTGAAAACGGAGGAAGAGAGAAGAATGACAAAGAACCACAGTGAAGGAAATAAAGATATTCATTGAAAAAATAAATAGAGTGAAAGAAGATGATGTAGAGGATGACAGATATGATGAGAATAAAGAAGAAAGAGAGTACGGAGGAAGGGGGCGGGTGGGGGGGGGGGGGGGGGATACGACACACAGGGCAAGAGAAAGACACGATAAGAAAGATATCTAGAGAAAGAACAAATAAAAGAGAGATGAAGTGAGATTGAGAGAAACTAATTGACAGATAGAACAAGAGAAAAACATACAGGAGAAGAGGTAGTAAGAGTTAACAGAAAGTAAACTGAATGAATTCTTGACAATGCACCACAGGGGCGGGGGGGGGGGGGCGCTAAAGCAGAGCAATGTGACCTTCGACTCTTAAGACACGGACTGCTGAGGGGGAAACTGCGGGAATTCGAAACCCACAAGTTTCAAGTGACCTCTTCTCTCAATGAAAATGAGATCTAGTGCATAGTTATATCGGAATCGGACTAAATATCCAGAGGTCCCGTGTACACAGATGCACGTAAATAACCTTTGGCAGTTACAAATAATGAATTTCAGCCTGTTAGCAGCTGTCCGGGCAGACATTTCGAGAAAAAAAAAAAATTTCATTCCGACCCATTACGCCGCATACATGCACATATTCCTAACAAGTAAAATGACCAAACCTCCCCCATCCCCCTCCCCCAAATACTACGAATAGCTTCCGCTACTTGGCAACAGGCATACATCTGTCGCTGTCAATACCAGAATTAAAAGTATTCAATGCCGTTCTGTAGTGTCTAGGCAAAGAGCAACAAAACTGATAATACACTTCGTAGACATTACACGGACATATTGTAAGACGAAGACTTACAATAAACTCATCAAATGAAGAAAGAAAGAAATAAAGCCAGAAAGAAAGGATGAATTAGAAACAGCTGACAGAGAACTCACAAATGGAACAGTAACTCAACAGAGAATGTCATTTGGCATGCATTTTATAGAGGAAACGCATTTGACAAACATTTTTCGTTCAATGATAAGATAAGACATGAATTTTCTCACAAAGTTAATGGCTTCTTCATCTTATTTTTTCTTGTTCTTCTTCTTCTTCGTCTTCTTCTTCTTTTTTCTTCTTCTTTATCTCTTCTTCTGTTTATTCTTCTTTTTCTTTTTTTCTCTTTTCTTCATCTTCGTCTTCTTTTTATTCCTCTTCTTCTTCATAATCTTCATTTTCTTCTTCTTCTACACCTTTTTTATTATTCTTATTCATCTTCTTTTTTTTCCTCTTTTTTTCTTTCTTCTCTACTTCTTCTTCTTCTTCGTCAACTTCTTTTTTTTCTTCTTCTTATTATTATTAATATTATTTTACTACTACTACTACTACTACTACACTACTACTACTACTACTACTACTACTACTACTACTACTACTACTACTACTACTACTACTACTACTACTACTCTACTACTAGTACTACAACTATTATTACTACTACTATTTCTACTACTACTAATACTACTACTAGTACTGCTACTACTAATACTACTTTTTCTTCTTCTCTGTTTTGCTCCAGCTGAAGCATAAGCATACGGCTACTACTGTAGGAGACAACTTAGAGGATATCTGCACAAAAGTCTTTTGTCGATTCTTGTAATTGTGAATTTTGTTGAAATTTATTGAACATGATGATATTGCTCGCCTAACGAAGAACAGACTTTGATCACTCCTGACGATATGCGTTCTCTTCTACTCAGTAATGAATCATGCAACACTTATTGTACACTA